>JAQHUG010000071.1:6957976-7003523 GCA_028555095.1 Dicrostonyx torquatus | reverse complement strand
CACACACACACACACACACACACACACACACAGAGTTCAGATTGTTTAATTTCCTTTGATCTATCTTTAGTGCATAATTCTCCAATCTCTGTATTCTTCTATTGAGTTGATTGTGGAGGCCCAAAAATGTAAGTCTATTTCCATCTTGTTTGAAGGTAAGAGAATTTGAAGTTGTACAAAATTATTGACAACAACCAGGGCTACACATCCTGACTCAGGATGTGGTTACTTTGTTCTTTTGGTTTTAAGATGGCCCATACAGGTAGATCCACTCCACCCTGACAGGTAGTCGGGATATGCAAACATACTTCTGCTCCTTCTTTTGAAACAGGAGGTTTGACCTAGAGAGTGGCTGCCTTCAGAAAATTTGGTCTAGGGTGGGCTCACTGCTTAAACAACAGAATGTTAATGAACGGATTAATGACTCGATGACTCAAAATAGTGAAGCAATTAACTGTTTGAGCTGTCCTTTTATTGCCTTCTCCCCCCTTTTGTACTGGGGTATAAAAGTGTATGGAAAATTAAACTCAGGGATTTTCAATATTCACTGAACCCCCTCCTGGTATTATCCTGTGTTTCTTTTTTATTACTTTCACTCGCTTCTTAGTCCTCTTTACTATATTTCTGATACCCATAGCCCTACCCTGGTAAGTGGTGTTTTGTTGAAGCTGGTCTCTAACAGTTGATATGCTAAGTTTTATTTAAGTCAGTATAATTTCCAGTCCTATAATTCCCACCTGGTTCTATAGAGCATCTGTTCCCCATTGTCTTATCTTTTTTTCTCTTGAGTGATTCTATATTTTCATTTGTTTCAAAGTTCTTAATTTTTCATTGATGAATTAAACTATATGATTCTCATATTGCTTTGTATTGAAAGGCCTGGATAAATCCAGACTCCTCTAGCAGAAAGAGAAGAGCAAAAATTCTAGGTTAGCTGGGTCAGTGACCCTGTTTCAGGAACTAGCTAAAGATAAAGTTAGATTATAATCTTGAAAATAAACAGAGACTTACCCCCTTGTGATTATCACTGGTATTTTCAGAATTTTCAATGATTACTGGTATTTTCGGAATTTTCCAATGAAGCCCGCCCCACCCCCTTTGGATTACTGGGTTGTGGTTTCTTCCCTTAAAAACTTCTTCTCCCAGCTACTTGGGGTCGAACTCCTCCCCTGCATGGGCTGAGTCTTGGCCCCAGAGCTCTGGTACTTGTCAATAAGCCTCGTGTGATTGCAGCAAGGATGGTCTCTCGTGAGTTCCTGGGGAGTCGTGTTATCCTGAGACTTGAGTGAGAGTCTCCCTAATCCGGAGGTCTTTCTTCATATGTGTCTATTTTTTCTACAATCTAGTTGAGATTTTCTTTATTTTTATATTATATTTATGCTATATTTTATGTAACAATTTTAAAAAACTGGACATATTTGAGAATTATATATACCTTCTGTTTCATATGTGTTTTTAAATACTTCTGCTTGAGGGGTTGAAAACTCAACCACTTGATTTTCCAGGTAGGGGTAGAAATCTTTGTCTTGAACTTGTCCTCTGTTTACACTTGAAGGAGTCAAGTCTCCTTGTTATGACCAGGCAGGGTTTGGACTTTTGGCTCCCTGTGAGACCTTTGCCGTATGAACTTGTAGGAGGGGTGGTGTGCTGTGTTACTGATCCTATGAGCACTAGAAGAAGCTCGCATCACTACTGGCTGGTGATGGAAATCTCTGCTTTCCCACAGGTTGCCTCTGACCCCACTGGTGTGGAGAAGTGGGTGGTCCAAGCGTCCCAGTTGGTATCCATCTGTAGTATAGGCATGCTGAACCTGAGCAGTGCTCAGGATAATAATAGTCTGGCTCCTGACTCTGCTCTTTTAGATGGTATTCTAAGGGTTAGTTCAGGCTCTTTGTTACAGCTGGAGAGGGTTGGAGCTTAGCGGCCCCTAGACCTTTGCTGCCACAGTGGTGCCAGGTTTATTTCTCTGTTTTGTTTGCTTGGATTACCCAGATGGCTGATTAACTGAAAATGGTCTATAATCAGGTCATCTGTCCCCTTGGTCTTTTTTACAAAGGAAAGCAAGATTTTGTAATGGCTTTGATATATTGTCTGCTCTTGGTATTTCCAGACTGCTAGCTTCCTCAGCACTGTGTATTAGGTCCCAGAAATACAAGGAAAACCAAAGAAATCTACAACTGCAATGTGCCTTAGGTTCCAACATCCTCAGACCATCTCCTTTCTTCTGTACGCTGTTCAGAGTCTTCTTTAGTTAGCGCATTTACAATTTTCAGAGTCATTAGCTTCATTAGTACATGTAAAAATATTTGGGATAATTAATATAGATAAAGGCTATTTTGGTTCATGGTATTAGAGGTTTCAATCTGTTATTCATTGGTCTTACATTGTTCTGGGTTTAGGACAAAGCAGCATCTCCCATTGGGCATATATGGTAGAACAGACCCACTTACTTTGTAGACAGTGCCGGGTTTCCCCCCAACCCCCTGACATATTCATCTGTGCTTGTGGGGAAGAGTGCGGGTTAAGAAAGAAACAGACAAGAGACAACAGGTAGAGTCAGGAGGGCATCCAGTGAATACTGTGACCAGTCTCGTGTTTATTCGCACAGCCTTTATATACATACCCCAATTCATAAAGGAGGGGGAAGGCAAAGGACTTCTTTACCAAGATACAAAGAACAAGTAAAGTAATTACCATCTTAATACCCCAAACACCAACCACACCCTACTTCAAAACATCCTGTTAGTAACCACACCTTATGTCAAACTTCCTGTCATAAAATCTTGAAGGAGCAAGAATAAGTCTAAATTATCTGACCTTTAGTCAAAGTGGAACTGATCCACTTATGTGGGCTCCCACAAGACAGGGAACAAAAGAGAAAGGAAGGGGCTGGCCTGTCAATCTCCTTTTAGGACACACCTCTGATAATTAGAAATCTTCGCACTAGGTTCTATGTCTTAAAGGTTCCACCAGTGCCAACTAGGGACTAACCTTTTAACACGTGGCCTTTAGTGGGGACATTTAAAGATTTACTTTGCTTTTTATTTATGTGTATGTTTTTGTGTGGGCTGCAGCCTTCGTGGTTTGATTCTGGAAACCTGACTAGGATGATGAAGGAATGAAGAAAAGACAGACACACAGACACGTGTCCAGAAAAGCTGGGAGCAGGTAGGTCATGTGGCCTTTGATGGAGGCTAGTAACTGCACAACGAATGAGTCAGAACCTCAGTGCTTTCATTGCATACAGCATGGGGAGGAGCAATTAGCTAGTCCTGGTAGAAGGAAGCTCATGTTGATGCTCTCTGTATGCTGTTAACCTTTGTACATGGACCAGAGGAAAACATTACTGATTTCCTGAGCTGATCTGGGGAAGGCTTTGCCAGTTCCTATGGTCCAGGACATTGGGATTCTTTTCAACAATATACATTCATTTAGAACTTCATCCATTCTTTTTGCACTCACTCAGGCTTTCCTCTGCTCCCCACATGTGTGTGGGTATGTGCATACAAATGTGCAGGGGCCAGAAGAGGGCACTGGATCTGCTGAAGTGTGCAGTTGCAGGTAGTTGTGAGTTGCAAGCCATGGGTGCTAAGAACTGAACATGGGTGCTTTGTGAGGGCAGCAAGAGCACTTAGCCACTGAGCTATTTCTCCTGCCATCCTGGGGGGCATTTAAGATGCAAACGATAATAAGCAGTTCTTAGTGGAGGAAAGGGAAACAGTACATCTAGTCTATACTCTACAAACTGAAGGCATTTTCTTTCTCCAACAAAACTAGGTCTTGATTTTATCACAAACTTTCACCAAATAAATATTAGGAAATCAATCCCCTGACTGGCATAGTTATAAAATTTTTATTTTTCCATGTAGAGAATACTTATTTGAATACTTTTCTAGGACTTGTGACTTGTGCTGTTGGACATTAAGAAGTCACATTCGTGACAGTGTTGTGGTAATGAAGCAGACAGCATGGTGCTAGAGCTGTGTAGTGCTGTCCTTTGATTTCAAACTTCCATCCTGGAAGGAAGGTCCTTAAACTCAGGAAGTTCTAATGGAAGGCTCCTTAGGACCCAGGAAGTAAACAATTTGTCTCAGGAAGTCACTGAAACTACGTGGTGTGCAATGACCCTTGTTGAGGAGACAGAGATTATTGGTCAAGTTGTCTGAAAGAAATTCTTGAACTCTTTGATTTGCCTATAAGTCATGCAGAGAGCTCCAGGGTTCCAATTTTTGTGTGTTTTAAGGCATCTTGTGTGGGCTTTCTGTGACACATTTGTTCCTGATTATGTACAGTCTCCTTCATATATTCTCCTGTAAGCAACTTTGATAAATTCCATCAGTTCTTCAAAGCAGACTTTTGTGGTATAATTTTGTAGGTCTGTTGTCCATTCTGTATGTGGGGTGAACAGAGCTTTATATTGCATGTTCCCAAAAATACTGTTAGCTAAAATAAATTCTCTTTGACTAAGGTGAACTGTGCAGGTTATTGACACAGACAACTGAGAATTAGTTGTAGAGGTATTTAGTCTCAGAAGCATATTTAAAGTTTGTATGTTCTTGCTTTCAGATAGGAAGTGAGCCTTTCATGGGACTGACAAAAAGGTTCTTATGCACCCAAGCCTATGAAAACCAAACAAAAACTTTCATCAAGGGTTTTCTAAACCCTACCTTGTCATGTGTATTATACATTATTACTAATACTCTGCATTAGTACTCATCTTGTTACCATGCAAAAGCACCCTATAAGAACAACTGGAGGGAGGAAAGGCTTGTCCTGGCTCACAGTTTGAGGCCATACAGTCTATTATGTCAGTGAAGCCACGGCAGCAGGAGAGGGTGACAGCTGGTCACATGGCATTCACAGTCAAAAAGCAGAGAGGTGGATACCCGGGTTCAACTCTCTCCTTTTCATTCAGCCCAGGACTCCAGCCCATGGGGTGGTACTGCCCACAGAGAAGGTGGGTTTTCCTTTCTCAGTTAATCCAGTCCAGATAATCACTGGCAGGTGTTCCCAGAGACTTGCCTTTAAGGTGATTCTAGATTCTGTCAAGTTGAGGGACAATAGGAACTGTCAAATAAGCCTTGTCTACTAATGCTGATATTAACTCTTGAGATAAATGCTCAGACCACTGTTTTCTTTGTTGTTGGAGCCCACAAGACTATACAGTGAATGCACAGCTGACTGATCAATAGACAGACCCATGGGAAGTGTATACGTCCACGTCCACACAGAGCAACTCATTTTGCAGAGCTGCGAAAACACTTGTCTTTTGGAAAAGTTGCTGTCATATCTGTGGAAACCTTCTAAAGCCGTGATTCATTCCCAAAACACCTCAGCAGTGTGACTTCTGCACAGGCAACCTTGCTCCATTTCCCCCACACCATGAGGCCTTGGAACAGCCATGACATTAACTCTTTGTTCTAACAGTCAAATCTACAGAGTCAATCCCACAAAATTACCTGTTAACAGACCACATAGAAATTTCTATAGAAGACAGGCACTGAGCAGGAATGCAACATGCCCCACCTTTGTTAACAAACAAATCTGGGCATCCCCAAAGCTGGTTATCACAAAGGAAATTAGATGAGGAGAATGGATAAACCCAAAATTCAGGGATGTTTAGTAATTATCTAATGGTTTGGAATGTCAGATACTTCCCCTTGAATGCTGGCACTTTGCTGGGTCGGGCTACCTGTTCCGAGTACTGCTTTGTCAGGTTCTACCTGCCCTTTTTGTAATTTGGATATACATATTATCATTGCCCTTGCCTATGGAATTTTCCAACCATGTCTGTAAAAAACTAGAAACCTCATGGAGATCACCCCTTCTTCTCCTCACTAATTCTACTTATTCCCTTACTCTCCTTCTTTTTTCTCCTTATTCTTCCCCTTATTCTTCTTCTCCACACCCTTTCACTTCACTTTCTCCCCTTGCACGGAAAATAAAGAACATGTAGGGTAACGTATTTGAGTTGATTTTTTACCCTCAGATCCTTACCTGCCATATACATCCAATTCTGAGCCCTGAGTGAGTACTCAAGGCCCCTGATACTTTTTCTTTTCAGGTTGGATTTTTATTTAGTGGGTTATGGAGGGGGAAGGGAGAAGGGGAGAAGAGCAGAGAGAGGGACACACACACACACACACACACACACACAGAGAGAGAGAGAGAGAGAGAGAGAGAGAGAGAGAGAGAGAGAAAGAGAAGGGAGAGACAGAAGCTGTCTCTTCCAGAGGGAGACGAAAAAGAAAGGAGAT
Organism: Dicrostonyx torquatus; assembly: GCA_028555095.1. Classification (NCBI taxonomy): domain Eukaryota; kingdom Metazoa; phylum Chordata; class Mammalia; order Rodentia; family Cricetidae; genus Dicrostonyx; species Dicrostonyx torquatus. Next base: position 6,997,266 of record JAQHUG010000071.1, on the reverse strand, counting down.
ACTTTGTTTCAGAACAAATTATGTGTGTTTCACCCTTTTGTTTTAAAGTTCTTTCTTTTACCTTAACCTCATTGTCTTGGGATATACCTATCGTACCTTGAAACACACATTCCTTGGGATATACCTATCGTACCTTGAAACACACATTCCAGATGATAGTCCTCTAAGGATCTATAATAAACTCAGGGCTCTTTGGAGAAGCCTCTTTTTGTTTGCTCTACACCAGGAGTACCAGCAGAGCTGGAGAAGTTCTTGTCTGCGGTGGTCAGCTTTACTTGTCCACTTCACACAACCTGAATCACCTGAGGAGAGCAGCTCCATGGTGGATTGCCTACATTAGGTCAGCTTGTGGACGCGTGGCTGAGGGCTTGTCTTAACTGAGTTAATTGATATGGGCAGAGCCAGCCCGCTGTCGACAGCACTATTTACTATGTATGTATGTGCTGAAATATCTAAGAGTTGAGAACTTAAGCTGAGTACAAACAAAAAAGTGAGTACGTGTGAGTTTATTTCTTTTTGCTCCTGGGTACAGGTATGATTTTTAGCTGGTTGTCAGAAGTTCCTGAAGCCTTGATTTTCCTACTCTGGTGGACTATAGCCTGGGATTGTTAAGTGGAAATAAACATTTTCTCTCCATAATTTGCATTTTGTTAGAATATTCTTTCTCAGCAACAGGAATGAGACTACAGCACCATCACATTGTCTTAGCTGAGGGATTGTAGTGAGGGCTTGATACCTTGGACCATCAGAACTATGACTGCCCTTCATGGCTAAACACTGCACAGTCCGAGTCTCTTGGGACTCTGGGTCTCTGGGTTCATCATTCATGTGTCACCTCCAAATAGGTGTTTGGTTGTCTGGATTTACTATCAGGGAGGACTTTGGGAAAGTTGTGAGTTTTGGAGTGATGGATCTCTCTAATTCTCCCTTTGCTCTTTCATTAATGATTCTATTCTATTCTATTCGTGTGAATGTGTGTGTATTCAGGTGTGTACAGGTGTACATTTTGTGTGTGTGCTCATGTGAAGACTAAGGGACAACCTCAGTTGTCATTCCTCACATTCTGCCCTTTATGTTCTGAGATGCCCTTTTGCTGGCCTAGAACCTGCCAAGTAGGTTAGGAAAACTGACCAATGAGTCTGGAAATCCACCCTGCTCTGCCTCACCAGTGATGGGATTACAAGCACATATTACTACTCCTGGCTTTATTAAATCATTCATTGAATCACTCATTCCATTGTTTATTTCTGTTACTGAATTACCATATTATGTTTTAGGAAGCATAGGAAACATGAGTGAAAGCTTCCCTTTATCTCTCAAGAGGGTGGCAGTGGGTAGGGCAAACAGTGGCCACTAAACCTGGTGCTGTGGTGGAGAGGGGCATGCGGCCATCACAGAGTGTAAAATAGACCAGGAATAGAGTCAGGGGAGTGTAACATGAGGGTCCTGCTCGTTGGGGTTTCTGTCCCGCCCAGTACCCCACAGCCGGCAAGCCCCAAAGAAAATCACACAGAGAGTCTACATTAGGTTATACACTGATTGGCCCATTAGCTCAGTCTTCCTACCAGCTCCCATAACTTATATTAACCCATTGTCAGCCACATGGCCAGTACCTTCTTTCAGCTGGGCTGCTACATGTTGCCTTGTTGGAGATCTGCACAGGAATGCCAGGGAAGCTTCCTGCTTCCCAGACTTTCTCCTTGCCCTGCCTCTACTTCCTGTCTGGTTGACCCTCCTATACTTCCTGCCTGGCCAATCAGCATTTATTTAAAACATGATTGACAGGATACAGAATTGTCCTGCATCAGGGGAGGGCTGCCCAAAGGAAATAGCACCTGCAACTTAGTCTTGCTGAGGAAAAAGGTTAGCCAGTTAAAGAGGGCTTGGGAGAATGAGGCAGACTGCTGCAGTGGAAGGAGCAGACAGGAAGGTGGCGCCAGAGAACAGCGATGTGTGGCGTGCTGAAGGTGGATTGGAGAGGCAGGTGGGCCTCTGAGCCTCAAGACATGGGGGAATCATAAGAACTGTGTGTGTGTGTGTGTGTGTGTGTGTGTGCACGCATGCGCACATGAAAGACAGAGAGACAGAGGCAGAGGCTGAGACAGAGAGAGGGAGGGAGGGAAGAGAGATCTTGACGTTAGGTGTCTTCTTCACCTTCTTTACACCTTATTTTCTGAAACAAGGTCTCTCATTAAACCTGGATTTAGCTACAGTGACTGGATAGTGAGCCTAGGGATCATCTTGTCTCCCTCTCCCAGAGCTGGGGCTACAAGCATATGCATCATGCCTGGCTTTTATTTTTCATTTATTTGTTTATTTTTGCTGTTGTTTTTCTTTTACATGGCTCTGGGGGATTGAACTCAGGTCTTCCATGCCTGCAAGGCAAGATACTTTACTGACTGAGCTATTTGTCCATGAAGGACTTTTAGGACTTTTATGCAGGATAGTGGCATAATGTCCCAGAGAAAACATTCTGTCTTATGGAAAAGGAATGACTTGTCAAGAGAAGAGCCTCTGTCTTGGCTATGATGATTGTCCATGCTAATCTTGGAGAAAGTCATTGTGTCCTTTATGCTGGGACCTTAATGACTTTACATGAACCTAGGAGCAGAATTTTGTTAGTCTGTTTCTTCCAAAAAATGAGAATAGAGAAAGTAGGAGACAGCCCGAGGTCTGTGACGGGTCTCCGAGACGTACTGCTTAGATGGACATCCATTAACTGAGCTTAGGATCTGTAGCATCTCGTTCTTATAACTCTCACATAGCTGAGAGCTGCTGTAATCAGCCAGACTCCCTTCCATCCATTTGTGTAAATAACAATAAGGGCCTTTCTTGAAGATCATAAAGAAAGAACAAATAGCTGCTTTTCAATGCTTTGGAAAATGATAGGAACCGGTCCTGAGAAGGTAGGAAATGAAAGCTGCCTCCCATTCATTTCCTGTCTTTGGCTCTGCAGCCATTAAAATGTAAATCAAGCTTTGAAACACACAGTGAAACAGAAATAAGAAAACATAGGACAAAGAGTGCTTGAAAAAAAAAAAAGAAACAACTAATAGTTTTAGGAGGGATGAGAGGTGAGGATGGGGGATTTCCCCCAGGAAACAATATTGCTTTCATCAAAAGAGAAGAAAATATGAATTCTCTGGTTTCCGATGTCCCGAGGCTGAGTTTAATTAAGGCAAGGAATGGCATCGAGAAATGATAAATACAGCCGAGGCCAGATTTGTGAGACATTGCCCTGCAGAACAGAGAGGCGCTCAGAACTGGTAATCATCATTACATGAGGGATGAGGCCCGTCAAGGAGGGAGGATGTCATGCGGATAGGATAATGAAGCTCCAGATGGGGGTGAAGTGAAATCCAAGCACCTTTTAGGGAACCAGAGTGACGATGCAGGGAGCATGCTTGAGCACAGGTTCTCTGAGGTTTGACAAAATCGGTCTTAGACATCTTCCTCTTTATCAACTGGGTGAAGGGGATGGGGCAGGTGGTACCTGCAGGCAATGTCCTTGGCCAAGAGCCACTTAAAGTTTCTCCGAGGGAGACGAATGAGAAACACTGAGCGAGAAAGTATGTATAGGGTAAGGATCATGTTTTGGATGATCTTGGGGCAAAGTATACATGAGTAGAAACGTAGCTACAGTGATAAGAATTCTTGGGTGTGTGCGAGGTGACTCTGTGCTTGCCCTGCAACTATGAGAACTTGATTCTAGATCTAGAGAACTCAGGTGAAGAGCTGAGTGGATGTGCTGCCCTGCTTGTAATTCCAGTGTTTTGAGAGGCGGTGATTGGGTCTCAGGAGTAAGCTAGCAAGCTAGCATGATGTGTGAGCTCTGGGTTCAGGGAGCGACCCTGCCTCGGTAAATAAAGTGGGGAACAAAGGAAGACATCAGACTTCAACCTCCGGTCTACACACATACACACACACAGACACAGACACACACACACAGACACACACACATACACACAATACACACACAGACACAGACACACACACACAGACACACACACATACACACAATACACACACAGAGACACAGACACACACACACAGACACACACAGACACACACACACACACACACTTACCCTTGCAGATACATGCAGCACTCCCCAACCCACCCGCAAACAAAAAAGAAGAAAGAAACAATAATGTTTGGACCAAATGGCAGACTACAGACAGTAAGCTCATGTTTGTCCTTTTGGGGCTGGAAGACTTGGGAAAAGTCATAGCTTCTCTATTAGTCAACAGTGGGGCCAAAACGCATAGAAGAATTACTCAATGGGGCACTTAAACACCACTGGGCACCCAGGCAATGCAATATATAAAAAATTCAAACCTATTGCTGGGCAGGGAGATGGCTCAGTGATTAAAAGTGCTTGCCATGAAAGTGTGAGGACCTAAGGTCATATCTCCAGCACCCATGTTACTTCAGGCTGTGTATGTATCTGTAATCCCAGCTCTGCAGGCAGCAAGAGACTGCAGTGTCTATGTAGCTTGCTAGTCCTATGCAGAGTGGTAGAGCCCAGTCCTGATAGATATGTGTACAAAGCATTCCCTCACCTAAGGGAAATATTTCGGAAGAGGGGCAGGAAGATTCTAAGAGCCAGAGGACGAGGGATTTGTTGTGGGAAACTGCATCCACAAAGGTTCACTAACATGATTGCCTAAACACGATCGAATGAGGATGACCACTGTGGACATGCCAAAGTGGATGGGAAAGCCCACAAGGCCTCAACTTTACACAAAGATTTAGAGGTAACTGAGGAAACCTGGGGGTGGAAGAGGTGGTTTCCTCAGGGAAAAGCTCACCAATTGGTTGTCCATTGCCAAATGGTCAGTCCCCAAAACATACATACAAACAACATTTGAACCGAACACACACACACACACACACACACACACACACTCATACACATATATATTCCTAAATATAACTTGAGCAGAACCAGACTAGGGGAAACTGGGGGCAATGCTCAGGCTCCAAGCAGGCAGGTCCTTCCATCTCTATTTTATATGCATGAAATAACAAGTAACTTAAAAAGAGCTCATGGATTGGAATAAGAGTGGCATTTGGAGGAAGGAAAGGTAAGGGAGAAATGTAATTATGTTATAATCTTTAGAAAAAAAAAACACAGGGTGAGCAAGCTAGGAGGATCAAGCAAATAAGAAGAGTTCTCCATGGCTTCTGATTCAGCTCCTACCTCAAGGATCCTGCCATGACTTCCTTCAAGTATGGCTGTATAGTGGTCTGGATGGAAATGCTCCCCCACCCCCACCCCGCACAGACTCACTGGGAATGGCATTATTGGAGGTGTGGGCTTGTTGGAGGAAATATGTTACTGGGAGCTAGGTTTTGAGATTTCAGAAGCTCAAGTCAGGCCTAGTGGTTCATTGTCTTTTCCTGCAGCCTGCAGGGCTATGTGGCTAGATCTCTTCAAGGCTGCAGTTTCTGGCCCCTTAAAGTGCCAACTTCTATAAGGCCTGTAGCCTAGCAATGAGCCCGCTGTTGACAACAGTGCCTGGAAAAAGGTAGGACTCTTAAGTATCTGTCAGGATGTTCTATCAAGTGCATCAATGGTTTAAAGGAACTGGACCAGGAGAGGCAACTGTTTGAGGAAGGCAACCTCAAAGGCTTAGGAAACTCCCACAGTAAGCATCCTGGCTTGCCCAAGGTTTTTGTAAGTGAAAATATTGATAGAAGAAACTCAAGGCAGAAAAAAGCTAAGAGGAAACAAGGAATGCCTTGAAGGCCCAGAATTATTGAGCTAGAATAAGGTAAACTGAGGAATAAACAGTAATCTATGTTATTGTGTCTTAAGTTTCCCTCATTCCATTTGGTTACCCTTTGCCTACCTGGGATGGTTAATATTGTCAGTTTGACAGGAAGTAGAATTATCTGGAAGATGAAGCTCTTGGTGTGCCCGTGACTGTGTGTCTAGAGCATGTTAATTGAAGGGAGAAGACTCATGCACTCTGAATGTGGGTGGTACCATGTCACGGGCTGGAGTCCTGGACTAAATAAAAAAGAAAAAGTGTGCCAGGTGGTGGTGGCGCACGCCCTTAATCCTAGCACTCGGGAGGCAGAGACAGGCAGATCTCTGCGAGTTCAAGGTCAGCCTGGTCTACAGAGTGAGTTCCAGGACAGGCTCTAGCATTCATCTGTCTCTATTTTCTGACTGTGGGTGCCATGTGATCAACTGCCTCACACCCTGCTGTCATGCCTCCCACTCATGTTGGACTGTATCTCCAAACTGTGAGCTGAAATAACCCTTCCTTCCTTGTGTGGCGTTTGCCAGGTGTCTCAGTACTGAGAAAGGTGACTAATGCTTGGCCCATCTGCACAGCCGTGCAGAAAATGATGGCTTCCTGATTTCTGCTCGAGTGTGGAAAGAGTGAAAATGTAATCCAGTGATCTTAGGGTACAGCCGAGGACTCTGTTAGCCCTGAGGGATTCTTACCAGCTACAATCATTCAGTTCGGAGATCTGATAGTTACCGAAGCAAGTTAGGGAAAGGGTCTAAAAAAATTGCTGTCAGGGCCTTCTCTAGAATGTTCTATGATTCCATGTGGATCCAGATTCCTTGGGAAGAGGTAGAAGTGAAGACTGCTTTAAAAGGTCAAGACTTGCAGAACAGATTTGAGAAGTGATGGGAGAGAGAATGAAGTCTAAACACCCAGGAGAAGCCGCTCAGAGCTTCCCTTCTGGAATAGAAGAAGAAGGGAGCTGTGCATTTCTGGCTTATACTTTCTCTCTCTCTCTCTCTCTCTCTCTCTCTCTCTCTCTCTGGTCTTTGTACATGTGTGTGGGTATTTAGTTGCTTATTGTGAGTTTCAGTGAGTGTGGAACATGATGACAGAGTTGTAGAGATGTGCCGGTCTGGGTAGTGGGGTGTCTATTTGTCTGTGTATGTGTGTGCATATAAGTGAGAGTTTTAAAAAAGAGCTCCTGGGCTGAGGAGATGGCTCAGTGTGTCAAAGTGTTTGCTGTGTGCAAGCATGAAGACCTGACTTTGAATCCCAGCAATCAAGGCCATGGGCACACCTGTCACCTGAGAACTGTGGGGTCCTAAGACGAAAGGATTTCTGGTCTTGCTGGCTACTAGGCTGGATTCTGGTTCAGTGAGAGACCCTGTCTCAAGTGAATAAGGCAGACAGGGTGAGACCAGAGTACCTGATGTTCCCCTCTTCCCTCCCGTGTACACGCATGGGTGCACATACCAGCACATACATATGCCACACTCATAATACAGCACATGCATCTACACACACACACACACAGGTCTCTAAGGTCAAATGCTGCTAATGTTCTTAGAGAGCCTCCCGCTGGGTTTCCATGGAAACAGGAGAGGCCAGCTCTGAAACAAATGGCAGGAAACTGAAGAAAAGGGCAGAGACAGTCTCGTTAGGTATCTTTTTATAATCTGGCCATTCCAGTACATCTGCAAGGACAAGTAGGATAAAAGTGATCAAAATACTCAGTTAAATTTTATACTTTTAGTAAAAGGAGGAGGGTGGTCTTCCTGCTTTTGTTTTATATGGCTTTCATATGGAATCGATGATATTCCTAGGATTTCCCTTTTGATTTCTTACTTTGCTCTGGTCTGTGTACCAACCAGTTCTTGTTAAATATTTATGGACAAGATTAAAGACTTTATAAAACTTAGCAGCTGGCAGTTGTCCTCGCCGAAAGAATAAAGCAGAGAGTTTTCATTTTAATTGGATAACCGTGTGACCGAAATATCTAACCCCAAGGGAAATACAAGAATTAAAATATGTAAAGCAATTTTTAAAAGAGAGAGTGGCCTTTTTCGTCCTGTCGACTCGATTTCCTGTGGTGGTTTTGTGTGAAGGTGAAAACACCGAGCTTTCCTTCACAGCTTCTAGGCCTCCGCACACCTCCTTGTAGCTCGCACACAGAGAACACACCACGCAGGTGCCAGGAGTGTGGAGAGGGGGAGCATTTCCCCAAACCTCTTGACATGGACACTGAATAAAACAAAAGGTGGTTAAAAAAGAGAGGGTCTTGTCTTTTCCATACCTCATTTCTCTCTCCCTCCCTCCTGTCCCTTCTTCCTCCACTTCTCCTTCTCCCTCCCTCCCTTTTCCCTCCTTTCTTCCTTCTTTTCCTCCCTTTTTAATCTCCCTCCCTTTCTGTGGCGGTTTGAATGACACAGGTCCCTATAGGCTTGTGTATTTGAATGCTTGTTCTTAAGTTGGTGGAATTTTTCTGGAAGAAGGAGGGGGTTGGATGATGTGTGTCACTGGGGGTTGGCTTTGAGGTTTAGAAACCATGCTATTCCCAGTTACAGTTTCTCTCTCTCCCTGTGGTATTATTTCAACATGTAAACTCTCAGCTGCTGCTCCAGTGCCATGCCTGTCTGCCTGCTGCCAGGCTTCCCACCCTGATGATCATGGACTAACTCTCTGAAACTGTAAGCAAGCCCCCAATGAAATGTTTTCTTTTTTAAGTTGCTTTGCCACAGCAATAGAAAATAACTAAGACACTGTCTCTCCCTCCTTCCTTCTTCTTTCCCTCCTTTCCTCCCTCTCTCCTTCCCTTCATTCCCTTTCCACCTCTTCTTCCTTTTCTTCCTTTCTTTCTTTCTTCCCTCCCCTTCTCTCTTGCTTCTTTCCCCTTTCCTGAGTCAGCAATAGCCACACCCTTTGACGTGGATGTGAGAATTCTCATAGATCATAGACAAGTGAGCGTTCCTTCTGTAGGTGCACCCCTAATAGCTGCTGGAGAAGATACCACCCGAGATTCTGTTAAAGCCTCTGACTATGTCAGAGTTGGCAAACAAAACTCCACATCCAAATCCTATTAAGTACCTATTTTGTGCAGCCATGAGAGCTAAAATTGCTTTTTGAAACTCTTTAAAGGTGTGCTAGGGGACTATGAAGACAGAATATTTCTGACTTGCACACTATACAAGACCCGAATGCCAGTGTGTGAAGAGCCATGTTGCGGCATAGACTGACCTTTTTTGAGGTCCTGTTTAGAATGGTTTTCACATCACGGTGACCAAGCTGAGTACTTGTGACAGAGGCTGTGCCCATAAATACTTCAATAGTTACTATTTGGTATTTATTTTTACAAAAGATTGCCAATCTCTACCTAAACAATTGAAATTGACTGAAGTGAGCCCATCAACATATTTTTCTTCGTTCACTGGAATGATTACCTTCTTAATAATAGCGCTGACTGTATTTGGACAAAATGCTTATTAAAAATTTTATTTACTTAATTTTGGATGTCTGCGTGCATGTGTGGTTGTTTGTGTGTATGTACAAGTACCTTTGTACACATGTTTGCAGAGGCCAGAGGTTGACTTTGGGTATTGTTTCTTAGTTGTTCTTTATTTTGCTTCTTGACAGGGTATCTTACTGGACTGGAACTCGCTGATCTGGCTGGAGTATCAGGCCAAAGAGGCTTAGGGATTCACCTGTCCCTGTGTCTTTATAGGGTATCTCACTGGACTGGAACTCACTGATTTGGCTGGAGTATTAGGCCAGATAGGCTTAGGGATTCACCTGTCTCTGCTTCCCCAGTGCTGGGATTACAAATGTGTGTCATCCCATGGGTTCTGGGGATAGAATTTAGGTCCTTATACTTTTAAAGCAAGACTTTTATCAACTGAACCATCTCCCCAATCCCAATTTTTACATTATCACTAAAGAAGAAAATGTGGTTTTCTCTAAACACACAAGACAGCTACATGGGCTACTTTCTCTGGGTAATTTTTCTTCTCTTAGCTTCACATGTGTGGTTATCTACAGTTCCAGAGAAATGGGGTAGCTACAGCATAATGCATAGACCAAAGAGTCTAGGTTCATCCCCTTTTGTTGTATTGAGCTGTGATTTGAATATGTCACACGTCACTGAGGTTCATGTTTTGGAAACTCAATTAATTCTTAAGACAAAGATGTTGAAGTGGCATGTCTGCATGCCAGTTTACCCCTGCAGAGACCTCAGTGGCTCAGTACTGTTTTCACAACTGAGGTCCTTACCATGGATATGGGTTCTGCTTCCACTCTCTCTTGTAAACACTCTCTGGCCCACTACTCTTTCATTTACAGAATGATGATCAAGGCAGCTTTATTAAAGACAGGCTCTTGACTTCGGCTTTCACAGTTGCCAGAGGTGTAACAATATGTCTCTATTCTTTATGAAACCACCTCAACTCAGGCACTGTTTAAATAGCACAAAACAGGCAGACATGTTGAGATGAGCTCTCTAATGTTGACAGATCTCCAAACCAGGTCCTGGGGAAAACTTTTGATTGGCTTGAAATGCGAACAGATTAATTATTGGCAAAACAGTGTAAGAACTAAGAATTATTGATCCTTGGCTGTTGTCAGTGCCATGAAAAGTTATTTGTTCCATCTGAAAACCAGAGATGTAGGAAGATCTACAACTGGTGGGTAGTGAAGGGGAGTTTTGAGCTTGCAGGGGTTCATGTTTTCATGGTTGCCATTCAAGCACTTTACTGGCTGAATCATCTTCCAAGTCAAAGCTTATGTTTTTATAAAAACATTTTAGTATTTGCAAGGAAAACTTTCTTCCAAGTAAGGAAGTTATTCCCTTGCCAAAAAAACCTTTTTTTTTCAGAGGCATGATGTAAATTTGGGTCCTAGCAAGGTCCTTGAAGGGTTTTCAGTTATCAGCTGTTTCCCAGAGCATGGCTGACAACATTTGCTCCATTTCTTCCAAGTTCTAGTTTCAGCAATGGAGGTCTCCTTTATGAGATTCTATTTCCTTTTTTAACTCACCATTCTTCAACAAAACCTTCTGCTATCACTGTGTTGTCAGTGTTCCAGATGCCTGTGCGGCTCTCAGGATGCAGAGAGGAGCCTGGAATTCTTGACATCTTTGTTGGCCATCCAAACGTACAAAGTTTCTTCTCCCACTATGTCACATCGGCTTTTAGATCATAGCTGGTACTCTCTTGGTGTCTCTAGCAGTCTCCATTCTGCCACCGAATCTTATGGATTTACTCTTTATGCTTCCTCTTCTTCCTTCTCTCATGTTCTTTCTTTCTTTCTTTCTTTCTTTCTTTCTTTCTTTCTTTCTTTCTTTCTTTCTTTCTTTCTTCTTCTTCTTCTTCTTCTTCTCCTCCTCCTCCTCCTCCTCCTCCTCCTTCCCCTCCCCCTCCCCCTCCTCCTCCTCTTCTTCTTTCTTCTTCTCCCTCTCTCTCCTGTCTGTCCCTCTCTCTGTATTCATGAGTGTATCTGTCTGTGTGTATGTGTGCAAAGTACAGAGTCCAGAGGACATACTCAACTGTCATTGTTTCAGAGTCTGTCCACCTTCATTTCTGAGACAGGGTCTCTCACTGGCCTGGAACTTACCAAGTAGGCCAGGTCCCCTATCTAGCAACACAGGGATTCACCTGTTGCTGTCTCCTTAAGCTGGGTTGGAAAATGCAAGCTATTACATCTAGCCTTTTTTTTTTGAGACAGGGTTTCTCTGTAGCTTTGGAGCCTGTCCTGGAACTAGCTCTTGTAGACCAGGCTGGTCTCGAACTCACAGAGCTCCGCTTGCCTCTGTCTCCTGAGTGCTGGGATTAAATGCACGCATCACCACCACCTAGCCCATATTATTATTTTTTAAACACAGATTTTAGGAATGAAATTAGCTCCTCATACTTGCAAGGCTAGTGGTTTCCTTTTTAAACCATGTCTACAGCCATTATTTATGCTTCCTGAGATCAAGAATAGAATCTCAGAACTTCATACTCCAAAGCACTAAGTATGGCACATCATGAAGGCAATGGGCAATGAAAATGGAGTATTTGGGAGATAATTTTGTTCTAGCAATTTATCTCATCACCTGTTGTGATAATCTTGCTTGTCAACTTTGCTGGATCTGGAGCCAGCTAAGAGACATTCCTTTGGGTGGGTATGTGAGGGAAAACTAATAGAGACGAGACTCTTCCCTAGAGTGTGGGGCATATCACTGTGGTAGCCCATACATAAAGAGGTCCCAGGGAAAAATCAGTGCTGCTTTTCCTGCCTGCCTCCCCTTTTTCTTTTGAGTACATTTATTCTATTGCTGTAGCTGCCTCCACTGTCGCCCATCCTTGACATTAGAATTCAACATCTTTGGCTTTCCAACAGGGACTAAAGACTTATGGCTCTCCAAGAATCCTCTAGGCCTTCAGTATCTGATTGACATCCCTAACATACCCACTTTTGTGGACTTAGCTTCTACTGGGCTCTGCTGTTCGCAGGCAGTCATTGTCAAACTACCCAGCCTTTACTGTGTAAGCCAATCTAATAAAAAACTCCCTTGATATATATTTGATGTATATATATTCATTCTATCAATTCTGTTCCTCTAGAGAACTCTGAATGTTTTCTGAGTGCCAACTCTGCAACAGCCTCAAAAAAAAAAAAGTACAGACTCTTGTGCTTGTCTTAGCAGAGTAAGGGCAGGTTTGGGTTAACATATGTTGGTCACTCACAATAAATTTAAAGGTTTGTTTAGTTTCCGGGGGAAATGATTTCTCTGTGTTCTCTGACTGGATCTTCTTATTACATTGCATCCTACAAAAGTTCACAACCTTTTTTGCTTTGTTTTCATAGTTTTTTTGAAATTGCTTTTATTGAGTTATATTTTCCCCCCATTCCCTTCTTCCCCTCTCCCCTTCCACCCTCCCCCATGCTCCCAATTTACCCAGGAGGTCTTGTCCTTTTCTCCTTCCTAAGTGGATCCTTGTATGTCTCTCTTAGGGTCCTCTTTGTTGTGTAGGTTCTCTGGAGTTGTGGATTGTAGGCTGGTTATCCTTTGCTTCATATCTAATATCTGCTTATGAGTGAGTACATGTTATATTGGTCTTTCTGGATCTAGGCACCTCACTCCAGTATGTTTTTTTTCTAGTTCCACCCATTTGCTTGCAAATTTCAAGATGTCATTATATTTTTTTTAACTGCTGAGTAGTACTCCATTTTGTAAATGTACCACATTTTCCTTAACCATTCTTCAATTGAAGGGCATCTATATTGTTTCCAGGTTTTTGTTATCATGAATAACGCTGCTATGAGCATAACTGAGCAAATGTCTTTGTAGTATAATTGAGTATCCTTTGGGTATGTGTCCAAAAGTGGTATTGCTAAATCTTAAGGTAGATTGATTCCAATTTTTTTTTTTGAGAAACCACCATACTGATTTCTAGAGTGGCTGTACAAGTTTGCACTCCCACCAGCAATGAAGGTGTGTTCCCCTTACCCCACACCCTCTCCAGCATAAACTGTCATCAGTGTTTTGATCTTCGCCATTCTGACAGGAATGATGGAATCTCAAAGTTGTTTTGATTTGCATTTCTCTGATGGCTAAGGAAGTTGAGCATTTCCTTAAGTTTCTTTTGGTCATTTGAGATTCCTCTGTTGAGAATTCTCTGTTTAGGTCTGTACCTCATTTTTAATTGTATTATTTGGTATTTTGGCGCCTAGTTTTTTGAGTTCTTTGTATATTTGGAGATTAGTCCTCTGTCAGATGTGGGGTTGGTGAAGATCTTTCCCCATTCTGTAGGCTGCTGTTTTGTCTTGTTGACTGTGTCCTTTGCCTTACAGAAGCTTCTCAGTTTTAGGAGGTCCCATTTTTTAATTATTTCTCTCAGTGTCTGTGCTACTGGAGTTATATTTAGGAAGTGGTCTCCTATGCCAATGCCTTCAAGGGTATATCCTACCTTCTGTTCTATGAGGTACAGTGTGTTTGGTTTTATGTTGAGATCTTTGATCCATTTGGACTTAAGTTTTGGGCATGGCAATAGATATGGGTCTATTTGCATTTTTCTATGTGTTGACATCCAGTTATGCCAGCACCATTTGTTGAATATGCCTTTTTCCATTTTATATTTTTAGCTTCTTTGTCAAAAATCAGGTGTTTGTACATGTGTGGATTGATATTCTGGTCTTCAATTCAATTCCATTGGTCCTCCTGTCTGTTTTTATGACAATACCAAGCTGTTTTCACATATAAGACAAGCAACTTTGCGCATTGACTTAAGTGTCCTGGAGTCCAGTTTCTTCACTTGTAAAACAAGAATAAGTTACACATATCTTGAGTATTAGATGGCATTCTTGTGCCACTTCTGTTGTTGTGATAAAATACTCTCTCAAAAAACAACATAGAAGAAGAAAAAGCTTTATTGACTTATAATCCCATCATTTTGGATAGATAAGACAGGAACTCAAGGGTCTAGATACATCAAAAACAGTCAAGAATAGAGGTATTAAGCACATTGTTGTTTGATTGCTGTTTGTCAGCCCCCAGCTAGCTCTCTTTACTCTTAGGTATTCTGAGGCCCAGACATGGAACAGGACCATCCATATTCATGGTATATCTTCCTACATCACCTAATAATCAAGACAGTTCCCCACAGACATGCTCACAGGTGACCTGCTCTAGAGAGATAGTTCTTCAATTGAAACTCTCTTTCCCCTTTTTTTAGGTTATGGTAAATTGAAAGTTAAGACCAGCTAGTAAAGATGAAAAATGCATACATATGCACACTTAAGATATACATATACAGCAAATAAGTATGACCGAAATTATTATTATGGCATCTACAAAACAAAGCTACCCAAAGTCATTGTTATTGGTAATGTTTGTGTGCATCTAACTGTGTAGCCCAAGCTTGTCTTAACTTATAATCTTCCTGCCCCAGTCATTTTAAAATAATTAATTAGATTAATTTTTGGACATTTTCCTATATATTTAAGTTTATTTAAATTACTTTTATTTTTTTCCTCTGTCAACCCTTCCTTCTACAAATCTCTTCCTGATGTGGGATGTCCTTCTGTATATATGTTACTTTTATTGGCAACTAAATAAAGCTGTTCTGGCCAATGGCTTAGCAAACGAAAACCATGCTGGAAGAGAAATAGAGATATAAAAAGCTACACCATGTAGCTGCCAAAGGAGACAGACATCTGATCCTTACCAGTAAACCACAGCCTCATGCAGATACATAGATTAAGAGAAATTGGTTGATTAAGACTTAAGAGTTACTTAATAAGAAGCCTGAGCTAATAGGTTGAACAATGTTGTAATTAATATAGTTCCTGTGTGATTATTTGGGTCTGAGCAGTCAAGAAATGAAAGAGCAGTCTCCACTTACAAATGGTGCCCATTGTGGGGTAACTACATGAACATAAAAACTGAGAGAGCTTGGGAAGGAAGAACAGAGTTAAGCACAGCTTCTTGGTAGCTGCATTTTTTCAGATAGCCTCTGTTTGATGGCGGCAAGCAGAGGCACAGCTACTTTGAAAGAAATCTTCCTGACTCAGTGTTAGTGGTAAAAATTGTATAGCTTCTTTAAAATCTGACCTCCTGGTTCATGCTGACAGAATGAACTCTGGCTCTTTTTGGAGGTCCTGCACTTAGATGGGTGGGGTCTGTGAGCGGCGTGTTACAAATTGCTTAGTGACAACATAGACCCACTGTGTCTCTGGAGCTGGGGCAATTTGCATGGCTTGCAGAGGTGAAAAACATGCCTCCACCATGTTGGACTGGTAGGACAAATAGGTAGAGCTGAGGAGTTGGTTTTAGCCATGCCCATTTAGCATTTAAAAAAAAGGGCACTCCTTGTCAAAAAATGATTACAGATACACAATAAAGACAGATTCAGACAAAAATAAACCTCTGAACGGGTCATAGAATATTTAAAAATATATGTTTGCTTGGGAAAAAGAGGAAAAATAGTATAGACAGTTATAAAAAGAAGTAAATAATTTTAAAGAGACAGTAAAAGTAATATAGAAGAGTATAGACAGTCATACATTAAAGAAGTAAAGAAAAATAAGCCACATAAAAATGGACTATACATAGAGTCTGGATTATGTATATTCTGTGTTTTCCTTGAATTTTTGACTGCAGAGAGACATTTGTTTCTGGGGGCTGTTAATCTAAATTAGGATATATTTTAAAGGTATCTTGACTTCAAAAATATTTTGGAAAAGAGATTCTGCTTTTGTTTCCACAGAAGATGAGAATGTGTGGATTCCTTCCAGGCTAATATTGTTTGATGAAACAAGACTCTCTGACATGTCTCCATGAACTCTAAACTTACTTCACCCAACAAACAGCAGAAATTAGTTTGGAGAAAACTACGCCCAAATTCCCAAAATGATTGTTTATAAATGTTTATTTTCATATTTTCAAGATGACACAGCTAGCAAAGAAGAGAGTCAAACCTGAAGACACCTGATACCTGGAGTCCTGCTGAGACCACCTTAAATGCATGGTGATTTTAGTTTCCAAAAATTCTTTCCAAAATCTCTAACAATAACAACAACAAATAACCCAGATTTTGATGATATATTTTGGCTTAAGCATTATAGAGGTGGGATGTCCTTCTTTATATTGTGAATATATGTTGTTTCCATTGATTGATAATTAAAGCTGCTTTGTCTAATGGCAGGGTGGAATATAGCAAACAGAGATACAGACAGAAAGAAGGCAAAGTCAAGGAGATGCCATGTGTCCTCCAAAGGAGTAAGATGCCAGAACATTACCAGTAATCTGCGGCCTCGTGGTGTTACACAGATCAGTAAAAATTGGTTAAAGTTATAAGAGCTATTTAATAATAAGCCTGAGCTAATAGACCAAATGGTTTATAATTATATATTTTATATAATATAATTATATATATAAATTTCTGTGTGATTACTCGGGACTGGGTGGCCAGGAAACAAAAATGCAGCCTCCAGTTATATATTATGGTTTAGATTCTCAGCTTTCTTCTCTTTGTTTGTATGTGGTGTATCTATGTGTTTATGAGGGTGCCAATGCATGAGGGTGTATGAGTGTATGTGTAGAGTCTGGGATGTCTTCCTTGTTCACTCTCCCACTTTAGTCTGTGAGATAGGGCTTTTCACCAAACCTGACGTTCACTGACAGGGTAGCCAGTGAGATCCATGGATGTTCCTGTCCCCAGCATTGAGGTTACAAATGTGTGCTGCCACGCCTGGCTTTTATGTGGGTGCTGATGGTTTCAGCTCAGGTCCTCATGCTTGTTTGACAGGTACTTTACCAATGGAGCGATGTATTCCCAGCCTCAACTTTATTTTCTCAGAAAAAGCTAATCCAATTTGAGAAAAGATTATACTTGACTTCATTTCAAAACTAATTTAATATCTGTATAGCTGTCCCAGAGTAACAAAACCCTTTCTCACTTCATATTGCATGAACCTTTATTTCCTAGTGTAAAGTGAAGGGGAAGGTGGGAAGTTCAAAGTGAGGCAGCGGATTGAGTTATGAAAATAAGAGTGTTTTCTCTGATGTCTAATTCTCCAGGTTGACTTATGCTTGTCATTCAGTTTTTAGTTATTTGCACTGAGAAATTCTGTTGGGGAAGCTGTAAATAGGAGAAGGGCGGGGGGCATTGCAAACTATTACTGCATGTGAGCATATGAATGGTTGTTTGTTTGCAAGGGGCAGATGCTCGAGGTGTTGTACTTGTTAGGTTGCTCAGTTC
Source organism: Dicrostonyx torquatus (assembly GCA_028555095.1). Lineage (NCBI taxonomy): Eukaryota > Metazoa > Chordata > Mammalia > Rodentia > Cricetidae > Dicrostonyx > Dicrostonyx torquatus. The sequence goes on along the minus strand of JAQHUG010000071.1, from coordinate 6,979,787 downwards.
AGCCAATGCAGCAGTGGCAGTAATGTCTAACCTTGGAGCTGACGATATTAAGAACATTGGTTTGGCAGACATTTGATTTTACATATAAGAACTACTTTGTGTTTGCCAACAGGATCAGGAACTCTCTTTTTACTGAGTTTAAAGAATGCTGACCTTTGGATTGGCTCTAGTAATAGAAATCTCAGGAAAGGAATAAACTCATTCCATTGTGTCAATATCCACACTTTTTTTTTCTGTCCATCTGTTGATAGACATTTAGAATGGCTGCACTCTTGCTATTATGATAAATGCTTGTAATTTATGGTTGTGCCTTTGTGTCTTGTGCGAAACTTCCCATGGGGAGATGTGAACAAGCATACATTTACTACAAATAGAGTCCCTGACAACAGGCTACAGAAATGATTCCAATTTGGTGAACCAATGAGATCTTTGGTATAACTTTCAGAAGCACAGGTGAGTTCAAGGCAGCTGCGTCACTGAAAGTTCACCCTAGTATGAGTGACAGCTCATAGAAGCTGTATCTCTAGAGCTCTCTGCCCAATGTGCAAGCACCTCAATGGGTTGGAGCCTCCTCTCCTCAGTGGTGCTAACTGCTTAAATAACCCTGAGAAAAGAGGGACAATTTGGATCTTGTGTCTTTCATGGAATACCTGAAAATTCTGAATTAGTTACTTCCTGAATTTTAAGGATCCTTCCTGTGGGATGGAGGAATATTTCAGCTCAGAGGAAACTGCTAAGTCACAAAAGTAGTATCATTTCTTTCTTGTGAATAGCCTTTATTTGCTTTACTATCAAGGCTAATCCTGGTCCAATATGCACTCATCACAACTAATGTTTTCTTATTTGTAAATATTTAATTGTTTTCCTGAAAACATCTTGCTGCAGCTTATTTACATATTTATTTCCAAAAGCAAAAGCATCTCTATCAAAGCTATACAAGACAACAGGAATTCAACTATAATGAAGCTTGTGGTCTATATTATATTATGACCTTAGCCAAACATAAAATATTAAAAATTCTTATAACATAAGACTGTGGTTGGAGAGATGGCTCAGTGGTTAAGAGTATTGGCTACTCTTCAGTGGACTTGGATTTGATCCCGAGTATTATATGGCAACTCACAACTACCTGTAACTCCAGCAGACCTGAGACCTTCTTCTGGTTTCTGTGGGCACCAAGCATGCACATGATGCACATACATGCATGCATGCATGCATACATACATACATGGAAAACACCCATACACATAACATAAAACAACAACAACAAACAAAAACAACAGCAGCAAGCAGCAATCTATGAGCCTCTGGAGACTTTGTTTTTTATCACGCAACTGAGTGGTTCTTGAGTGTGAACTTTGTCAATGAGAGCATTGGGTAGCAATGTCAAAAGGCTGGGGCATGCCTTCAGAGCATAGTAGGACTGTAGATGGTGGCTATTTCATAATATTGTCTGTCTGGACTATAAGATCAGACCTTGGTTATGGCAGGAACTAGACATAATTAGGCTTTCCCCAAGTTTTCTGTAAGTATCTAATTGATACCTGTTTTTTAAAGATTTTTGTGTTCTAGAAACTCCAGCCAGCAAGCAAACATCCAACAGAGTTGTAAGAACACATAAAGCAGAGAAGATGTAAATAGAGAACAGTCTGATCATGTTTTTGAACTTGACAATATATTTGAATTGGGAACTGGAAAATATCTTAATTTAGAAGCAAGGCTATTGCTCTCAGAGAACAACAGGGATGGGTGAGGTATACTCTAGTTTGCTTTATGTTGCAGTAATAGAACACTCTGACCGAAAGTTGCGTAGGGGAGGAGATGATTAATTTGCCCTAGAGTTGCAGGTCATAGTCCACCACTGAGGGAAGTCAAGGCAGGAACTTAATCAGGATCTTGAAGCAGAAACCATGGAGAAATGCTGCTTGCTGGCCAACTCATGCTTTCTTACACATCAGGGGCCCATCTGACCAGGGAGTAGCTCCACCCACTGTAGGCTGGATGCTAATTAACATTAGCATCAATTAACCATCAAGACAATCCCATAGACATGTGTGCACATGCATTTACATATTTGGTGTTTAGTATAATTAATGTATTTACCCTCTTCCCTCCTCTCCTCTTCTTTCCTCTCTCTTCCCCTCCCCTCCTCCCTCTCTCCTTTTAAGTCAGAGTCTCACCATATAGTCCAGACTGGCTTCAGATTCACTGTGTTGTAGATGATAATTTCTGATTCTCCTACTGTTAGTCAAAATATCACCTCAGCTTCCTGTCATTTCTTATACAAACAGTCTGGAATGTAAGTCCAGGTCTCTGGCCTCCATCTTTGGAAGTCCCTCCCCTGTGCCTGCCAAACTTTGACCCCTATCTGGAGGAGGGATAAGGTAGCCTGCCAAACCTTGACCACTCCCCTAGTCTATTTAAACTGCTCTCTGGAGAGTTCCTTTGTGGTCCTAAGAGTGCAGAAATCCCATTAAAACATGGATATCCTTTAATTCAGCTTCTTGTGATTTGGCTGGATTGGGATTTTTGCATCAGCTCATGTTAGAAAATATTCCTAACACCTACGTCTATCACCCAAGTGCTTGGATTATAGGTGGGCACTATATAACCAGTTTATGCAGTGCTGGGATGAAACTCAGAGCTTTATGCATGCTGGGAAAACATTATATCAACTGAGCACATCCTTAGATCTTTAGCTTCCAAACATCACAGCCATTGCCCGCCTGGAACTCTCAAGCACGACCTCAGGTTTCACTGTGGTCCCTGGTCTTCAGGGGCCATGTCTATCCATCTATACTTATGCCCTGATGTTACCCACTGTCTCCCCCTCAGTCTCAGGCTCCTGATTATAGGGAGCTTTTTCTGCACCACTAGAGTGTGTGTATGTGTGTGTGTGTGTGTGTGTGTATGCATGTGTGGCAGCCAGAGGTTGGTATCAGGTGTCTATGGATCTCTCTTTACCTTTTCTTTGAGACTAGTTATTTCATTGAGCCTGGAGCTTGCCAATTATACTGAATGGCCAGAAGACCCCAGGATCTTCCTCTGCCTGTCCCAGTGCTGGGATTACAGGCATGGACCATGCATTTCTGGGGCTTGAACTCAGTCAGGTCCTTGTGCTTACACAGTGAGCACTTTACCAACCAAGCTGTCTTTCCAGTTTCTTAGTTCTTGCTTCCAGATGGGACTAATTTTAGCATAAACTGAAGCTGCCTCCAATTGCCCTACAGTTCTGCCACTCTCCAGCACTATCCTGCTCCCTGTGCTCCTCTACTGAGAGCTTGCTTCCCACAACTACTGGGACATGCATCCTGTTCTTAGGTCCCAGGGAAGCAAAGCTAAGACTGTCTATACTCACGCCTTTCCCCTGTTTTCAATTAGGAAATAGCTTCCTTTAGGATTTCTGTTCTACCTGCTGAAAATGGATCATGTTAATAATTAATCATAAATAAATCCACTGAGTCTATTTGTAGGCTAATGTGTTGCTCTTTCCTGATAATAGAAGTCTTGGATTCACTAAGCATTTGTTTTATTTTGGGGACTTGCTTAAGTAGTGACACTAACAGGAAAATGCCATTGAGATGCTGTGAGTGTGGCTGGTGTTGTCTGCAAGGAAGAGATGGAAGGGACCCTTTGGGGGCCGTGAGCATCTGCTATGGGTTAGCTGCCATCTGCCCTCTCTACAGCTCACTAATGTGTTTATTTATTTATTTTTTTTAGTTTTATTTATTTATTTTTGTTACAAGCAGAATTTACATTTACTCCCCTTGTTCCCGGCCCTCCCGCTCCCCCACTACCCCACCACCCTCCCCCTGCTTCCTTAAGATGGTGCAGGTTACCCTGTCCTATGGGGAGCCCAAGGCCCTCCCCCCTCCATCTCAGTCTAAGAAGATGTGCATTCATATAGAATAGGTTCCCAAATAGCCAATACATGCAGAAGAGATAGGTCCCAGTGCCATCATCATTGGTCTCTCAGTCAGTCCCCTCTGGCAGTCACATTCATAGAGTCCAGTTAGGTCATTTGCTCATGCAGTCTCGGTCCAGCTGAATTTGATGAGCTCCCAATAGATCGAGCACACTGTCTCTGTTGGTGGGCCAGTTCCTCATGGTCCTGAATTCCTTTCTCATTTTCTCCCTCCTTCTGCTCTTCCACTGGACCTTGGTAGCTCGATCCCTTGTTCTGATGTGACTGTGGGTCTCTGGCTCTATCTCCATTCATCATGCAAAATTTCTATGGTGACGCTTAGGATATTCAACAAAGTAACTATGGGACAAGTTCAGTTCAGGCACACACTCCTCTGCTGCCCAAGTACCTAGCTGGGACCTCCCTATGAATGCCTGGGATCCCCTCAAGAGACAAGTCCCTTGCAAATCTTAGAAAGACTCCCGTTAATGTAGATATCTTATTCCCTTCCCCAATAACCATCCTTCCTGCATCTCCACCCTCCCCCAACCCAGGCTCTCCGCAGTTCTTCCTTTCTCCCTTCTACCCCCTCTCTTTCACCTAACTAATGTGTTTATTAAGAGGGAGGAGATAATCCAACTGCGGTGTGTAGAAGTGGGGCCTTTAGGAAGTGACAAGGGTGCATAAAGTCACTGAGAGATGCCCCCATAACTGAATCTTAGTAGTCTTATAAAGGGAAGGTGGGCACAGTTTGTTTATATGCTGCAGTGACTTGGAAGTCTGTCAGCGTGAAGGTCATCCATAGAAATGGTCCTCAGCCTTGGACCATCACAACAAACCAAGCAAGATCTTTTCTTCATGATGAACCCATTTTGCAATGTTTTGTTATGTACATCAGAAAACAGACTAATTGATTCAACATTATTATTATTTTTCCCTGAATCACCTCTTTTTTTTTTTAACCACTTTTACCTATTAGGAAGCTGATGTCTCCCTCCTTGATGTCTCTCGTTCATATATGTCCTGTGACTTCCTGGGGAGACCCAACACACAGCTTCTCACCCAGAGAGGGCACTGGTGACAGACTGAAGCACGGGGTCCATACAAGCTTAGCTTAGTGAATCAATGAGGTTATTGGAGTTGTTTAAACAGAAGCCTGGGGAACTCAACGACATTACTGTTACCAAAAGCCCATGCAGCCTGGGTGATGATCTGTGAAAGCTCAATTCCTGGGGCGCCTGCCATGGGTTGTATGGAGCTTAGCCTGCCCAAGAGTCTCTTCTCCCTGGCATTCATTACTGATTATATAACTTTAGGGCAGGGTTTTGTGACTTTTAAGTTTCAGGAGCTTCCTGAGACTTTAAGTTATGTTTATTTCCTGTGCCTTAACAGACTGTTTGAATTTGGAAGAAAAATCTACACGTCTGACCAGTCTCTCTTTACCATGCTGACCACCCCACATTCTAGCTATCCATTCCTACCATCTTCAAGTGTCTAGGTAGTAGAGTCTTATTCACCTCCAGCTCTTCAGTGCCTTCCGGAGTGTCAGGGCCCCAAGAGGAGCTCATATAACACATTCGATGACGAAATATGAGGGCTGGCTCGTTGGGGTTACTGTCCTACCCAGTACCCCACAGCCAGCAAGCCACAAAGAAAATCACACAGAGAGTCTACATTAGGTTACTAACTGATTGCCCCATTATCTCAGGCTTCTTACTAGCTCCCATAAGTTATATTAACCCATTGTTCCCATCCATGCCAGGCACATGGCCGGTACCTTTTCTCAGCTGGGACAGGGACACATGCTGCTTCCTTGGAGATCTGCACAGGAATGCCAGGGAAGCTTCCTGCTTCCCAATTTCTCCTGTTCTCCTTGTGCCACACCTACTTCCTGTCTGGTTTTCCCACCTATACTTCCTGCCTGGCCAATCAGCATTTATTTAAAACATGATTGACAGAATTGTCCCGCACCACGATGAAAGCTTAATTACATGGCTACCACTTTTCTTCCATTTCCTCTCAGGCCTTTCACCAGGCAGATCTGTGAATAACACTCGCAACATTTATGGTGCGATGCAATGTCTAGATGTTAATCAGTTGCTTTTCTCTTTTATATCCAAAGCTTAAAAAACAATGCCATCCTCTGCTGTGAGAAATCAAGCAGAGAGGGCAGGGATAAGAAATGGAAAGACAGTCAGTCTCTGGAATGGGGCAGATTTTGGGGTGGGGCCAAGACATGCCTGAGGTAGACTCGTGAGTTCCAAGGGCAGGGAAGACTGCTTACTTTTTTCTGGTAGATAGTCTAGCAGGAGGCAAGATCCAGAGGGCAGGAGAGTTCAGAGGCTCAATGGGAGATCCTATCTGGGGATTCAGAGGTATGGAGCTAGGCATTCCTGGAGGCAATAGATCTCTTCTGAGCACACACAGGATACCTGGGACGCAGGATAAAATGACAACACATCTGAGCTTGTAGATTGAGGACTGAGGAGTTTTAGCAACCTAGTTTTTTAATTATATTTTTTATTTTATGCATATGGATGTTTGCCTGAATGTATTTCTGGACATCATGTGCATGCTGTTGCCTAGGGAGGCAGCAAGAAGTGTCAGATCCCTTGACACTAGAGTTAGAGACAGTTGTGGGTGGGTTCTGGGAACAAAACCTGGCTCCTCTTCAAGGTCTTCTGTCTTAACTGCTAAGCTATCTCCCCTGAGAGGAAACTCAAAATTAAGATTGTTCATCTAAGCTTGTGGCATAAGGAGGCAAAAATATGAAGCTGACTTATATTTAAAAATCCTTCAAGTTATATTGAATATACAGGTTAACTCTGGGCTAAAAGTTTTTGCTTATAAAAACTGAAAACCCAGACTGGGGTGATGGCTCAGTCATCAAAATGCTTGCTGCATAAACATGAGGACCCAAGTTCACACCCCCAGCACCCATCTAAAAGGCTGGACATGGTTGTGTGCATCTACAATCCCAGCACTGGAGTGGTAGAGGCAGGATGATTCCTGGAGCTTGATGGGAGTCAGTTGACCAAATCAATGTGCACTAGAAGACCCCATCTCACACAGAAAGGTGGAACTCTGATGCCCTCGGGCTGCCTGGTGTTAGGTGTGATTGTCCTGAGGGTGCTAATATAATGCCAAGAGACCTTGACACCAGCGATACCAAGACTCATCTGAACTCACCAGTATCCCTTTACCTCTACCTCCCTAGTACTGAGATTTTGGCTGGGCCACATGTTCAACATCTGGACATGCTAGAGACAGATCAGGCCCTCCCTCCCACTAAGCCCATGGTCTACCACCGAGTGACTCCCCAAACCTCTGTTCTGCTTTTATCTTTTATTGAACACTTTATTTCATTCTGTTTTCTTTCTTTTAGCAATAAAATTTTTAAGAGGTGACTAGCAACTGAGGAAGATAACTCTCTGCTCTCTACATAGACATGCATCCTCCCCACCCACCCCAACACACAAACCCAGGGAAAACCTGGGCAAACAAAACTACAGTCAGCAATAACAGAGGTGTTAGAGATTTAGGCTAAAGGTCAGCATAGGTTCTAGTGCACCTCAGGACTCAGGGACGCCAAAGTCTAGCTCTTGTGGATGTGTTGAAAGCCAGTAACAACAGAAACTGAGCATGGTAGGTGGATTTGCCACCTGTGGTTTTTAAACCCCCAAACACATACCTGCAAGCATCTTCTAAACATAACAGCATAGACACAGACATTTTCAACAGGAGTCAGCACACTGACAACGAGGCCTACCCTGGCTGTCATGGTGGGGATATTGAAACTGTCATTGCTGCAAAAACTGAAAACTTTGCCAAGCACTCACTTGCCCTGAGTCAGGTGGGCAGCTGGAAAACTTTGCTTGATAAGCCTAATCATTAGTTGTTTTCCCCGGGTACTCTTGGGTAGACTCAAGAGCACTTGGAGAAATGGATGCCAATATATATGGACCAACACCTATATACAGGCATAAACACACAGTTTAACACTGCCAACAGCAGAGTCCTGTCTCTTACTCATCTATATTTGTCATTTATTTATCTATTTTATTTGTTATCTATCACTTACATTTATCTTTTGTCTATATCCATATATATTTGCCTGTCTGTATTTCTGTCTGTATGTCTGCTTGCCCATCTACTTAGCTATCTGTCGGTTATTTATCTGTCTGTCTATTTATCTGTTTACCTATTTGTCTGTCTATCTATGTGTCTGTCTGTCTATTATCTATCTATCTATCATCTATTTATCTGTCAATTTTCTATCATCATTTACTCTTTTATCTGTATCCATATCTATTATCTATCTATCTGTCTATCTGTCTAACTACCTGCCTGTCTGTTTGTCTATCTATCTGTCTATGGTCTATCTGTCTGTCTGTCTATCTACCTATCATCTACTATGTATCTGTTATTTATATCTACCTATCATTTATCTATTCATCTGTATATATGTAAAAGCTCTGAGGACAGTACTCAGGACCATAGAACTTACAGAGTTATAAGGAAGGTTATATTATATTGTATCCACATGAAAGGAAATTGAGACATTTACACAAAAGAAAATTGAGGCAGAAGGTGGTTTAAGAACTTGAGGATGATATCTAGAAAGGAGTAATATTTCTATATAATTGTGCTTAATGAAGCCTACCTTTCCCTCTATAAACAGTTATGGTAGGTGAATTTATTCAAATTTCTTTTACCACTAGCACTTACTGTTCAGCTGCTGTGTGTGTGTGTGTGTGTGTGTGTGTGTTTCCAGAAGCCAGAGGTGACTGTTGAGTGTCTTCTTCAATTATTTCTTCACTCTGTTTTAGTGACAGGGTCTCCATCACTGAACTTGGAGCTCAAGCATTCTACTACACTAGCTGGCCAGTGAACCCCAGGAATCCTCTTGTCTCTGTCCTCTGCTATGCTGAGGTCATGGGTTCATACTATAGTGCTTGTTTTTTTGTCATTGTTTTTGTTTTGTTTTGTTTTGTTTTAACATGGATTCTGGGAGCCAAACTTATGTCTTCATGCTTTCATAACAAATGCTATGTTGATGGAGTCACCTCGCTAGTTCCTTTTAATTCATTAACTGCAAATTATTGGAAAGAACCACAGGGACAGTTGCTAACTTGATTTTCTGGACTGGAGATGAAGATGGCCTGCAGAGAGCCTTGTGCATGTGTGCGCACAAACTGGGTGCTCACAAACTGAGTGCGCACAAACTGAGTGTCTACAAACTGGGTGCTCACAAACTGAGTGTGCACACAAACTGGGTGCACAAACTGGGTCACACAAACTGGGTGCACACACACCGGCTGTGCACAAACTGAATGTGCGCCCACCTCCACATGCAGGTGTCCCCTTGATTTAGAGAGAATCAATTTGTTATTTTATCATCTTTCCTTCACAGATGTGGAAACCACTGCTTAGAAAGGAAAATGACTTCCTTGAGGATCTCAGAATGAGGTGTTGAAAGAACCTGGTTTGTTTCTGCCTGAGAGATGGAACTTCTCTCTGGGGCCCAGCCTGGGGCGTCCTGAATGAACGGTCAGAGAACTATGTACCTCAATACCTCTTCCTCAGTCAGCGCTCAATTTGGGACTTTGACAGCAGTGTGAGTTCTAAGAGTACCAGAACTTTCTGCCTTGAAGTGAGGGAATAGATACATTTTCCTAAGCCAAATTGAAATGGATTTTGGATTATCTCTTACTGTCTGGGAAGGTCCCCAGGCATCACTTGCTTTGACCTCTTCCATTCTCCAAGAAGGCAGAGTCACTTCTGTGTTTGAGCATGCTCTCACGGCCTTCCCTCCTGACCAGACAGACCCACAGCATACTCTAAGCACTCATTTCTTTCTCCCTTTGTCTGGCCCTCCACCAGACCCTAAGGTGAAAGTCACCCAGCCTTCACTTCTTTCAAAGGATGAAGCCTATAGGCATCAATATACATTTTTATTTTGTAAAAATTTGCAAAATAAAAATTTACAAATTATATCTATTTACCTAGTGTCCAGTTGATGATTATTATGGTGTTTCTTGTTTTTTGACACATGAAATCACTGTGCTGTTCAGACTGGTGTTGAGCTCTTGAACTCAAGGGATCTCTGTTTCAGAAAATAAGGTTTAGAGAGTGTAATTGAGGAAGACACCCACGGTTGACCTCTGGCGTTTATATTCACAAATCTGCATGTGCATCGCCCTAACACACCTGTACAATCACACATGTGCATCACCCTAACACACCTGTACAATCACACATGTGCACCGCTCCAACACACCTGTACAAACACACATGTGTACCGCTCCAACACACCTGCACAATCACATATGTGCACCGTCCCAACACACCTGCACAATCACACATGGGCACCGCTCCAACACATTTGCACAAACACACATGTGCACCACCCAACACACCTGCACAAACACACATGTGCACCACCCAACACACCTCCAAAAACACACGTGCACTGCCCCAACACCTGTACAAATATACAGGTGTACCACCTCAATACACCTGCACAAACACACATGCACACTGCCTCAATACACCTGTACAAATACCCACATGGGTATGGTAGCATGTACCTGTAACCCTAGAACTGTGGAGGTAGAGGCAGGAAGATCAGAAGTCCAAAGATATCCTGGGCTACCTGAGGCATTATCTCATAAAATGTTTTAAAATAAATAACACAGAGTTATTTTTGTACGCTTCCTAGTTGCAACCTTCTCTCAGAGGCAAGTACTGTTACTTGTATCAAGTATCAAGAGGCAAGTATCTTGTGACTGTTGTGTGTGACAACATACACATGAAATACAAACTTGAAACATCATCATGTGTGAGTTAAACTTTAGAGTTAGCGTAATAAGGTTTGCATCTGATAAGTATATAAAATTTTGTTTATATTGAATAAAGTTTAAAATTAAGTTCTGATGAATGTTTACATAAGTATAAGCCAACATTTATATACTTGCTGCAGGTAACTGCAATGTACACATATATTACACAATATATTACACATACATTACACATATATTACAATTTGTGCTATGTATAATGTATACTCTTATTATCATGGCGTAACTTTCCTTTCCTTCAACTCCATTGAACTAGGATTTCTCATTGCTGTGACAAAATGTCCGACAAGAGGCAGCTCAAGGAAGAAGAGCTTGTTTTGGCTCACAGTTTGTGAGTGCAGTCCATCGTAGTGGGGAAGGCGTGGTGGCAGGAGCGTGAGGCAGCTGCTCACACGGCATCCACAATCAGGATGTAGAGAGAGATGGACGCTGGTGCTCAGCTCTCAGTCTCCCCTGTTCCCTGGGCCCAGGAGACCAGTCCATGGAAGGAAGTTAACTTGGCTCTTCCCATCTGAACTAACCGGTCTAGACAATCCCCCAGACATGCCCACAGGTCAGTCTGATCTAGGTGACCTCTCAACTGAGAACTCTTTCTCAGCTGACCCTGAACTGTGTCAAGTTGGTAGTTAAAGTGAGACTTGTCTCTTTGGTCACCCCAGGTCCTGTCAACTTGACAGTCAGTTTTACCCATCGCAATCGTATCTTTTGTTTCTGTGCACTCTGGTGCCTGGTATGTCTCTTGGGTCATTTGAACTGCCCTGGGGTCTTCCATTGCAGGACTGTGTCATCAGTTTATGACCATCAGGGGCTTGCACTGGATAGCTGCTAGAAAGTTCTCAGAACTGCTGACAGTGCTAATCTTCCCGTGGAGTCTCCCATGTACCTGTGTGAGGGATTTTAAGGCAGACACCTGCAGGTGGATATTTCTCTTCTACCGACTGCTGTCAAACTTTTCTCCACGAGGCAATGCTTGAGTGCCCTGCAGACTGGCAGAGAACACAGCTTCCGTATCTCTGTTTCCCACTGGCACGGAGTCTTGTCTGTCTTCAGGTTCATCGCCAGCTGGGTGGATGTAAAATGACATTTCACTGTTGGTTTGTCTGTGTCTTCCTGACTATTCATAAAATTGACAGTCTTTTATGTTTATTGGTCTTCTGGGTTCTCTCCTTTGTGTGGTGTGTTTTTATAGCTTTTGTCTATGTTTTTTCTCTTGGGTTATTTATCTTTTAAAAAATTAATTTGTAGTGGTTTTTTTTGTACTTTGTTATCAAGAATTCACAATGCCTGTTCTGGACTGTGACTTGATGTTTAGTGTGGTTCACAATGCCTCATTGTGTAGATTTTAAAAATTATTTGAGAATTTCATGCATGTACATAATGAAATATTATGCTACCCATTTGCCCACCTCCAACTTCCCCAGGTCACCCTCTGTGTCCACATTCCAACATCATGTCCCCTTTAAAAATACTTATTTTTATTTTTAATTATGTGTGTGTGTGTGTTCTCCCATGTGTGCCTGGTGTCCTCAGAGGTCATAAGAAGACATCAGATTCCTTGGACCTGGAGTGGTCATATAGGAGGGTATGAGCCACTCAATATATATGCTTGTGTTTGTGTGCTGAGTGCGGATGTGTGTGAGGACAGCCTTACACCTTTTGCTTGAGACTAGATCTCTCTAGCCAGGAACATCCCCATTCAGATTAAGCTAGTGAACCAATGAGCTTCCAGGGACCTCCCTTTCTTGACTTCCCATCTCCCAGATGCTGGGATTACCTGTGCGTGTTGCCATGCTTGACTTTTAGGTGGGCTCGAGAGATGTGAACTCAGGTATTTACCCTTGTAAGGTAAACACTTCATCAACTGATTCATCTTTCTAGCCTTGGGAATTGTCTTTAACCTATTTAGGTAGAGCTGGGAGAGCAGCGATCTGAAAAATGGAAGCCTGGTTTCTGGAGAAGGCAAAGGGAATAAGGATTTACGGTTTGCATGTGCAAGTGTTGTGAATTCTGTATCGCTTCAGATATTCCAACCAGAAACTAGCTATGGGTTCTCTCTGGGCAATGACTTCTGGTTAAATGACAAGAGAAACTTTTGCATTGGGGAACAAAGGAGGAAGACTATGAATCTAACTGAAAATATGCATGATCATGAGGAATAACAAGCATTGTAAGTACGCTCCTCTTGGCTTTAATGTTGCCATACCTTTGGTGTCATGTGTTACTTATGTTTTCACGGTGGAATTGCTTGCTGGGTAAGGAGCTGTCCTGTGTATATAGGATACCAAGCTACATCCCTGGTCCTTGCCCACTGGGTGGTAGGAGCACTGCTTTACCATCCAAAAATGTAAAAAACAAGTGTTGCCAGATGAGGTGGAGACGTTACTGGGCATGTGTGAATCATTGATGTATTCAATATACATGCATATTATTTTTCATGTGTAAGAGCAGTTATTACAGACATGTTTGGATGTATGTGTGGTATATGTGTGTATATGTTTGTGTGTGCATGTACACATGCATGTGGGCAGGCATGCATTTGTATGTGAAGGATAGAGGTCAACACTGGATGTCTTTCTCAGTTACTCTACACCTGAGTTTTTTTGAGATAAAGTCTCAAAACCTTCTACTTAGCCATCTTCTCTTCCCAGGCGCTGGGATTTCAGGCATAGGCCACTACACTCAACTTTTTATGTGGGTGCTGTGGCTCCAAATGTGGATCTTCAAGCTTTAGTAGCAAAGACGCTCCTCTCTGTGCCATCACTTCAACCTTATCACGGGTCTTAAAGAAGAAAAATGCCAAGCTGACATCATGGCACACCTACATTCATCCACTTCAGAGGATGTGCAAACACGTATCAGAACAGTGTTAGTAGATTGTCACATTTTGTAAAAGGTGCATTTCACAGTCTGATTCTAGTTTTTAATATTTATTCAGTTTATTTTTTAAAAAATAATTGACAGAAAATACTGGTGTACATTTTTAAGGCACAACACAGCATTTTGATACAGGTATATACTATGGAATGATCAAATCATACAATTGAGCAGACCTGTCACCTCAAATCCCAACCATTCATGTTTTATTGCTGTATATTCATTGTGAATTGTTGGGTTTCATAAAGGCAATTTAAGTACATTGTGCATTTTGATAATATCCAGCCTCTTGTATCCCTTCTGCACACCTCACTCCTATTAGTCATGTGTATCCTATATATAACATATGACATATATAGATATGTACCTCTTTAGTGTATCTATAAAACTCTGAGATTCATAAATGAGGAATTAAAGCACACAGCATTTCTCTTTCTTAGTCTATCTTATTTCATTTAATATAACAGTTTTCACTTGCATTCACTTTCCAGGCAACAGTATTTCGTTGTTATCATAACTGAGTAAAATTCCATCGTATACATATAATACATTAAATAATAATAGACACCTAGTTCCCTAACTTAGCTACTGTCAATAGTTCAGCAATAGACACTGAAGTGCAGGCTTCTCTGTGGCATGTTGACTTAGGGCCTTTCCAGATACTTCTTCATTTCATTTCTCATGGCTCCAATAAAAGAACCTGTCAAAAGCAACTTAAGGGAGAAAGTTCTTTCTTGGCTTATGTTTCCAGGTCACCATCCATCATTATAGGGAAGTCAAACTTGGAGCAACTGGTATTGCCATATCCAAAGTCAAGAGCTGAAAGCAATGCATTGAGTACTCACAGACTCACGTTGCCTTCTCCATTTGTCAAGTTTAGGATCCTCTGTCTAGGAAATGGACCACCCACAGAGGCTGGGTCTTCCTACCTCACCTACTTTAATTAGGATAAGCTCCCCAGGCGCCCCAGGGACAACCTGATCTAAACAATTTTCCTCTTAGACTCTCTTCCCATCTCTTCTGGTGTGATACAGATGGTCCTTTGGTAGTTCTGGTTTACTTATCTGAAGAACCTCTGTACTGATGTCCATAGTAAGTAGATCAATTTACATCACCTTCAGTGTATAAAGGTTTCCCTTTCCCTGAATCCTCCCCAGCACTCCTTATTTGCTTGTTATGGGAATATTAGTGCATCCTAATCCAAAGAAAATTGATTACCCTCATAACTGTGGTTGTTTCTGAGCATTGGCAACATCAGTGGTTTGTCCTTTAGTTTTTTTATTTTTTACATATCCCATTTAATACAACAAAGTGTGCATTAAATATGTGCCCATGCGATAATAGAAAAAATGCTGTGGTCGCTGGAGAGAGTGGGAGAGAATTACATTTATAACACATTTGCTTTCCCCTGGCATGGTGCCACACACCTTGCCATCCTCATGCTTCCATACTGGCCTGAATAACCTGTGATGACACTTGATGGACTGTAGGGGGCTGGCAGAGCTGGGTTCAGTCCTGGTCCCAGGCCTGCCTGGCTTGGGCGAATTATTGAATCTCTGTAAATTTATGTTTCTCTACCCTTGTAAACTGCAGCTAACCTTTCTTTGTGGCTGCAAGGGCCGACGGAGGTGATTGATGGCACACACGACCATGATTATTCTGTTGTGCTTGGCCCTTGGTGGGGGCTGCCCTTTCTTTTCTTTCCCTAACACGTCAGTTCCCGGCTTGCTTGCAGTGATGACCCTGCTCTTGCCCCTCTGTTCTGCCTTCCTTAGGAAGAAACCGTAGAGTAGACAGAAAGAACGATGCCTTCCGGCTCTGGGGAGATGATGAGTAACGCCGAGGGCCCAGAGCTTCGGAGTAGCTGGCTTTTCTTTTTTTTCTTGACAGGGCTGCTGACAGGCCCTTTAGCAGTACAGAGGCTAATTACTCGCCAGGAGTGAGAGAAAATGTGCCGTTTGGTTGTTCTGGACCTTCCCAGTGCAATAAATCACAGCCGCAGACCCAAGCTTCTTCGATTTAATAAAGATTTTCAAAGAAGAAAAGAAGTTTTCTTTGCTTTTATTGAAGACTGTTGCTCATTGGTGCCTCCTGGTTCCTCAAGGGCTACTCTGTCTGTCTCTCGGTCTCTGTCTGTCTGTCTCTCTTTCTCTGAGTGTGTGTGTACATGTGCATGGACTCACAGAAAAATATCACGGGTCCTGCTCTGTTCTTCCCTTCCTTGTTATCCGGGACACAGTCTTCACTGAGACTGGAGCTAGGCCAGCACCCAACAAGGCCAGAACCATCCTGTTTCTGTCCCCGCCCCCAGCCCTGGGGTCACAGGCACCTGTGTATAACCTTGACCCATACTTTAGGTGCGTTTTGGGGATTCAAGCTCGGGTTGTCATTGTCCTCTGATTCACCTCTCCAGTCCTCTTTAAGGACTCTTAATTGCATGGAACCCGTTCTCATAGCAAATGACACCTGGCACTTCAGAGATGCATTGTCCGTGGTCACACCTGTGTTCCCATTCCCGAGTGGACCTCAGGACCACTTGTTTCCTTATCTAAACTCCCCAATGCCTCAGTGCCAGCCATGGCTTCTGGTTCCTGCTTCCCTAGGAATTAATTCCCTTGG
Source organism: Dicrostonyx torquatus (assembly GCA_028555095.1). Lineage (NCBI taxonomy): Eukaryota > Metazoa > Chordata > Mammalia > Rodentia > Cricetidae > Dicrostonyx > Dicrostonyx torquatus. The sequence continues at coordinate 6,963,530 of JAQHUG010000071.1, read as the reverse complement.
CCATGAAGTGCTGGCTTATCTCTGACCTCCGCACTGTCTTCCCAGGTAACCTGGTAGTTGTTGGCTGGTCCCTGTTATCTGTTGATGAGGGGTGCTTCACCCACTTTTCCATGAACCAGCCTGCACGGCCAGGTGGGTGCTTCAGAGATTTGGAATGCGAAATATGGCAGAATGGAAGAGCCTGGAACTTTGAAATGGCTTTTATTTATTATAAAGCAGAGAGCCCCCAGTTGGGAACATCCAACAATTTTAATCTTGTCTCTCACTCTGGCCCATATTAAGAGCTGTGGCTCCTTTAAAAAATCACTGAGCAAATTCCTCAAAGGACAATGGTGTCCTCTGGCTATAGGATGTGTGGGAATGTTAAGTTTCTTTCTTTCCCCTTTTCCACTCCTCCCTCGTTCCCTCCCTCCCTTTCTTCGTCCCTCCCTCTCTCTCTCTCCCTCCCTCCCTCCCCTCCCTCCTTCGTTCCTTTTTCTCTCCTTCCTCCTTCTGATCCTTTGACAACACCTGTGTAATATTTTGACACATGTTTTGCTGGAAGATTCAGCCCCTCAGTTCATTTGAATGTCCTGGGGCTCTGAACTGGAGATGTCAGTGCCCAGGAAGCCCCATCATCGCTTTGCTGCTGAGTTCTGCATTGTCTCAGAAGCCAGGTCTCACTTTCCTCCCAGGTGGGGCCACATCACCACCTCTCCAGCTTAATGAGCATAACTGACAGGTAAACATTGTGTACATGTTTAAAGCTTACAACTTTATCTTTTGTGTACATCCTAAAATGATTACTGCAATCAAGTTAATTAACATACCTATAACTCATGTTGATATTTTTCTCTCTTATTTACCCCTTTCCTTCTCTCCCTCTTTCTTTTCCTCCTCCTCCCCCTCTTCTACCTCTCTCTCTCTCTCTCTCTCCCTCTCTCTCTCTCCTTAGAGCTGCATTATTGGTAAATATCAAGCCTGCAGTATTGTATTTGTTACCATGGCCACATGCATGTTAGATTCCTAGGGTTTACTTGCTATATATACTTGTAACTTTTATTTATTTATTTATTTTTAAAATGATACCCACTACGTCCCTGCAGCTCCTGGCAACTACTGTTTTATTTTCTGCTTCTGTTATTATTTTCAAATATGGGTGAAATCATGCATTGTTTATTCTTTTAGGAGCAGTTTGGAGACTGGATCTGGGCTCTTGTGCATGTCTGCTTTACACTCTCACTTCCCAGTCCTTTCTACTTTATTTTGAGATAACAGTGTTGCTTGCCCTTCTCTTGACCTTATTTTTCTTGCTCCTATAAATTTGAACTTGAAATATTGGTCACCTTTAGGTCTCTCTATAATAGTGCTCCTTGAAGATTCCAGTTTTCCATGTGATTGGGAGCAGGTAGATAGCAGATTTCTCCTTTAGTTTGGGAGACAGTTCTTCCTAAGAGAGAAGGGAACTAACTCAAGTATGAGTATAGATGAGCAAGCCTATCTTCCTATGAGCCCTTCATGCTCTACCCGGTCCTAGCACCTTGCCTCTCTCTCCCAGTCTCTTGTCTTCTATGTGCTTTGGTGTTCTGAATATTCAGAGATCCTTAGTCTCATGCTACCTGACTTGCTAAGTTCAAAGTCATCACATAAATCAATTAGTTCCACCCACCAGTAATAGCATATTATCACCACCACCACCATCATCATTGTTATAATCATGGTCATTTTTACTTTTGCTAGAAATTTGTACCAACAGAGGGATTTCTATAATAGCAACCTGATGTGTCTATATCAAGACAGTCTAATTAAATTGGTCCTAGAAAATTCTAGGGGAAATAGGTTTTACAAAAGCTACCCAGTTTAAGTACTACCATTACAGGAAACGTTGATGTAAATATGAAGGATGGCATCTCAAAGGATTTTAGTCCTTCATGGCTGCCAGAAGCACCTGGTGCAGTGGCCACTTCTGTCCCATCCTAAGAAGGAAGGGCATTAAATGGTTCTCTTTCCTTTCCATTTCCATGTGGAGTCTAAGGGAGTTTAAGCTGAAGTGGAATGAGAATTAACGGAGCAGATGTGAGCAATGTAACCAATCAGAACTGTTTCAAAGTGTCTAACATTTTTTTAAATTGTAGAATGCAGTTCCATTTAAATACCCCCAGATCATGAAATCAGAGCTCTTAAGCTGATGGTACATAAATCAGATCTTATATACATAGATTTGTTTGCAATCTGAAGAGATGGCTCAATAAGGAAAGTGCTGGCTTTGCAAGCATGAGGACCTGAGTTCAATCCCCAGAACCCACATAAATGCTGAATGCATATGGTGGCCCACTTTTAATTCCAACCTAGGAAGGTAAAGACTGGGAATCCCCAGAGCACGCTGGCTAGCAAGACTAGATGTATTTGTAGTTCTTGCTTTGATTGACAGACCTGACTCAATCAATAAAGGGAAAGAACAATTAAGGACTATTGATGATTTAAAAATGATTGGGTTTACACACACACACACACACACACACACACACACCCCTCCCATGTTAGCCCACATACATACAAACATGAATATACACCCCCCCTAGATGAATAAAGGAAAAAGCAAAAATCAAGTCAATCAAGACTGAGACAGTGCCTATAAATATGTCTTATCTTTCAGCTGGGGAGCTGCTTTTTCTGTTTTGTTCTCTTAGTTACTTTTCTGGAGCCATGTGTGGATTGTTTCTTTTTGAGGAACATCAATCACTCATGTGCTTTAAGTTCTGCTTGTCTTGTTGACTGCACTGTGACTAGGATGAAGTGATATTAATAGTTATTATGTAACACCTGTGTACACTGCCTTGTGCTTTTTGTCTCTGCCCATTTGGAGAATTTTCTCTGTGGAGGGATGAGGCAGTGTCTTCCCTCCTCCTTATAAGGTTCCAAATGACAAACCCAAGTTTTATTCCAGTGAGGAAACCAATGGGATTACTGGGCTTACTTACAGAGCATGGGTGGATGGTCACTGGTAGTAGTATGAGTGTCCCCAAAGCAGGCACACTGGAAAGTTTTCTCCCATCATGTATGATGGATTCATAACGACATATTCATAAGCACATATATGGAGTCCTCTTTTTATCATAGTCTCCCTATCCTGCATACTATATCCCCCAATAAGATGCTAAGGCTTGACTGAGAGTTCACCAAAATTGGAACCTGGGAAACCTGGAATGTACTGCACAACCTATGACAGTTCAACTGATTGGACATCAGCTGGCTAGGAAGAGTCTTTTGAAGGTAGCCCAATCTGTCTGAGCCTCTTCCAGGCATCTCAGTTTCTCCCTCCTCCTTCCAAGCAGCTCTGCTAGTCTCTTCTTCTTCAGATGTTTCTACGGTCTGAACATCTAGGCATCTAAGCTTGTCTACGAGTGATTATCAGCAGTCCTTGCAGCTTACATATGCTTATGAAGGAGTGAATCTGATCAGTTTCAGGAACTTCCTGAAGCTATTTTGAGTTATTTGCTTCCTGAGCATAAGGAGCTTCCTTGCAGGATAGGACAGTGCACGTCTCCTTAGATTCCAAGGCTTAGAAAATCATGTTGTTTTACCTCCCTGTAAACATTCAGTGTCTCAATGAGCTCCCCTCCAAGACGAGCACTTGTGAAACACTAACTCAAGTGCTTTCATTAAGAAGCTGAAGAGACTGTGAGTTTGCATCTGCCTCCATCTGGTGTAGGAGGTTATTCTGTCTATGTGTTGCCTTCATTGGTTGAATAAAGAAGCTGCCTTGGCCTTCTGATAGGGCAGCACTTAGGTGGGTGGAGTAGACAGATAGAATGCTGAGAAGGAAAGCAGAAAGAGAACAGCCATGGAGCTGCCAGAATCAAACATGCTGAATCTTTCCAGGTAAGCCACGACTTCGTGGTGATACACAGATTAACAGAAATGGGTTAAATTAAGATGTAAGAATTAGCCAATAAGAGGTTAGAACTAATGGTCCAAGCAGTGTCTAAATGAATCCAGTTTCTGTGTGGTTATTTCGGGTGTAAGATAGCTGGGCGGCTGGGACGACAAGCAGCCGCTCCTTATGTTACACTATCAGTTGCTCGATGGTGCCTCTCTGATGACAATTGGGCCAAGCACCAATCTGGTCACAGGAGGTGACCAGTTATGGCTACTTATCCATTATAACTAGGGATCTAAGCTGGGTTCCTCCCCATAGACTTCTGGGAGATTCCGCTGGTCCATTCTTCCACCTGACCCTGAAACTCCCCCCAGCAATTCTCCTCAGCACCCTTTCCCTCTCAGTCCCCCAACAGAGTCCCAACTGACAACAAGGGAGCCTGTGTGGGACTGACCTAGGCATTCTGCATACATGTTATAGTTATGTAGTTTAATCCTCTTGTGGGACTCCTAACAGTGGGAACAGGGGCAGTCTCTGATGATTTTCTGGCTTTTGGGACCCTACTCCTCATACTGGGTCACCTTGCCTAGTCTTAATACATGATGAGGTGCTTAGTTTTACTGCAACTTGATAAGCCATGTTTTGTTGATATCCATGGGAAACCTGTGCTTTCCTGGGTAAAGTCAGGAGAGGAGGGGATTGGGGGGTGAGATGCAGGTAGTGGGAGAGACAGTGAGGGGAAGATGGGGGTGGTCTGTTGCTGGGTTATAAAGTAAATATGCCATAGGACAATGGTCTTTTATCCTGTCACTTGTATTATTTTTTAATAAAATGCCAATTGGCCAATAGCTAGGCAAGAATTATAGGCAGGGCGACGAGAACAGGAGAATGCTGGGAAGAGGAAAGGTCAGTGTGCAGTTGTCACCCAGACAGAGAGGAAGCAAGATGAGAATGCCTCGCTGATGAAAGGTACCAAGCCATGTGGCTAACAGAGACAAGAATAATGGGTTAAGATGTAAGATGTAAGAATTAGTTAATAAGAAGCCTGAGCTACTAGGCCAATCAACATTTTGTTAAAAATAATGCAAGTGACACAGTAAAAGACCATAATCCCACAACATAAATAGATGAATGTTTTAAAAAAAGAAGCGGAAGAGAGTAGGCATTAGCTCAGTTGGCAGAGAGCAGAAGATAGCTCAGTTGGCAAAGTGCTTGCTGTACATAATTTAGCTTGATCCCTCAAACCTAAAAAAGCTAGGTATGGTGGCATTGAGGAGGAGGCAAACAGGTCCCTGAGGCATATTGGCTGGCCAGCCTAGGCAGACTGGTGAATTCTAAGCCAGTGAGAAACCCAGTCTTGGACAATGGCGATGACTCAGTGGTTAAGAGCAGTTGTAATCCCCACAGAGGACCTGGCTTTGATTCCCAGAACCCATATGGATGTTCACAATCATTCAAACTCCAGTTCTAAGGGATTTGATGCCCACTTCTGATCTCTGTAGGCATCAGGCACTCATGTGATACATGGACATATTTGCAAGCATAACATGCAAACACATAAATTATATCAAAAAAAGAAGGTAGATTGTACCAGAGGTCCACTTCACACCTGAGGAGTTCCACCAGGGGTCAACTTCACACCTGAGGAGTTCCACCAGGGGTCAATTTCACACCTGAGGAGTTCCACCAGGGGTC
>JAQHUG010000071.1:6946616-6957841 GCA_028555095.1 Dicrostonyx torquatus | reverse complement strand
TGAGGAGTTCTACCAGGGGTCAACTTCACACCTGAGGAGTTAGACCAGGGGTTCACTTCACACCTGAGGAGTTACTCCAGGGGTTCACTTCACACCTGAGGAGTTCCACCAGGGGTCAACTTCACACCTGAGGAGTTACTCCAGGGGTCAACTTCACACCTGAGGAGTTACTCCAGGGGTCAACTTCACACCTGAGGAGTTACTCCAGGGGTCAACTTCACACCTGAGGAGTTCCACCAGGGGTTCACTTCACACCTGAGGAGTTACTCCAGGGGTTCACTTCACATCTGAGGAGTTACTCCAGGGGTCCACTTCACACCTGAGGAGTTCCACCAGGGGTTCACTTCACACATGAGGAGTTACTCCAGGGGTCCACTTCACACCTGAGGAGTTAGACCAGGGGTCCTCTTCTGGCCTCCATATGTATGTGTGTCCACACACAAGTCATGTGCAAATCCCCACCCCTAAACAGAAAGTTATGCTATATCTTAACTACTGTAAATGACATTTTATCTATATCTTATCTGTCTGGTTTTGTTTAGTCTATACAATAGCCCACTTAATCCACATACTTATCTGAAACAATTTCCGAGAGGCTGAGAAAATTGCTTAAAGCCATGTAGTTACTAGATAACAAGCAAGTATTCCAGTAATAGTCAGTTAGTTCCTTTTTATAAGTTTATTACAGTTGAAATATTTGAAAACACTATAAATTCAGCAGAATCAAAGGAAAAACTCACTTCCAATAGATAGCATACCATTTTAGTATACTTTCTCTAGTTTGTTTTATATGTGTCATACATGAAGTATGCATACTTTAGAAATATTTAGTAATATTTATTAGCTCCCACAAGCATGAGACCATGAATATTGATTCCAAGCAACCTGCTTAAGAGCCAAGTGTAGTATAGTAGTGTGTGTTTGTGACCACTGTTCTGGGGAGTAAAGGCTGAAACATGGAGATTCCAAGGGTTCCATGGCCACTCAGTGTAGCAGACATAGGATGCTCCTGGTTCAGAGATTGTGTCTCAAAAAAACATAGAGAGCCACTCATGTTGACCTTTGGCCTCCACACACACATATATGGGAGAGCACAACCCCATACATGTACATATGCATGCATGCATGTGGAACACACAAAAATTTTTAAATTTTAATAATTGAAAGACTCATAAATGTTGGCCATGCCACATTGAGAGCCTACTTAAGCAAAAATTTTAGCAAGTGCAGATGCAGATAAATTCAGTCTTTGCTAGGCAGTAAGATTTAAAACAACTTCCTGGAAAAAAAAACACGGTGTTCATATGTGTGTGCATGGATGAGTATGCAAAATGGACAATTATAAAACTAGAATGCAGTGTAATGATTATTTTAATAACAATCAGTCCCGGGAGTTTTGGAGATCATGGGAGACATTCAGCCAAGGGAGAGAGTGAAGCAAATGACCTGGAACAGAAATACCTGTGTTGAGTATTGCAGCAAGGGAGGTATGCAGGTGAAGGGGGAGGCAGGAGAGGTCGTCCCAGGTATGGCTGCATGCACACATAAGCCTCCAAGGACCAGGAAGACTGTTTCAGCGTGCAGTACTCTGATCACCCCAGAGAAATCCCACACTAGATATATTATTCTTTACCCCAATAGAAGACAGAGTTATGGACCCATCTGTAGAACAGTTTTCACTTCTACCTGTCCCACAGAGCCACTTAGAATTCTAGGCTTGTGCTTCAGGGAGAAAGTTACACACTCGTCGACGTATCCAGTGGGAAATATATTTTTTACCCATGGCAGAAAATCTGTTTAATCATTTGCACATAATAGACCATATGTCGGCTCAGGGCTGCAAGGTGACATGACAAAGAGGAGCCAATGACTCGCAACAGGTGTGGGTGATGAATGCATCAGGCAGGTCTTCGCCTGGGGAAGGAGTGAGGAGTCAAGGGTGCCCAGGTAGGAGAAAAGAGTCCCCATTCCGAGTGTCACGGCCATCACTACAGGGGTTGTGTGGAGCAGGCACTCTTCTAGCTTAATGAAACATTGAAAAGGGCAATGTCTCTGCCCTAGTCTCCCCCGAAGATGACTAGAGAAAGAACTGAAGTTATCTTTATCTGACCAGATGAGCTAAAAGAACAGTGAACCTTTAAAAATGTCTTTGTCATATGGAAATTTCACATTCTCCGCACTGCCATACATCTCCCCACTGCCATACCTCTCCCCACTTTTGCTCCAGCCTCTTGCACCCTACACCTACCAGTCTCCTAGTTAAAACTGCGTGTGAAAGAGTAATTAATGACTTCACTGGACGATCTTGAGGGACCACTTCTCGTGTGCTTCTGTGTAAGGGCACTTTGCTGAGCAGAGTCACAGTGGAGAAGGCCAGGAGGGGGCCAAGGAACTCACAGCCAGAGAGTAGAGCTGGGATTTGAACCCATGTCTCTTTGGCTGGAGACTGCAATATTTTCCTCTGCTGAGCTGCAGGAATCTAGGATGTTATTGTTGATTTGGGGCTATGTGCACATGTGTGCATGAGCATGTAGAGACCAGAGGGTTGCATAAGGCATCACCCTTCATCATTCTCTACCTTATCCTTTATGTCCTTTAGAGAGAAGACCCCTTGCTGAATCTGGAGTTTGCTGATTGGTTAGATTAGCTGGCCGCTGAGCTCCTAGAATCTAGGTCTAGGATCTAGATCCTCTGTTTCCCTATGTGCAGTGACAAGAGTACAGGCCCATGCTACCTCATCTCACTTTTTTTTTTTTAACATGGGTACTGGGGATCTGAATTTAGGTCTGCATGCTAGTGTAACAAGCACGTCACTTACAGGGCCATCTCCCCAATCCCTGGATTTTTAATAATGAAGTTCTTTTACTAGGAAAAAGAAGTCAGTATTGGAAAGCCCGAGGAGTCTTTCCCACCCTCGGTGTTATAATGGCCTCTATACTTCCTAATGCATCAGCTTCCTGATGTTTCTTATCTTCTAGTTTTCTGATCTAATTCTGCTTCCCAAATCGCCCTTGCTCTGAGAGATACTCCTCTCACCTATCCTCTCGACTCCAAAGACTCTAAGTTTTAAACTGCTTTCCTCCCACCTCCACCTGATTGTAATAAACTCCAGCTCCGTCAGGTTCTGAGACAGGTGTGCGTGCGCTTATGACCATGTGTATGTGTGTGTGTGTGTGTGCGCGCGTGCGTGTGTGCGTGCGCTTATGAGCATGTGTATGTGTGTGTGCGTGCGTGTGTGTGTGCGTGCGCTTGCGCGTGTGTGTGCTTTGCTATTTTCTTTGTCTCCCACCTGGAGTGCAGAGACAGTTAGATTAAGGAAATATGTCCAGAATCCAACCACATCTGACCCCTTTGGCTGCTATTCCCAACTATGACCCAAAGTTACCTCTGGCCAGGATTGTGGGACAGCTCCTAAAGATGGTCCCTGTTTCAACTCTGCTCTACTTAGACCATTGTCTATTCAACAGTCATCGCAAAGCTTTCAGAATGGAGCGAGAGCTTGTGTTCTCTCTGCTCAGAGCTCTCTGACTTCTTCCTATGTGTTATCTGAGGACTTGCCATGCACCCTCTATGGACTTTTAAATGTATGTATGCATTTGTGTGTGTGTGTGTGTGTGTGTGCATGCATGCATTCTTGGAGGCCCGAGGACCATCTCCATCTGTCATTTCTCAGGAACTGTCCCTGTCTACAGCTGTACCATTCTGAACACACTATGTAGGTGAGGATGACTTCACGCTCCCGATCTTCCTGCCACCAACTACTCCGCTGGGATTATAAACATGTACCATGGCACTGGGTTTATGTGATGCTGAGGATTGAGCTCAGGGCCTTGCGTATTCTAGGCAAGCACTTAACCAACTGAGCCCCACCCACCCCAGCCCCTGATTTCTGCATTTGTGTTTCACTTTTCTTCTAATGACTTTTGCATTTAAGTGAATTTAGTGAAGAAAAACATTAGATTGGCTTATTAAAAAATCAAAGTAGGAAAATGCTCACATCTAATTGAGACTTTTAGGTTATTTAGAAAAGATTTCTTTTCCTTTTCCCCCTTCTCTTTCTTTTTTAAAGGTAAAACTATCTAAAAGAATACACACAGATTTGCTTGAGAGAAATCCCTCCGGCCTGGGAGGAAATCACTCAAATCCAAACCATATGTGATATGTAAAGCAGCACTTTGAATATTCATATTATGATGTGAAAATCAGATCCCCATAACTATGAGCTCCATGGCATGCATTGCAATGAAGACAGCAGTACGAATGTCACCTCCCTAGTGTACACTGCTGCAGTTCTGCCTAGCATCCTTCCTCCCCAATAGATCAGCCACCAGATAAAAGTCATTCTTACAGACACAGAAAACATGCCTTCATTCTAATTATATGGGGCACTTCAGAGAGGGGACACATTTTAGCACAGCATCTTTCTGAGTGGAGTTTAATCCTGTAATGTGATGTTATTATTCTTGTCTGTTCTGGCTTAGCTGGCTTTTTGCAACATCAGCAATTCATTTGTTTCTGCTTCTCCCCAGCCTGGACTGAAACAGCCTCCAGAATGTATTGGGTGTTTACTTACTACCTACACATTCACAGTTCCGTTTTCAGAGCTTGGGCTATTATGCCAAATGCTCCTCTCTTTGCTTTCATTCATCTGGTTAGTAGCCCTCTCAACAGATTTTCCTCAGACCAATCAAAATGATCTTCAGTTTCTTTTAGTAGAGACAGAGGGAGGGAAAATTGGATTGCTTTACAGCACATGTATTGCTTTACTTTAAATGAAAGCATTTTATATTCCTTTCTGGCACACCTACTAAGTCCATTTCAGCATTATTCATCTCCATTTACTCTGTTAATGGATTTTCAATGGCAAATTATTTACAAAACCTGTATCAGGATACTTTTTGCAGCTGTATGATGGGTCCATCTATCCATAACACTCAGTCAGCCATTGGCTTATCTCAACAAGTTTCCTATTTGAAAGAAGGTAGCTCATAGGGAGGCCCAGCAGAGGGGTGGTTAATCATGATTCTGGAACAGTCTTTTGTAGGTATGACTGGAAATTTTTACTAACCTCAAGTTCTAATGCTCTTACTTAAGGAGACAGCAAGCTGGGCGTGGTGCTCAGTTGGTAGGGTGCTTCCCTACCACGCAGGCAACCCTGTGTTAGATCGCATCACTGCATAAACAAAGGCATGGTGCACACGCTTGGGATCCAGAGACAAGAGGCACAACAAGAGCACTCAGGACTGCACGGTGGACAGCTGTGGGGCCAGTAGAGAGAAGACTCTCACTCTCAGTAGAGAGTGAGGGGATGGTCAGACAACAGTCATGAGCTTCCTTGGCGTCTCCTGAGAAAGGCATGGCAGGGCAGGATGAGCAGTTTAGGGCTGACTACTCTACAACATTTTGGTATCTAGAAGGTGTGAGAAGGTCCAAGGCTGCCTTGGGATTATAAGAAGGGTGTATGGGCCAGAGAGAAGTACAGCTCAGCATGGGTCAGCTGGCTTGTTTACGATATCTTCCTGGCTGGTCCCTTTCCTCCTTTTAAGAATGGCCTTGAAAGGGTGAGTCTCTCTCAGCTATTAGGGATTTTAATGGTGTCAGAAGGTGATAGTGCAAGGAGATCCATGGTCACTGCTCTGCAGTGTCAACCTCTGTGGTCCCACTGTCTCCAGGGGTGTGTTCTGTTGCTTGAATGTCTGACATGGGAGATGTTTCTGAATCTTTATTTAAACACCATGTCTGGAGCTGTTGAGATGGCTCAGTGGGTAAGAGACCTTGTTGCTAAGTCTGAGGACTTGAGTTTGATCCCCAGGACTGAATTGGAGGGAAAGAAACAACTCCTGTAGGTTGTCCTCTGACCTCCATACCCACACCATGACCCACACCTACCTCACCAACCTCGAAAAAAATTGAATAAATGTAAAAAAATTAAAAAATCAAACATCTTAGATGACCAAAGTTGAATGAATATTCATTAAAATTTCACCTTCATGTTATATGACTTAACTTCATCCATGAAAAGTGTGTCTGATGTTCTTAAATCTTCTTATTCTTCCTTGGGTCCTCTCAATATAAAGCTTTGATATCCAAATATCCCTATTACTTTTTGAGCCATTCATGACCACAGATTCCAATTCTTTTCCATGGAATTCTGCTATGGGAATTATGTTACTGTTGCCAAGAGTTATCAATGACGCATTGGAGAAAGACAAAGAAAAGCTTGAGTTGATAGGTTACCACAGTGAAGAGAAGTGCAGCCAAGGAGGGCGTCCTTGGCAGTGTAAGAAGTGGTCTGCATCCCGAGAGCTGAACGGGGATCAGGCCTGGTGTAGAAATCCACAGAAGGCTAAAGATGAAGCTGCAGCTCATTTCCCACGTTAAAGTCAAGCCCTCAGCTTGGACTGGGAAACTGTGAGGGAGGGTTGGCAGTTTGTTTGAATCTGGAATCAAACACCAGAAAGCTTCTGGGTGAGTCTATGAGGGAATTCCCAGGGAGGGTTGACTATGTAGAGAAGACTCCGCCCCCATGTGGTCAGTGCCTTTCAGTGGTGGTCCAGATATAGAGAGGGCTGCTTGCCTGCGGATCTCCACTTCTTGAACATCTTCTTGCTGTGCTGTCTTCATCGGCTGTAGGTCAAACCCAGCTTCATCAGCCTTCCAAGACAGACTGAAGACCAGCTGCCCTATAGAACTCTCCATGGTCAGGACTGTGGAGGCATCCAGACTGAACAGCTACCTGGGTCTTAATGTTTCCACTTTACAGACAGTACCTGTTGGACTACCCAGATGTTATCGTATAAACCAATCGGCTAAATTCCCATTTATTCATTCTGTTGATTCTGTTCTTCTAGGGAAACCTGACAGTATAGTGAGATTAAGACTTATGATATTGACTTTTGTACACACACACACACACACACACACACACTCACACAAAACATTTTTGGTCTATCCTTCACCATCCTCCTTTGTACTGTAAGTTTATGTTTCCTCCCTGCCTAGAAGACAACACAGAGGCTTCTTCTTGCAAATTATGATGTGCAGGTCTCAAGGTGAAACTTTGCTTCTCTCTTGTCATTAGACCAACAAATGCTGACAGATCTAAACATGACATGGGGTCCTGGGAGATGGCATGGAGGGCAAGGTACTTACTTGTAAACATGCATGAAGACCTGAGTTTAAAAGCCAATGTGTTGGTGCCTGCTTGTAACTCAAGCACATGGGGAGGCAGAGACAGAAGGATTCCTGAGGACTCACTGGCTGGCCAGTTTAGTCCAACCTAGGCCAGTTGATGAGCCTCTCAGGTCAAGGAGATACCTTGTTTCAAGGCTCAAGGGAGATGGACAGCCTTCCCGGGGATGACACTTGAGGTTGTCCTCTGGGGCAGACAGACGGACAGACAGACAGACAGACAGACAGACAGACAGACAGACACACACACACACACACGTCAGGAGAAACCAGGCTAGTGGAAGGATAAAGGGAACTAAAAAAGAACTCCTGAAAGAGCTGGCCAGCTGTGGCACATCAGCAGTGATGGGACAGGATACATACCATGGGGCTGGATCCTGCTGAATCAAAGGTGAGAAACACAATGTTGAATAAAGAGAACGGATCAGAATGAGAGCGCTGTCTGCACACTGGATTTAACTCTCCCACGATGTAGAAAAGAACCTCAGGGTACTGTGCTAATGAGATGTGGAGTGACACGGGGAAGCTAGCAGACCCAGTGGGAAGTAGAGATGCCAGATCTGTGTCAGACCATGGAAGAAAGGACCAAAGGGCTCAGGGAATGAGGTTATGTTAGAGTAGGTGGCCTGTGGGAAGCAGAGGAGCTCACTTGGTTATTCAGGAGAGCCTGTAGGACACAAGGCACTGAGTGTAGTGTGAACAGGACAGTCGGCAAACCCAGGGCAGTGGTGGCTGTCCTTTGCAGTCAGGGCTGATGAGAGGAGATGCTGTGACAGAGCCAAGCTGCTTGATTGCAAAGGGGATGATCAAATCTCAAAATAATAGAGATTGGGAGATGACACTTAATCAGAAGCAAGTGGGTGAAATGAGAGGCAAGGTTGGGATGGCAGTGAAGGGGCATGACCCAGAGAAAGCTGTGGAGATGATTGACAGAACAGCCAGTCCCAGGGGAAAGAGGTGGGAAGCAAAGAAGGCTACTTCTTAATCTTTGTGGGATAAGCATGAGTGTACGTGTGTGTGTGTGTGTGTGTGTGTGTGTGTGTACATGTGCATGTGGGTGTGCATACCTGTACATGAACGTGGGGAGGCCAGAGTTTGGAATTTGGTGTCTTCTATTTGAGCCCACCTTATTTTTGAAGGCAAGGTATGCTCTTAGCTTTTACTGTCAACTTGACACGACCTAGAGTCACTTGGGAAGAGGGAATGTCAACGGAAGTATTGACTCAATTAGATTAAGAAATCTGTGCCCATGTCTGTGGGGGTGTCTTGATTGATGATTGATGTGGCAGGGCACAGACTACTGTGAGTGCCACCATGGGTGGGCAGGTGGATCGATCTGGGCTACAGAAGAAAGCTAGCTGAGCGTGCGAGTGACACAATGCACATGTTCCTCCACGGTTCCTGTCATGGCTTTCCTCGTGATGGACTGTGAACTGGAAGTGTTAGTCAAATAAAACAATTCCTGCCCTGAGTTGCTTTTGGTCACTGTGTTTTATCATTGGAACAGGAAGCAAACTAGAATGTATAGTCTATGTTGAACCTGGAACTCAGCAGCTCAGTGAGACTAGCTGGCCAGCAAGCCACAGTGTTGAGGCTACAGGCACCTAGTATCATGCCAGGTGTCTTAGTTAGGATTTTTATTGCTGTGAAGAGACCCAATGTCCATGGCAACTCTTACAAAGAAAAGGTTTAATTGAGGGCGCTTGCTTACAGTTTCAGAGGCTCACTCAATTATCCTCCATGCCAAGGAGCACAACAGCATGCAGGCATACATGGTGCTGGAGGAATAGCTGAGAGTCCTACATCTTGAAAGCAACAGGAAGTTGACTGACTCACTGGGCTATATCCTGAGCATAGGAAACCACTTCAAAGCCCACCCCACAATGACACACTTCCTTCAACAAGGTCACACCCACTCCAACAAAGCCATACTTAACAGTGCCACTCCCTATGAGATTATGGAGGCCAATTACATTCAAACTACCACACCAGGCTTTTGTGTGGGTTCTGGGGATTTGAACCCAGTTCCTCATGAGTGCTTTACCCACAGAGCCTTGTTCCCAGCCCAACTGACTATATGTCTTAACCTAATTCATTGTTTCCCCCATTTTCAGTAAAGAAACAAAAGCTTAGAATGATTCAAAAATTACACTATCATTATTTATTCTCAAATGACATTTAAATTATATGTGTATATTCTGGACAATATAATGTCTTGAAGTATATATACATTATGGGAGGTTAAATCTATTGAATTAACACACTTACCACTTTACATAATTATGGCTTTCATGGTGGGAACCCTTACAATCTACTTTCTTGGCGTTTTTCCTGAATATAGTATAAATAAGTAACTGTACACACTATATTGCACCATAGATCTCTTGAAATTGCTCTTTTTAATTTTTTGCATGTGTGTATGTGTGTATATACGTTCAGGTACAGGTGTATTGCATGTGCACATGTGTACGTGTGTGCATGCACATGCAGAAGCCAGAGGACATTCAGAATGTCATCCACCTTGTTGTTGAGACAGGCTCTCTGAACCTGGAGCTTGACAAGTACGCGAGGCTGGCTGGCCAGTTAGCCCCAGAGATCCTCTGTCTTTGCCTCCCCAGAACGAGAACTACAAGCACGTGCCACCATGCCTGTTTTTTTCATTTCGTTTTGTTTTAGTGTAGGTTCCGGGGATCAAACTCGGGTCCTCACGCTTGCATAACAAGTACTTTACAGGATTCTGCCCCCAGGTGTGTCCCTCCTGCCTAACTTTGATTGTGGATTTTTTGACGAAGGCCCCACCACCTGACTCCTTCCTCTTCCCCAGCCTGGCTGTTGATGACTTCCATTCTATTCTCTCCTTTCAACATCAACGTCTTCAATTTCCACACAGGAATTTTGTCATATGTTATTTGGTTTTTTGTGCTCGGGTTATTTCTAGAACTATGTCAGGGACACAGACCCCTAGTCTTCTGTTCATTTTGTACACTCTCAGCAGCCAAGTATGGGACTCTAACGCATTGCCAAGGAGAGGACATATGGCAGCAGATGAGCTAAGTTTAGCATGGGCTGTATTTAAACACCCTTAGGAGTGGTCATTTTGTTGTCATGGTTGCCCCAATCACAGAGATGGATGGAGGGTCTGGGGGCTGCAGCTGCTTGTCTGATCATTTAACCTTCGGAAGCCGATTTTATTAAAGTGTTCCTGTTGCTGAGAATGAATTACAAAGCTTTCCCTTCTTCTGTAGGAAATAAGAGTGCCCAGATGAGATTACACGGCTTCCTATGATATCTAAATAAGATTAGTTTGCTGAAGATCACATTAAAATCCCATTAAAGAGACAGTTCCGCTCCAGCCCCCCTCCTCTCCTCAGGCGAATTCTGAGAGAGTTGATGAAAATTGCTCAGGGATGACAAGCAGGCTCTGGGTACCCTGTGGAGACCCGGAGAGGGGGTGGGGATATTACCCTAGCCACAGTCGTTGCAGGAACAGGATCTGTGTGCATGGCCCATTACTTACAGATGACAGATCCTGACTCTAAGGAGGGAAGACTTCAGGGAAGAATTGGAAATAAGATGAACAGAACACAGGATGGAGCCACCGAGGTCATTCCAAGAGAGCATCAGGAAATCATTAATTCATGTCTTCATGTGACAAGGATAACAATATTAATGCTTAAGTATTTATAGTCTTCCCTCAAGCCTGTTTCCAAGAAAGAGAGACTACCAGGCTTGGACAGACCTTGCTCAGGCTTCTTCAATTGGAATGTAGAGGAGAGCAGCTCCCCTCACCCCTTCTCTCTCATTGTTAATGTGTGGGTGCACACGTATGTGCATGTAGAATGTAGAGGACAGCCTTAGCTGTCCTTCCTCGGGTACCACCCACCTTGTATTTGTCAGACAGGCTCTCTCACTAGCCTGGAGCTCTCCAAGTAGGCTGGATGGCCAAAGAGTGAAACCCAGGGATCTACCTGTCTCTGCTATCTCAGCGCTGTGAATACAGATTACAGGCCTGGGCTGGAGAGATGGCTCAGCCA
>JAQHUG010000071.1:6888184-6913022 GCA_028555095.1 Dicrostonyx torquatus | reverse complement strand
TTCTGTATTAGTTTGCTCAGATCTTCTTGTTGCATAATTGCTGGATTCTGTTGTTTTTATGTTGCTTTTCAGGTTGTTAGAGGAACTCTTGGATTGGTGCCTCCCCATCTCTTCCTTTCCAGGTGGATCAACTAGTAGTAGCTAGTGTTCACTTGCTTGGTCTGAGGGGATTGCTCTGGTCCACTCCAGTCGTAGGGATCTGGAGCAGTGGTGTTCACCAAGGTCCAGCCTCAATCAAAGGGGTGGCCTTCTCTGCTGGAGCCCTGCAGGTTTATGCTGGATCCACCCTCATCCAAGCTCCCAGCCCTGCAGCAGGCCAATTTCCACGGGGAACCTGGGTCCCGTCAGAGGGGAGCCTTGCTCAGCTACCCTCTGGGAAGTGGGACACAGAAAAGCTGGGGGAAGGGGAGAGGGAGTCTCCTAATCGAGCAGAGCGCCTGGGGGCTATATTGGTCTTACCCTCAGTTGAGCATGTGGATCTGAAGCTGTGGCACTCACCAAGGACCTGCCGCCATGAAAAGGGCGGGCTTCTCTGCTGGAGCCCTGCAGGTTTATGCGGGACCCACTCTCGTCCAAGGTCCCAGCCCTGCTGCAGGCCAATTCTTGTGGGGAACCGGGCCCCGTCAAAGGGGAGCCTTGCCCAGGGACCTTCTGGGGTGTGGGACACAGAAAAGTCAGGGCCAAGGTCCCAGCCCTGCCGCAGGCCAATTCCCACTGGGAACCGGGGTCCCATCAAAGGGGAGCCTTGTCCAGGGACCCTCTGGGATGTGGGACACAGAAAAGCTGGGGGAAGGGGAGAGGGAATCTCCTAATCGAGCAGAGAGCCTGGGGGCTAGAGTTTGGTCTTACCCTCAGTTGAGCAGGTGGATCTGAAGCCGTGGCACTCACCAAGGACCCGCTGCCATGAAAAGGGCAGGCTTCTCTTGGCTTCTTTATTCTTTATGTTACGCATCAAGAAGCAAAATGCTAGAGAAACTGTGTGTGTTTCAGGAAGCGGGGGAATGGTGTGATGTGTTCATATGTGCATTCGGAGAGCGAAGGACAAACTTGAATATGGTCTTTTAGGTGTCATCTCCTTTGCTTTTGGAGGTAGGCTCTCACAGAACCTGGAGCTCACTGCTTTAGGTAAGACTTGCTGCCCAGGAAACTCCAGTGATCAACCTGTGTCTGCCTCCCCTACACTGCGGTTACAGGCACACCACCACACTTGGACTGTTTTTTTTTCTTTTTTTTCTACACGAGTTTTGGAGATTGAATGCCTTTTGTTTACAAGACAAGCATTTTACTGAGTTCTCCCCTCATCCTGCCATCGTCCTGCACCGTCCCACATAGAGAACTTATGCTTAGTGTTACAACCCATTACCCTTGCAAATGCTGTATCAAACCCAGTTTGTAGTCTGTCCTTTGGGGAATTGCATCATTTGCTTGATAGGCCCTGCCTCAGTTACTTTTCGATTGCTGTGATGAGACATCATGACCAAGGTAAATTGTAGAAGAAAGCGTTTACTGGGGGCTTACAATTTCAGTGGGTGAGTTAATGATTGTCATGGTGAGGAACATGGCAGCGGGCAGACGTGATGCTGGGGTGAGAGATCACATCTTGATATGCAACTACAAGGCAGAAACTGCTAACTGGGAAAGGATCAAACTTTTGCAACCTCAAAACATATCCCCACCAGGCAGGGATTAATGATATATAATCTGTGTTTTAAACCACATTTTGATTCTTATCCAAGCAACCACTTTGGCCTCTAGAAGCAATTACAAAAATACATAACTCTTTTAATGCATTCTTTCATATATACTGTTCTTTTACATGGCTATAGTACTTAAAAAAATTTTTTTTAAAAAAAATTTTGTTTTATGTGTTCGAATGCAGTGTTTACAGAGGCTGGAGGAGGACATCGATCAATCTTCTGGAACTGGAATTATGAGAATTGTGAGCCACCATGTTGGTGTTTTAATTCGAACCTCTGCAAGAGCAGCAAGTGCTCTTAATCACCAAATCAGCTTTCCAGTCCAGTGACAGTTCTTTTTTCTTTTATTTTTATTTCTCTAACTATTGTATTGATAATTGCTTTTGGATCTACAATTCTTACAGAATTCCAGCTCCTTAGAGTGAGCTAGAGAGCTGACTCAGTGGTGAAGAGCACTGGCTGCTCTCACACGGGACCTGGGTTCCCAGCACACACATTGCAGCCCACAATGGCCTGTAACTCCATTCGCAGGGGCTCCATTGCCCCTGTTAGTCTCCATGGGCACTGAACACATGCATATTGCAGTACTGAACATGTACTACACGGCACACACAGGCACTGCAGACACTGCAATGCACCACACATGTGTGCCCACACATAAATACAATAAATAAATCCAAAAATCTTTGATACCTATCTTCACAGTTATGCCTGCCCTCAAAATGCTTTGCTTTCACGTCTGCCTTGAGATATTTGAGAATGTTGAGCTTTGTCTTGATGCCTGGGAATCATAAAGCCCTACACCAAAAATACTGTTCTCCGGGTGTGTGTGCGTGTGCATGTTGGCTTCTGCTCAGGATTCTTATGTTTTATATTGGACTTCATGGAAGGCCTCTGGTTTTATCAAGAGAATTTTACATTTAATTTTCCCCTTTTATTCAACATTCTAAAACATTGCCTATAGATTTTAATGTTGCTGAGACATTTGGTGGGGGAATCTCTCCACCGCCATTTTCTTTAATGGATATGTTGTGTATTGCTTGTATGCATGTTTCTACATACATGTAGGCACATGTGTGTGCATGCATGCAGAGACCCAAGATTAATGGAATCATCACCAATTACTCTTCCACCTTATTCATTGAGGCAGGCTGTTTCAGTCAAGCCCAGAACTTGCCAATATAGTTCATCTCAATAGCCATCTTGCTCTGGGATTTTCCTCTTTGTACCTTGGTGGCTGTAATTACAGGCAACCAACCACACCCATCTGCCATTTACATGGGTTTCTGGGATGTGCACTTTTTTGGCAACTGTTTCATCCACTGAAACATTTCTGCAACCCTGGAAAAGAAACTTTGCCATTTTTCTGCTTTCTTCCAGATCCACGTTCAACTTTGGTAGAAGGTTGAATGAATTCTATTTCTGCTTAGAGATTCACCAGTGCATAAAAGCAATATCTAACTGGGCATGTAGCTGTGTTAGTACAGTAGATATGTAGTTGAGACTCTGCCAAACACAGATTTGCAAGTTTGGTTATAATCGATAATTTGATCAAATCTCCTGCTATTGAAAATCTCCCAGGAGGATCTATGCTTATGGAATACTTTGACAAGTATTTCAGAGGATTGGACCAGAGGACTTTAGAGACTGCTGCAGGAAGTAGGCCAGCGTACTTAGGAAAATGTAGCCAACAAAGATAAAGACATCTGCTCAAGACTTAAGCTTGCCTTACGTTTGCTTGTGTGAATAGGAAACAGCCAACTTGTCCTGAGGTTTTTCTTACACTTATATGGTCAAAACCTAGTGTTATTGTGTATATGTATGCTTGTGTGCGTGTGTACAGGTAAACCTGTGCCTGTGTGTACACATATAGGTCATAGGTTGATGTTGGGTGTATTCTTCAATTGCTTTCCACGTTAATTTTTCTCTCGTTTTTATTTTATGTGTATGGGTGTTTTGCCTGCATATATGTCTGTGTGCCACGTTCATTCAATGCCCACAGGTGCCAGGAGAGGGCATCAGATCATCTGGGACTGAAGTTGTAGATGGTTGTGAGCTACCATGTGAGTGCTGGAAATTGAACCACTGAGCTATCGCTCCCATCCCTCTCCACCTTATTTATTTATTTATTTATTTTTTAAAGGCAGGTCTCTCACTGGTCTGGAATGTGTTAGTTTAGCTAGATTGGCTGGCCACCAAGACAAAAATGTCCTTCTGTCTTCACCCCAGCACTGGGGTTACAGTTGGCCACCACCACACTGGCTTTTTATCTGGGAGCTGAGATTCATAACTCATGTCCTCATGCAAGTATGGCAAGCGTTTTAATGACTAAGCCATCTCCTGAGACCTCTAGTTTTATTTCAAGAAACTGATTAAGAAATCTTTAAAATTGGTGCCAACTCCCACTGATATATCTATGACACAACCCTTGATTCCAAGGCTCAGGCCATATTTCAGAGGACAGGACAGAAAGACTGTTAAGGACCAGAGGACCAGGAAATCTGCTGTGAGGTGGTTTCTCTAAGAAATGACAGGGAAGTTTTTCACCCATGAAACTCAAAAATCTGGCTGCCTAAACAAATACAACACCAATAGACATGCTGACATGGAAGAAAGAAATCCCACTGGGCTCAACCCACAGACAAAAAGAACTATAGGCAATTAAGAAATTTGGGAGTGGGAAAGATATTAAAAAAAGAGGTCATAAGTTTGAGGAGTGGTACATGGGGAGTGGGAGGAGAAAAGGAAATGATGTAATTCTAGTTAGAATTAAAAAGAGATGAACCTGATTTTATTATTTTGAACCCCCTTGTAAATGGAGACTGTGCTTTCTGCTTCCTGGCTTCTCAGACCCATATAATCAAACTGCAACTATATTAATTATAACACTGGCTAATGATTCCGCGTATTCCTAACTAGCTCTTACAACTTACACTAACTCATGATTTTTGTCTATGTTTAGCCACATGGCTTGGTACCTTTTATCAGTGCAGTATTCTCATCTTGCTTCCTCTGCATCAGGGTGGTGACTGCGTCTGGCCTTTCCTCTTCCCAGAATTCTGTTAATCTGGTTGCCCCACCTATACTTCCTGCCTGGCTACTGGCCAATCTATGTTTTATTGAACCACTATGAGTGACAAATTTTTACAGTGTACAAAAACAGTATCCCACAGCACCCCTAGTGAGTGCTTCTTTGGTCTTCCACAAGAACTCATCTTCCTGTTTCCTCAAACTTTATCTATGCTTTTTTTTGTTTCTTATATTCCTAGAATTGTCAGTCAACTCTGAGTTTAAGAACTATGCCCCTCATGGGGTTGAGGATGTCTCAGCAAGTAAAGTACTTGCTACACAAGTGTGGGGATCAGAGTTTAGGTCCTCAGCACTCATACATTCCTGGATAGGGCTGGTGGCCCTGCTGTAATCCCAGTGCAAAGAAGGCAGACAGAGACAGCAACCCCTGGAACAATCAGGTCAGCTAGACGAGCCAAATTGGTGAGATCTGACTTCAAGTGAGAGGCAACGTCTCAATATATAGGGTGGAGAGCCACTGAGATTAACAGCTGAAGTCAACCTCTGTCCTCCCCCCACACATGCAGATACACATATGTGCGTGTATACCTGAAGAACTCATGTGCATCCGCTCATGTGGTGAAATGGTATGTCACACATTTTTCAACAGAAAGTAACTGCCCTGAAGACTTTCTACGACCAGAATCCAGCCATCTTGAACATACTTCTTAAAATTCCAGTCTCCAGATCCAGAAGAAAATAGGCCTCATGCTTCTGCTGCCTGCTCGAAAGAACATAGTTATAGCCAGCTGAACTGATGGGGATGCTTTCATCAGACAACATAAGACGTCGTAGAAACATAGACCTCATTTTTGTGTTTCTAAGCAACTGGAGGGGTTCCGAATTTGGGAAGGGATATAGAAGACTTGGATTGAAATGTAAAAGAAGGTAACTATGTGATTTATACAAGACAGACATGCATACAAAGAAGTGTTGAACTAAGGTTGTAGTTGTTTGCACACAGAGTGCTCTCTCTACTAGAACTAACGTTGTAGTCATTTATGCACATAGGAGTGCTCTCTCTATTCCTTCTTTTCTGGGGCCTGGAGTCCCCCAGAACCACAAGCTATGTGCTATAAGCACATAAGACATTCCCTCAGCAAATTCTGAAACTAAGGAGCTCTGCTTTTCTCACAGAGGGATATTAATTTATTTTCCATAATACGTATATGGCATGTATCTCCTTGTTTATTTTTTGGTGGAGAGAGTTGCATGAAAGGGAGCAATCCTACGATTAATTTTATCACTTCAGTGTATTTTTCTATTCTTATTTTGGGAACAGGTGTTTAAGACTTGTGACTAATTTATAGATTTTCTTATGTGTGTATGTATTGTGTATACATGTATGTATGTAAGCTCATGTGCCCATGCATGTGTCTGTGGAGGAGGATACACTCTTCTGCATATTCTCTCCATACAGAACCTAGAGCCGGACTGTCAAAGATCAAGCCCCAGCGGTCTTCTGTTCCCCTCGTTGCCCTGTTGTCCCAGGTGCATGTGGTCACACTTGTCTTCTCTTTGCTCTGTGTTCACAGGTGCTTGTGGGCACATCTGGCATATGCGAGTGCTGGTCCTTGAGTGCTGTCACCCACCATGCAGCCTTAGGTCTGCTTAATTTATTTCCAGCATGTGCATCAGCTTATTTCATCTTCATTCCTGCTCCTCAGTATGGATAAGAACTTTCACCCCTACCTTGGACAACTGGATGAATTTCATGTGGTGTTATCTCTTGAAACAATGAATTGCTTTCTGCTCTGGACATAAGTTTAACACGTTTCCTGACAAATGAAGCCCACCAACTCTCACCTCTCTGAAATTGAAAAAGAAAAGATATCAGATTACCCCCAAACTCCGTTTAAGACGGATGATAGAGATGGGACTTCTGTGAGTACGAAACTTAATGATCTCACCTAGCAGCTTTGCTGTGTTCCATCAAACATCGCACAGACCAAGTTTCCTCTGTAGCTACAGATTTTTGGCTTGTTGTAGTTCACAAAGGCTCAGACTGAGACCACAGACTATTCCTTTTCCTGTATTATTGCTTGATTTTAGACTGGAAGAAAATATGGCTGTCGACTTCTCTTATATCACAATTTTAACTAGAAGGAGAAAACCATGCTGTCCTATGTTTAGTGTCTAGGCCCAAATGTGAAGAGAAGATGCTTGTGACTGTCTGAATATTGCCTTGTGGACCCAGACTGACTTAGTGTCTGTTTTAGAAGGTTTAAAGAAGGCTAGACTAATGGCTTAGTCAGTAAAGTGTTCATTGCACAAGCATGAGGACACAAGTTCAAGCCCAGAACCCATATCAAAAAAAAAAATCTGTGCATGATAGCTCCCAGAGCCGGGGAAGTGAAGGCAGGTGGATCCCAGGGCTCACTGACTAGGTAGCCATGCTTACTCAGTGAGCACTAAGCCCATAGAAGCCCTGTCACAAAAACGAGCTAACAAAACCAAGTTGGATGGCTTTTGAAGATGGACATCCAAGGTTTTCCTCTTACCTCCACACACATTTTCATACTTGTGCACATGACCCATGTACCCACACATATCACACCTCACATACATGTAGACACATACAGAAGAGAAAGGTTTGAAGAACCATCCATCCTCCATAAATTATGTAAAGCTCCCTAAGTAAGGGAAAAGAAGTTTGCAACAATGTCTTTGAACTCTGGTTTTAGAACAAGAAACGGGACTAGGAATGTGTGCAGTGCATGCTAAAGTAACCTGGAGTTTGTAGAAGTTTTGGTGAGATCTCCTTGTCATGAATGACACTCAAGAGACATCAGATGCTCCAATTTTGGAGGAAAAATTGACCTTGATGATAACATTTTAAACTTTTTGGGATTTCAAAGAAGTCCCCAAGGCTGAGCCAAGAAAGTGAGCTCAAAAGGCACAAAGGCAATGCTCACAGACAGGACTTTCATCTCACAATGGTGTGCTCTGCTCTTGACAGTCTTCAGAGCACCCGGGGTGAGCATGCTGAGTCTTCGAGGAGAAGGTCTCATTGAGTCTTATGACAATGGGGTGTCCTTGTGTAGACAGAATATCAAGGATGAAAAATGAGAAAGTAAATCACAAAATTCTACTAGCTAGTGATGAAAAGTCTTAACTTTTTGATATTTTTATTTTTATTTTTAAAAGTATTTTACTATTTCTTTGAGACTCTCATGCTTATAATTTAAACATTTTATCCCCCTCACCCATATCCTTCAATCTGCTCCCCATTCCATCTCTGCCCAACTTTGTCTCCTTATTTTTGAAAACCTCACTGAGTCCCAGGAGTGCTGCCTATGTACTCAGTTGTATGGCCATCCAGTGGAGAGTACAGTGACCTACCAGGGGCACAACCTTAAAGAAAGAAGACACACCATTTCCGGGCAGCTATCAATTATCAGTAGGTTGATGTGCCATTCTCCCCTTCTGTGCTAGGATTGTGTCTTTCTGCTTGTTTTGTTTGGTTTTATTCTATAATCTTTAACAATAAATCAAGTCTGCATTTTTATCTCCCCCATCTTTATTTTTTGAGTGCTCTCCTTGGTCTGTTTTTAGCATCATGTGTATGCACCATGGCTCTTAATCCACTTTATATTTCTGTAATGGCATTTATTTTTTGTGGCTTGCTTTCTTGTCCAATTATTTATTTGTTTTTATTTTATGACTATGGGTGTTATGCCTGTATGCCATTAGCATGTCTGGAGCCCACAGAGGCCAGAAGAAGGCATCTGATGTCCTGTAACTGGTGTTACAGATGGTTATGAGCTGCCAGTGGGTGCTTGGAACTGAGCTGGGTCCTCTTGAGGAACAGCCAATGCTCTTAACCTTGAGTCATCTCTAAGCCCCACCTTGATTTTCTTTCTTAATTCCTTAGCCTATTGTATTCATTATTTTCTTTATTCTGTTATGAAATCCTGGCAAGAAGTGACTTAAGGGAGGGGTCATTCTGACTTACAGTTTGAGCATCTCATGGTGGGGAAAGCATGGCTGCAGGCATGTGTGGCAGCTGGTCACATTGCAGCTGCAGTCAGGAAGCAGAAGAATGAATGCTGAGCTCACTTTCTCCTTTATACACAGCTCGGGAAATTAGTGTCAGGGTGACACCACCTCCTCTACTCAGAGTGGTCGCCACACCTCAGTGAACCTCATCTAGAGACTGTCTCACAGACAAGCCCAGAGACTTGTTTCCACGGTGACTCTGAATCCTGTGAAGTTGGCAACCAAGGTTAACTTTTTAACTTAGCTACGTAGTACGTTTGAAGCCAGGCTGGGTTGCATGAGACCCTGCCTCCAAAAGTGAATGTAATTTTCATTAATAAATTATGCCGTAGTAAATCCGAGAGGTGTGTGTTTGCACTTGTGCTTGTGGAATGGTGGGAAGGTAAAGAAGTCCCTGCTAGCCAAGAAATAGCATGGGTTTGAATGAGAGAGCGAACGTGAGGAGTTTCTCCTTCTGGTTCTGACTAGCCATCACCTCCTTCTGGACGTGCGCCTTGTTTCTCTCAGTCTTGTCCCCCAAATCCTCTTACAATTTTCCACTTTCCCATGCTTGACTCTAATCACAAAATCGATCTACTTTATACCTTTGTGTTTATTATCTAAATGGCCTGAGATGTTCTGGGGACAAACACTATCTTGATCTACCTTGAATCTGCCGAGTGGGGCACTGTTCCTGGCACGCTAGATATGTGTCATTGAAAGATGGTTGTCAGTGGATGAGAGTATAAACTGACAAATACAGGGCAAATTCAAAACTTCAAGAGAGCCATGAACTGTGCGCACTGAGTGAAGCACGGGCTCAGCTGTCCCTGCTGGAACTCCCTCCCACAAGACAGAATTCTTTCTCCCAGCCTCACTTCTCTCGCTTTCCAGATGAGGGCGCTGCTGTTCTGTTCATCTTCCACTCGCCTACCACTCTTTCCCCCTTAATTCAAAATGCTTAACGCATAGCTATTAAATTGTTAATAAGCAGGAATAAGTATGCCATTAATTTGAAAATATTTTATTCAGAGGATGGACTAGCTGCAAGATTTCAGAGGTGGCTGCACAATAATTAATGAACTTAATTTCCAGTGCTAAATACATCATAATTTGAGGCTGAGTTTATGTGCTAATTGCAATTAGGCCCAGAAGAGAGTATGTTTTCTTGGCCTGCCATCATCTGTTTAGATCTGATTTTCACTTTAAAAGTACATCTCCTAAAGTCAAACTTCCAGGAGGCTGAGGTAGTAAGATCATTGGGTGAATGCAGGGTCACGTGAATACAGGGTCCACAGACCCTCACATGCCCACAGCTTTGGCTTTGTCAAGAAGTATGATGTTGGTGCTCATTTAAGGCAATGTTGTGTAGCAATTTCCTTAACACTGAAACATTGTCTCCTAGAGGGAGCTTTATTAAGACTCAGGAAGTAAACAAAACCAAGAAGGCCCAGGAACTCAACAACTCACAAGTCTCAGAAAGTTCCTGTAGTGTACACGATTTATAAGGTCTCTCCCCAAAGTTACATAAAAAGTGACAATTTCTGGGAAGAGGAGGCCTCTGGATACTTTGGATACACTAAGCTGTCTGGTAGCCTTGCAGAGATTCAGGAATGCAGCTTTTGTCACTGAGACCCAGGCCTACCTTTCTAATCCCTCAGCCTGGCTTGAAGGCTCTAACTTGACCTTTAGCCTCTTGCTCCCTTTCCAACTTGTTATCCAGCTTCCAGACTGTGGAAAGAAAATGGCTGCTGTTTTCCAAGCATGTGGCAGTAAAGAATGTGGCCCAATACAAAATAGTAAATGTATTTAAACCAGCATGAGCTTTTTAAATTTTATTTTATTTTTTGCATGGTTCTCTTGTCTGAACTTTTTATATAGCAAAAATATTTCTTTTATTTTTAAGATTTCTTTTTTAAAACCATTTTTCTAGTTTTTTATTATACAATATATTCTGACCATAGTCTTCCCTCTCTTCACTCCTCCCAGCCTCCCCTCTCAGCCTTTCCTCTCCCTCAGATCCACTACTCTTCCATCTTCAGAAAAGAGCAGGTCTCCCAATGATATCAACCAAGCATGGCATTACAAGATGCAGTAAGATGAGGCATATAGCCTCATATCAAAGTTGGATGAAACACCCTAGTAGGAGGAAAGGGTCTCATGATAAAGCAAGAGTCAGAGATATCCCCCACTCCTACTGTTGGGAGTCCCACAAACACCCCAAGCTAAACGACCACAGAATGTATGCACAGATCCACGCATGCTCTGTGATTATTGTTCCATTCTCTGTAAACTCCTATGAGTCTTACTTAGTAGACTATGCTGGCTGTGTTTTCCTGGTATCCCCAACCAACTCCTCTGGCTCCTACAATCCTTTCTCCCCTCTTCCTCGGGGTTCCCAGAGCTTGAGCTCCACCTAATGTTTGGGTCTGCACCTGCTTCCATCAGCTAGCCATCAGAGGAAGCCTCACTGATGCTGATTGGGCTAGACATCAGTAGATATGTAAGATAGAATGTAAGATCTATTCTTTACTAGTAACCTGATGTGTTTGTGTGTGTAGGTGAGTGCATGTGAGTTCAGGTGCCCATGGAGATGAGTGGCACCTGATGATCCAGCTTTACAGCTGGTTGTAAGCTGCCTGACAGAGGTCCCCGAACTCAGGTCCTCTGAATATGCTCTCTTAGCTGCTGAGGCAGTTCTCCAGTCCTGACAATAGCAATTCACTGTCAAAAGGGTGAACACACCTGGGTCACTGGGCTTCATCCACTTTACCTCTTCATGCCACTGGTGCCAAGACTACCTTTTAGGACAAATAGGACATAGGACTGAAAAACCCTCAAGGTGGAAGTCTTCAATGGAGTGCCCCCAGACTCAATAACCAGGCCATCAGCTGCAACAAGCAAGAGGTTTATTTCTCGATTGTACTATCAGGTGCTGCAGCTCTCGGGAGACTGAGCACACTGAGCACACTGAGCAACCCAGCAAACAAGTTTTTAAAGACCAAAACCACAAGTGTAACATGATTGATCATATACCATCCAGGATTGGTCTAGACTATCGAATCAGGGTTATGATAAGAGCAAAATTAACATAGTCCCACCTACACATGTTTTTCTTAACTGAGTGCTCCAGCTGCAACCTGTTTTGGCAACTAGTTGGTTTCCTAGTGAGTGGGAGGTAGGGGAACTGACTAGGGTTCAAGTAACAAGCTTGTTTATCTCAGTGCCTTCCTATATGGGTGTCCTTAATTTTTAAGGTTGGTGTCTTTCAAAGACAATATTTTTCAAAACTGTGGAATAAAACCACACAAGACTCAGCTTAATCTCGCACTTTATCTGTCTCCTGCGCCTTCTAGAATACTGAATGTGGGAAACAGCAAGGTGGAAGGGCAGGAGACCGAGTATTTAATCTCTTTCTTTAATGGCCTGATGGATCCAGCTACTTAGCAGTGGCCCTTTGCTTACTTAACACATCTCCAGAGGAACCTGTGCAACTTGAGCTTCTGTGAGCCAGCAGTCCCCGCCTTCCCTACCATTTGAAAGGATTGATAGGGCAAGCAATGGACTGTGAGATGGCTCTGTCAGAAAAGTGCTTGTGCATATCGTGAGGACCCAAGTTTTGAACCCTAGCACTTATGAAAAGTGCAAGGCAAAGCACTGGGAGGTAGATATAGGAGAGTCCCTGGGACTGGACAGCCAGTGTAGCTAAATTGGTGAGCTACAGGTTCACTGAGAGGCCATGTTTCAAAAATATTAGGAGAAATAAACCAGTTGAAGAACACAGCCAAAATCAACTTCTGGTTTGTGCACTCATGCACTTGCACACACATGCATCTGAATACAACCTTACATATGTACATTACACACACACACACACACACACACACAAGGAAAAATCTGAGCAGCTCTCTACACTGATCTGTCTGGCTGTTAAAGGTTTTTCAGCTCTGTATATAATTCTCACTGAGGCAGTCAACCATATATGGTCTTAAGCTCAAGACTCTTGGATTTAATTAATTCAATGTTTCTTGTCAGGTTGAAATCAGGAGTGCTTCAGGGTCAGCTTGCCTGTGAGGCCACCATTGGTTTGCGGGATAATGAGTGCTGTAAATTAGAACTAGACAGAGACCTCTTATTGGTTTGCTGGATAATGAGTGCTGTAAACTAGAGCTAGACGGAGACCTCTTAAACTTTGGTTCACCCAAAGGGCCCAGGTCAGAGGAAGCACATATAGGTGGTTCCCCCAGCTGGCCAGAGGTGTTTTGTTTCAGCTGCAAAATAAATGACCAAGTGAGATTATTGCAGTTTAATACTGTATTCTTCCTCTGAAAAACAACTTCTAGGCTGTGATGCAGTTAGAACATAGCTTCCACTTCTGCCTATAATGATGTATCATCTTGTAAATGATCATTTTGATGTTATCAATGATCCTGAATGATAACTGGATTATTTTCCATAGGTTGAGTTGGGACCAGTATTAGCTAAAGACTGAACACTCAGTAACTTCTGGTAGCCTTTGCTGTGTCCATCTTGTTAGTTTCCTCCAGGTCTGAAGTCCCTTTACTGGATGTGTCACATGTTTCACCATCAGAAACACGACATAGGGGACTGGATGTATGACTGAGCCGTTAGGAATGCTTGACTGTTTCAGAGAACCCAAGTTTGGGTATCAGCAAGCACATCAGGCCATCCGAAGCTGACTGTAACTCTGCATGAGGGAGTGTGACACCTTCTTCCAGCCTCAGCGGGCACTGTGTTCATGTGTGTATAAACACACACAGAGACACAAATAAAAGAAACTTTAAAAGAACCCTAGAACACAAATTCTGTGAGAAATATGTGACATTTTCCTAGTGTTTTGGGCAAGGAGAGGCGAGGTTTAGGACGGGGAGATGTGGGACGATGAAGGGGAGACAGACTGGTGCTGCAGAAAGTGGGCAGTCCAGCTCCTCATGCTTTTCTTTCTGTTATTTTATTTGTAAGTGAGATTTATTTAAAAATTAACATAAATATTAACTGAAAGATACTAACTATGCATATATTTGGGGAAAAAGTAGCATTTTATGTTAGTATGTAACGTGGCATGGTTAAATCCAGAAAATGGCCATGCTTACTACCTCATCTTTGATTTTTGGTGATGAGATACTGAAACTTACTCTGGATGATTTTCAAATATATATCACTGTTAGGGATAGTTATTCTTCTGTAAAACAATCTCACAAACTTATTCTGTCTAACTTAAATGCAGTTCCATACTCATTCTCACAAATATTGTACACAGAGAATATTGATAAATACACTAAAATTACTTAGGTCCTTTTAATTGAGGAGGATGACTGAGGCAGGAGTTGAAACTACAGGCAACTTAAAAGTAACATTGTGTCAAATACATTGAATGACTTTAGGAGGTGGTTTAGTTAATTAATTTACAGAATGTCATGTAAACCAGGCTACCCTCAAACTAATGTAGTAAAGGATGATGTAGGACATGTGAAGTTCTTGCATCACCGAGACCAGCTGTGGTTTATGAGATGCTGTGATTGGACCCAGGGCCTTGTGCATTCTAAACCAATGCTGTACTGACTGAATCACAGCCCTGGCCCTTGGATAACCTAGGGAATGGTAATATTGGTACTGTTAATCCAGATGTGTGAGATTTCAAGGGCATAGAGGGTAGATAATTCTCCAAGGCCACAGAGCTAGACACCTGTAATCATGTTGCTGACTCCCAGGCTCCACTCGTGGGTGACACAGGCACTTGGTCCTGAGTGCTCATCACTCAGGGCATTTGTTTTCCCATGGGCTTCAGGTCTGTAGGAATGGAATCTACCTAACCTCCAGTTGGCTGGATGAAGCAGGGTTCCTTCTCACTGCTCTCTTAGCGTTTGCTGGGAGAATAGAGTTCTTCTTTTCGTTTATTTTATTTTACATACCAATCACAGTTGTTCCTCCCTCCTCTCCTCCCATTGCCTCTCCCCATCTCCTTTCTACACTGCTCCCCCATTCACTCCTCCTCCACCTTCATTCAGATGGGGTAAGGTCTCCCTTGGGAATCTACAAAGCATGGCATATCAAGTTGAGGCAGGACCAAGCTCCTCCTCCTTGCATCAAGGCTGAACAAGGCATCCCACCGTAGAGAACAGGTTCCAAAGAGCCAGCTCATGCATCAGGTCCCACTGCTAGAGACCCCACAAAAAATCAAATTACACAACTGTCACCCAGATGCAGAGGGCCTAAAAGAAGTGTTCAACATCCTTAACTATCAGGGAAATGCAAATCAAAAAGACCCTGGGATACCATCTTACACCAGTTAGAATGGCCAAGATCAAAAACACCAATGACAGCCTATGCTGGAGAAGGTATATATAGTAGGAGGCTGCTTGTTTGGTGCACCAACATGGATAACTACATCCACATAAAAACCCGAGAGAGCTTGAAAAGGGATTCTAGACACACACACACACACACACACACACACACACACACACACACACACCCCAGAGTTTAATGCAGCTTCTTGCTCTGTTTGCTAGAAGCAAGCAGAGACATGATTCCTTTAAGAGAGGTCTTCCTGACTCAGTGGTAGCTGAAAACAAAAATAAAAACAAAAAAATGTGCAGTTTTGAAATGGTGGCTTCCTGGGCCAAGTGGCTAGCTTGAACTCTGACTCTTTCCAAATGCCTGGCTATGGAGCATTTAAATGGGGTTTGTGAGCAGAGTGCTACAACTTGCTAATGGCAACACAGACCCTCTGTGTGCCTGAAAATGGGGTGAGCCTGGCTCACGCTAAACAGACCTGCCATGTTGGACTGGGTGGAGCCAAAAGGTAAAGCAGCCTTATGCTAGTAAGCGATGCTTAGCTGCTTAACATTTTAAGAAGTGTGTCTGAACAGAAAAGAATTTCAGATACACAATAGGACAGATTCAGACATAGAAGACCTCTAAATAAGACACAACATGTTTAAAAAAATGTATATAGGCTTGGGAGAGAGGAGAAAAGAGTAAAAAGACAGTAAATGTAATATAAAAGAGTACAGACAGTCATAGATTAAAGGAGTAAAGATAATAAAATAAATATTAAACTTGTAGAAAAAGTAATAGAGTAAGAAAAATAAGCCACATAAAGATGGGATATACCAGAGAGTCTGGGTTATGTATATTATTGTGTTTTCTTTAAATTTTTTTTACCATGAAGGAGCTAAGTACAGAGAGGCATTTCATTGTATGGTCTGCCAAGCAAAACCAACCTATATATTTTAAAAGTATCTTGATTCCAAAATTTGATTATAAGGATTTGTTGCTTTGGAAAAGATGTTCTGCTTGTGTTTCCACAGAAGATGAGAACCTGTGGATTAATTCCAGACTAATGTGGTTTGATGGACCAAGAGCCCACAAAATTACTTTGCCCAACAAAAAGGAGGAAACAGTTTGGAGAGAACTATGCCCAAATTCCCAAGTATTGTCTATAAATGTTTGTTTACCTTTAAAGACGATATACTATAGAAATTGGCATTGGTATGGATCTTGGTTTAATGATACAAACTTAAGGTCTGTTTTGTTATGTGTATATTTCTCCTCTTGATTAAGGTATTCATTTATGTAATTTTACTATGCTAAAGTTAAAACCTTTCTTTTTATTTTATTTAAACAGAAAAGGGGAAATGGTGTGGGAAGTCCTTCTGTATATGTGTTGCTTTTATTGGTTAATAAAGAAGCTGCTTTTGTCCAATGGCTTAACAGAATATAGCCAGGCTATAATATATAATGTATGTATGTATACACACACACACACACATATATATATATAGAGAGAGAGACAGAGAGAAAGAGAGTAGGCTGAATCAAGGAGATGCCATGTAGGTATCAGAGGGGAAAGAAGCAAGCTGCCAGTTGGAACCCTGCTAGTATACCCAAGCCTCATGGTAAAATATAAAATAATGAAAATGGATTAATTATAGATATAAGAGCTAATTAGCAATACACTTAAGAGACTGGCCAAGCAGTGACTTAAATAATCTAGTTTTCTGTGTGGTTATTTTGCGAGTCTAAGTGGCTAGGACACAAACAAACAGTTCCGACTACAGTCGTGGAGTGAGAAGAATGGTATCCTTAAGTGGCCCAACTCAGTCTCTTGCACTCCCACTGTGCTGGCTTTGTTTTCTCCAAGATACCTGCCTGACATAGTCAAGTAGATAAACACCTAGCATGTGTTCCCTATGGATTACACTGTAAGTTCCAGATGTTTGCTTGTTTTAACTGCCTGATAAGTCCCCTTCTTCCTCAGTTGTACCAGCTACAACCTGTACTTAAAAAAGTCTCTCAATACAAAGCAAAGCCCTCTGATTTTGAAGTTCAGCAATTTGAGTAGCCACTAACTGTCTAGCTCCCTTGAAGTATGTGAGCTTTCTTACACAGGCAGGAGTGAACTGTTTCTCATGTACCCTGAATGTCCACACCTATCCAGCTATGCCCAACATAGGGAAGCCAGAAGTTCTTTCATGACCCATTTTCTAAAGGTGTTCAGAAAACAGATTTCCAAGATCAGTTACATACAATCAGTTACTTTGCAATCTGTTTCACCAAAAGTGACTTAATTGTTTGACTGTTGCACTTCTTTCCTTTATTAGCATTTGAAAGCATCTCAGGCCCAAGAATGTAATGAACTGGAGTCTTCTTGTGATGATCCAATATTTGTGTATAAAGTGGAGAAGCTGGGCTAAGTTTGGTTATCACAAAACAGCCCAGATCCGTGTTGGCTGTTTGGAGAAGATGAGGAATGGAACTAATGGTACCAGACGCTTGAAGCCCTGCAGAGCAGGGCATGAAATATTTACCTTTTCCTTTTAGGTGAGAAGGAAGAACACTCATTAAAGTTTCATGTTTACATCCTCATCCATCAGCTGCTTCCAGTTTGCACTATGCTCTCAAATTGTTCAAAGAACTAACTCCTTCAGGGAATGGATGATGAGGGAACCTCTACAGTATGTCTGTGGAATTTTCCCTAGATGAGAATGACTGGGGCCAGAATGAACAGTTTTTGTACATGTGAGAGAGTTCATTCCTGCTTATGCGAGAAATCCCAGTTGCCCCAGGAAGGCTGTACATGCAGTGACTGCTGGAATGACTGAACTTCCAAATCCTAGTTCCTCCCTCACTTAGAGCATTGGCCCAGCATGGACAAATGGTAGCCCATGCTGGCTGCATCTGTCTTAGTCTCTGAGTGCACTGAAGCTGGACGGATAGTTTTAAATGAGCTGATAATTTTTGTGTTTGAGGGTCATATATCACATACAAGGAAGAGGCACTCTGTTAGAGTGTGCCTCTTCAGAAATGGAAACCCTCTGATGGCACATGCTCAGTGTGATTTGTAGCTTGTGGTACAGTGTTGCAGAAATCTATTTTAACTGGGCAAAGATGTGCTGCATTTGTTTCTGCCGTCTTTGTTAGCAGTATGACTATGTTTTACATTTGTTTGCGCTGCATTTTTTAACTATGTAAAGATGTGTTGTAATTGTGTTACTTAAGTGAAATTCATCTGGGTTCAGAGAGGCAGGGTTAGTAATTAGTGGACAGGAAATAGTGGGGAGGAGCATAGCATGGATGCATTTAGTCGGGGTGATGTGGAAGGGTGTGGCTTCCCAGGGCACTGGCAAGGAAAGAAAATTAGCTAGTTGCTATTCTACTCTCTCTCAGCTCTCAGGCTTTCATCCTAGCCTTAGAACCTTGAGTTTTATTAGAATGCTAGAGATTTAGTTAGAAGTACTGCCAGTGACAGCAACAGAAACATTGTCTGGGGAAGGGAACTCCCCACAGGCTACGGCAGATCCACCAGCAGTTTAAAGCACAGCCACTGTACAAGGCAAAACAGCAATACACATAACTGTTCTGTAGTCGATAGCCTCCTCTAATCATCTTTACAAGGTTGCTTTCAATTATTCTACCTGTGTAAGGGATGCCCGCCTGTATCATATTGTTTGCCACCTTAAAATTCTATAGAGGAGGCATTTATTAAGCATTCATTCAGATAAATTGGCTAAGGACTTTATAGACAGGTGCTGGATGCTTAGGGCTATATGTTCTTGTCTTTAGGGTTTTCTTTAAAGAAAACTAAATGAAAAATTTAATTAATTAAAAAACAAAAAATAAAAGATATTATTTAAAGAGCTGAATGAATAAATAGAAGAGCATGAGTGTGTGTATGTATGTGTATATCTGTGGGCGTATAAGTGTATGTTGTAGGTATGTGTGTGTGAGAGAGATTCTCCATACATGAGTGATATATATATATATATATATATATATATATATATGTGTGTGTGTGTGTGTGTGTGTGTGATAATATGTATGTATATATATGATTGTATGTGTTTATATGCATATATATGTGTATATATGTATGTTAGTGTGTGTAAATGTATGTGAGTATATGAATGTATGCATGCCTGAATGTGTGTATATATATGTGTGATGTGTGAGTGTACATATGTATTTATATTACATGAGTATGTGTGTGTGTGTATGTTTGTGTGCATGTATAATCCTATGCCTGCAATTCAGGAAAAGCTTAATCTGGATAATATGAACACACTTATTGTCATGGGAAAGAATGAAGAGAGCCCTTTGGGTCTTGGTCCCATTTGCATAGCTCTTAGAAGAGAGAGCTGGTGAAGGCATTTTAGGTAGACAAGGTGAGCATGCAGAGGCCGAATTAGAACTAGAGGAGCCTGAAGAGATGGCTCAGTGGGTACCTGCCTGCTGCTCAAGTGTTAGGACTTGAGAGCTTGATCCCTAGAACCCAAACAAAACTCAGGCATTGTGGTGCACACTTGCAATTCCAGTGATGGGGAGGGGAGGTCGGTGGCCTATCCAGGTTGCTCTAGCCTCATGAGAGACCCTGTTTCTTGAGGAACAACACCAAGGTTAACAGGCATTCAGACACATGTATGTATACATACATGAACTCTCATGCACACACAAAAGATAAACAGCAAGACAAAGAGGCAGCTACAGATAGAGATGGAGACAGACATAAGAAAAGAGAGCCAAGGGTGAGAAAATGCAGATGCCATTCCTCGTTCTACAGGGTTTTCTTAGAAGACTGAAAATGGCAGCTGGTAGACCAGAAGAAGAGAATTCAGTGAGCCCAGTGGTATGGTGACCTGCAGAAATGGTGAGAAAAGAAAGGCTAAGTAGCTAAACAGCATGTGTCCTAGTGAAGGTGCCCTGTTCTGGCTGACTGAGGAGGGTTACGCTTCTGCTAACTTCTGCTACAGGACCGTCATGCCTGTGCCTGTGGACAGTGCTGAGGCTTCATCATGGGTGACTGGCTCTGTGCATGCTGGGACCAGAACCTGAATCCAGCCTTTGCTTTTTTTTTTAACTTTTGCTCTAAATTTAAGAGGTTTACTTGAGAAAATCTTGGGTTTTTATTTTGTATAAGCACAATTCATGTTGTTGCTGTTAAATGTGTAACTTTTTCCTTATACATTATTTCAAGAAGCTAAACTTGGCTGGATATTACTCAGTAGCAGTGTACTTGACCAAAATGTATGAGTTCCTAGGTTCAATCCCCTGTAGCAAAAAATTTGGATTTGGCAACTAAACGTTAGAGGGATGGCTCAGAGGTTAAGAATACCTGATGCTCTCCTGTAGGACCTGTATTTGGTTCCCAGCATTCTCGTCAGATTGACCCGCAATGGCTTGACTGAATTCACCCAGAGTGTGTGAGCCTTCCCACCTGGATATCAGTCACTGATTCTGTCCTCTCTGTCCCTTCAGCTCTCTCAGTCCTTTTCCCTCTCCACCCTCTTTACCCCTTTCCTCTCCTGGACTGGAGTACCACTGTTCTCATTTGTCTTCTCATATCCAATCTAACCACCTCTTCCTCTCCAGTCTACTTTAGGTCCCATGGCTTCTCTAATGTCACAGACAATTCTAGGCCCTAGACAAAATTAGCAACATCTGTTTATTCGTACCCTAGAACTCTGGGGACCCATCTGTTATCTCCTTTCTTTCATCAGAGTTTCAAAGTCACAGAAAGGAGAATCCATTCTATAGAAGAAAAGGAGAACGTGATTGGCAAGCTCTCTACTGAGACAGAAAGTTTCAGAAATGGCCAGGCTTGGTCTTTAGTGCATTGTTCAATCCCTGTTGTCCTGTAAAGATGAGTGTTTTGGAGATGTGTGCATGTGTGTGTGTGTGTGTGTGTGTGTGTGTGTGTGTGTGTGTGTGTGCATGCTTGTACTCATGGGAAGGTGTATTTCTGGTGCACACATTGTGGTCAGAGAAGAAACTTGGGTGTTTTATCCATATCCATTTTATTGTTTTGTTTTGAGTCAGGGTCTCTCCTTGGTCCGAAACACTGCCATGAACAGCTGGCTAACTGGTGAGTGAGCTTCTATAAATCCACCTGTGTTTATCTTCTCTCTTACTCTCACTGGAACTACAGGTGTTTGCCACTGTGCCTGGTTTCTTCTGTGGGTCCTATCTATCCAAACTCAGACCCTCATATTTGTAAGGCAAATTTTAAGTCAGTTTTACTGACTAAGGCATCTTAATTTGCAGCCATTTGAAAAGAACTGTTGAGTGGTATGGATAGGTGGTTCTCAGTGGATAGAAATTTGGCATTTAGAAAGAATCGGTAGGGATTTTCAGGGTCTTTGTCTCCATAAGAAGCAGCTCTGCAGTCAGTTTCTCTCTGCTAATGTCAGTATTCTGCGTAATATTCTTCAAGGGTTCCCGTTTAGCAGAAGGCCAATGTTTGAACTCGGTAGTAGAGATCATTCTTAATTCTTGAGTCATAAAGAATGATGTTCCTCAGACATATTTGTGGTGTCCCAAACAAGAGAAAGCTCTCTTTCTCCTGGGACTTTACTATTTTTTTTATTGTATTTTTTCTTCTACCTGGGTCCTTCTTGTCTTTTTACTATTTTGCTAGCAGACATCTACACACACACACACACACACACACACACACACACAGCCTCCAGGTTTAATAAGCCATAATTGAGACATAAAAATTGCATTTTGTGGTGGCTGGGCAGATGGCTTAGTGGTTAAGAACACATACGGCTCTTGCAGAGGATCCAAGTTTGATTCCCAGTACCCACATCAGGTGGCTCACAGCCACCAATAACTCCAATTCTGGGTATACAAGACCATCTTCTGGCCTACACACACATTTAAAATTAATAAAAAATCTTTAAAAGTTATGTTTATTTTTTGAGATAGGGTCTCATATAGCCCAAGCTGGTCTCAACTATGTAGACTTGCTGCTACTTAAGAATGATCTTGAATTCCTGATCTTCCTGCCTCAGCCTTCCTAGTGCTCCAATTATAATTATGCATTACCATATTGGGTTTATGTGCGCTTTAGCTTGAGCCTAAGACTTTGCACATGCTAGGCAATCAATGTACCCACTGAACTATAGCCCCAGACTCCGCCTTTAGTTTTGATACACAATACAACATTTCGATAAGTATCTGTGGTCAAGTGGCCGAGTAAAGCTGGTAATATATCTCTTACCCGATATATTTATTCATTTGTGGTAAGAACACTTCATGTCTACTCTGGAAGATTTCAAGTATGCAATACTTCATGTATTCACAATCTATTGTACAGCAATTACCATACACAGTGACGAGACACCCCATTTGTTGCAGCCATCATGTCACAGTAGTTGTGTGGAAAGTATTTACTCAGTTTTATTGGAAGTTTATGTCCTAACATCTTCCCCTTGTCTCTCTCCAGCCACGGCAACCACTGTTCACCCTAAGTTTCTATGAGTTCAACTTTTTAAGATTTTGCATTTACATGACATCCTCTGATATTACTTTCTGTGCCTGGCTTATTTTACTTAAGGAAATTTCTTCCAGGTCCCTCTATGTGTCTAAGGACAGTGTTTGCAGTATTTCTTATTAGAACACACAGAGTATTCTAAAGCAGGTAGAAAAACAGTTTCTTTATTCAGAGATGAACATGTAAGTAGAGCTCACGTCCTGGCTGTCATGGTTAATGCTGCCATGGATCTGGGTGTGAAGCCATCTCTCTGGCCCGCTAATTTAATTTTCCTCGGATAGATGTCTAGAGTGGAAATCCTGGTTCATATGGTAGTTCCAATTTTAATTTTGAAGCAAAAATCTATGCTGTTTTTCTTAATGGATCTACTAGTTTGCATTCCTATGAGCAGTGTGGGAGTTCTCTTTTCTCCACGACTGCAAAACTAGTGCTCTTCTCAATCACGCAACCCCACGTGGAAGGCTATATGGCATTGCTGTTTTATTTTCCATTTCTCTGATGATCAGTGCAACATTAGGCATCTTTTCATATGCTTGTTTGTCCCAGTCTCCTTTCCGGTTGCTGTGATAAAATACCCCAACCAAAGCAACTGAAGCCAGACAGAGTTTATCCTGTTTTGTGGTTCCAGATTATAATCCATTACAGTAGAGAGAACAAGGCAGCAGGCTGGGAAGACATGGTGACAGAAGCAGGAGTCATCTGGTCACATGGTAACCACAGTCAGGAGCAGGAGTTATCTGGTCACACGGTGGCAGGAGCAGGAAACATCTGGTCACATGGTGACAGGAACAGGAGTCATCTGGTCACATGGGAACCACAGCCAGGAGCAGGAGTCATCTGGTCACACGGTGGCAGGAGCAGGAGACATCTGGTTACATGGTGACAGGAACAGGAGTCATCTGGTCACATGGGAACCACAGCCAGGAGCAGGAGCAGAGAGAGAACAGGCAATTATGCTGACTATAGACCCGTAAGCCCCACCCCAGCGACTTCCTTCCTCCCATAAGGCTTCCACAACCTTTCCAAACAGAACTACTAGCTGGGACTAGCGCATGGGAAAATTTTGCTCTGTAATCACAACAGTTGGACATGTGGCTCTTCTATGAGAAGTGTCTATCCAGGACTTTTATCATTCTTCTACAATCAACTTGTTCTCTTGCTATTGTATTGTGTGAGCTCCTAGCAGTTCCTTATCGGATGTCTCTCTGCAAATACTCTTATTCTGTAGGTCGTTCATTCACTCTGCTCCTCGTCTCCTCTATTGCACAGCAGCTGTGCAATTAGATGTAGTTCTAGTCTTCTGCTGTTTGTACTTGGGGGGATAAGACATAAAAAAGCCACTGCTCACAGCAATGCTGGGAAGCCTTTTAGGGTATGTTATTTTTCTAGTTTCAGAACTCATGTTTAAATATTTCATTCTTTTTCAGTTGAACTGCATTTGGTGTCGAAATCCAGTTACCTCAACAGAATTCATTGCAGAGGCTCTTGTTCCATCTTTTTTTTTTGTAGTTGTTGTTGGCATTTTTTTTTAAACAGAGACCAGCTGTACATCATCAACTCATGAATTTATTTATGGGCTCTGTATTTCCTTCCATTAGTTCATATGTGTATTCTAATGCAGCAATGTGCTGTCTTGTGGAGAAGAATGAGACAAGAGAATTTCTTACTATATAGTCCAAACTAGCCTTGAGGTCACTATGCCATTCACATTGGCCTCGAACTCACCATCCCCCTGCCTCAGTCTCCAAAGGCAGGGCTTACATATGTGCATCACCACGCATGATTGTTGTCTTGATTGCTATGACTTCATAGTAGATTTAAAAGTCTTTTATTTTATATTTAATTTGTAAACTTAATATAGTTTGATTAGTTCCTTGAGGGTTTCATACAATGTATTTGAGTTGCAACACAGCTTCTCTCTACGTCTCACCAGGCATGGAGTGAACCCTTTCTGTAGACTTTCTCTACGCCTCACCAGGCATGGAGTGAACCCTTTCTGTAGACTTTCTTGCTCACATGTAGCAACAGATTTGATAATTGTAGATGTGAGTTCTGTTGGAGAAGTTTTTGTACAAAATTTTGAGTTTAATAATGAGATTCATCGCATTCATGCCTTATTCTGGCTTCTTACAGTGATTCCCTTCAAGTGTCAGTTGATCCTTTAATATCAGGCCGAACTCTGACTAGAATTTCAAGTTTTTCTGTCAGCACAGTGTAATTATAGTTCACCTCATCCTTTCCCACTTTTATATATGTATTTTAAACCCCAAGTAAAGATACTTAAGTGTTCACCACC
>JAQHUG010000071.1:6838517-6851434 GCA_028555095.1 Dicrostonyx torquatus | reverse complement strand
ATGCTATCTTAGGTTTGTTACTAACTTAAATGAACCCATTTCTGTTCATTTATGTGCTGCCCCGAGGCTCATTTATCTCACATACGTACTTCTTATCCTGCTCACTCTCTATCTCATGGTGTCTGCTTGAGACTCCTCCCTTTTTCCTATCATCCTACTAGTCTCACTCTTTCTCCCAATATCTTCCTGCCTAGCTATAGGCTAGTCAGCTTTTTTATTAACCAATGAGAGTAATACACATATTCATACAGTGCATAGAAAAATTATTACACAGCACACCTCATTCCACAACATTTTATCTTTGTAATATTCTTTTTGTATGGGAAAATATTTCACCTATAGTTTTGGGTGAAATTTTATATTGCTTCTCAAGCCTTAATAATTATTACAAACATTAATTTCTCCCCGTTGATATCAGTTGGTGGCCTACTTATGTGCAATACAAGAGTTTTGAAATGGAACTGCTTAGATGTTTAGTAAAACAATTGATCTAAAATGTAACAGAATCTCAAGTCCAGTGTTTCTAGCCATGGCCAGTAAGAGGCTTCCAGCAATACCTCTGCCCCACACCATGCCATTGGAACTAAACCAAACACAGCTCATGGTAGCTAACCCCCATCCTGTAAGAGGACTCAAGCAATATCTCCTCATCAACCAGGAGCCTGGCCATAAGAGGTGCCAAGCAGTTGGGCACTATTATGATCTCTTTGTGATAAGGAAGCATGGTTCTGACCAGTGCCATAATGGATTGAGTGAGACAAAGAGACCCACATACAGGCCTGAGAAGGTATGCTGGGCCCACCCAGCACCTCGAGGTGCTCAGTACGTGGGTACTACTATGGTAAGCAAATGTATAGTGTGGTATGGAGGAGAGAGAGAAGGACAAAATGCTTCATATCCAGTGGACAGAGGTATATCTGAAGAGGTAAAAGAGTTGAGGAACAGGCTGAGAGCCATGGTGATTTCTGGGCTTGGGTCATGTCTGGGTTCATGGTTCCGATGCAGCTGAGGTCTCTGCTGATGTCCTGGCTCATGATACCAGCAGAGGCTGAGAGGACAGGGCTGTACAGAGTTGACCTCATTCCCCCACTCTCTGCAACACTAGGGGAGAACTGTTCCTGCCCCTCACTGGCTAAAGCACTCAGGAAAGAGGATCCTATGCCCCACCTGAGCAGCACAAAAGAGATGACCCTGTTCACAGGAACATGGGCAAGCTGGCCCTGAAGGCATGCAAATGGGAGAACAGATAGGGCCCCATATGGTAGCATGGGTGAGGAAAAGATGCCCTCCTCCCCTCGCCCATTACCACCTTCAGCAGGGGGAACTTGACCCAACCCTCACCAACTGCAGCACTTGGGAGAACAGGCTCTCTGCCTCGTCTGGGCAGTACAGTAGAGTTGACCATGTAGGTGGGCACAGAGGAAACAGCTCTAAGAGTGTGGCTGGTACTGCTTCTCTCATCTGCTGTTTGGTGATGGGACCAAGGGAAAGATGTCCTCCTTCCTTGCCCCTACGGCCTCCAGCAAATATATGATAATTTTTGAGCATTGTCACTTGAGAATTGAGGGTAAAGATTATTGTAAATAGAAAAAAATGTATGGATCAATCCATGAAGTCAAATTTTCATACATTGTATACAGGCTAAGATTCGGATGTTGTTGGAGCTTTCAAGATGTAGGCTACCCTCTCCTGTCTGTGTCTAGAGGCCATATAATCCTCGAGTATGTCAATACAAAGGCACAATAGACTATAAAACTTCAATCCCCTGTGCCCCCACTTATGCCAACTCCTATTTATTTAATCTCTTTGACACAAAAATGAAGCAGAGTTTTAATGACCAGCATGACTCAAACTGCAATACCAGGATTGAAGCTGAAAGTATAAAGAAAATTTTAAAAAGACAGGACTGAGTCTGGGCCTTTGATGGCATTGTAGAGCTAACCCACCAGCGTATTACCACAGGGAAATTCACTAGAGATATTCGTATGATACAGTTATGGTGGGTCAACATAAATTAAGTTGCCATAATGGTTATTTTAGTTGTCAATTTATCATAATCTATAATCACCTGGGAAGAGGTCTCAAGGAGGAAATGTTTAGATCAGGTTGGCCTGTGGGCTTGTCTTTGGGGATTGTCTTGATTCTGTTAATTGGTAGGAAGACCCAGCTTACTCTGGGTAGAACCATTCCCTGTGTTTAATTTCTGGACCTTATAAGAGTTGGACAAAATGAGAAGAGTGTAGGCATAGATGTATTCCTTCTCTTCCAGCTGTTGACTGTGGATCAGTGTCACTAGCTCCCTTCTGCCACTGTGACTTTATCACTGTGTTGATTGAAATCTGGAACTGTAAGTCAAACATTTCTCCTCAGGGTGCTTGCTTTCAGGGTATCTTATCATAGCATCAAGACAGGAAACTAAGACATATAAAATTGGTAGTCTG
Organism: Dicrostonyx torquatus; assembly: GCA_028555095.1. Lineage (NCBI taxonomy): Eukaryota > Metazoa > Chordata > Mammalia > Rodentia > Cricetidae > Dicrostonyx > Dicrostonyx torquatus. Next base: position 6,848,993 of record JAQHUG010000071.1, on the reverse strand, counting down.
AACAAAACATAACCATTAATGCTCAATTTATCTCAATTAAAAAATACTTATAGACAAAAGGACTTTGAGATCCAAATAACATAAATACCCATATATCTATCTCCTATTCATCTCTGAAAATTGTGTATGGGTCCTGGTAGCAGTGATACCCCTTGAGGCAGCCATACCTTGGATTTGTCTTAATATATGGTACATGAAAAGGATTGAATAATTTAAATTAAAATGAAATTTAATTGTTTTTGATGTTATGTTCCAATCCTCCAATTTTACCTAAAAATATTTGAGGAAAAGACTACCCTTTTATATCTCTGGTGTCTATTACGAAGAGCACCCTCAACATGTTTAGTTGGTTAGTGTCTTTATCATCATGACCTAATGCTGGAGAGAAATAAGTCAGAGGAGCAATAGCTTATTGTGATCACAGCTTCTGGGGTTTCAGTCCATGAAGGTGGAGCTCTCATAAAAGTGACCAGAAGGGGGTGAGAGAAAGTGGTTGTCTATGAGTGCTTGAGCTAGTGGGCACTGTCTTTGTCTTTTAACCATCTATTCCTCCAGTGAATTGATTGGCGCTGCCTGAATTCATGGCGAGTTTTGTTTACAATCGCTGGCAATTCCCTACACACCTGCAGGCACTTTACTAATATCCTAGATACTTCTCAATCTGATAAAGTTGACAACCAAAATTAACCATTGCAGTTGATGAGAGTAACTGCTTTTATAGCTTTCATGTATTAAACACCTGCAGTGGGTGTCATGCCATGTTAAAATGTATTTTTATGTTTTTATTAATTCGTTGAGAAGTTCATCCATCCATCCATCCATCCATCCATCCATCCATCCATCCATCCATCCAGTGTGTTAGGTCACATTTACCCGCCTACCCATTCCTCTCCATAACCCCTCCCAGATCCACTTTCACTCCCCAATCCATTCCAAATTTGTGTTTTCCTTTCTTTATATTTTTATAACCCACAGAGTTCACTTTGTGCTGCCCATACACATACCGGTGTGGGGTCATTCACCTGGTCAAACCACCAGGGCCACACCCTTAAAGAAAATAGACTCTTCTTTACCCAGAAGCCATCAACTGTTCATAGCTCAGGAGTTGTGACCTCTAGAAACATAGCTCAGGAGTTGTGACCTCTAGAACCCTTAAAGAAAATAGACTCTTCTTTACCCAGAAGCTCATCAACTGTTCATAGTCAGGAGTAGTGACCTCTAGAGTCTCCTCCATGTGTTGCAGTGTTAACTAACAGTCTCGTGCATGCTTTGTGCAGTCAGCTGCAGTCACTGTGAGATCACAAATGCAGCAATCTGGCCATGTCCAGAAGATCCTGTTTTGCTATTGTTTCTTACAGTGTTTCTTCCTCTCTTCTGTGTTGGTCCCTGAGCCTTGCGGGAAGGATATATGATATAGAAGTCCATTTATGAGTGCTCTGCTGTCAGTCATGTCTTTTAATATTCTACATACTGTGGCTCTGTAATGGGGGACTCCAAAGAGCCACCCTGGTGGGCTACAAACCCCTGCTGAAAAACTTGCAGCAGCTGGTTGACTCCTGGCTTTGGGACTTTCCATAAGCTACAGACACAGTACTGCTCACTGTAGGAACTTACCGCCAGTCTCGTCAGCGACAGCCCACATCTTCTCACTTCTCACCATTACATCTGGTTAGGCTTTGTTCTTTTTTCTGCATTTGTGTCAAATTCTGTGACTGATAAAACATTCCAGCACACACAGCAGACTCCATTAATCAGTCAGTCAGACTGCAGGACTACTCTGTATTGCTGTACTTGACTGTGTATGGGATGGGGAAGTAAAGCGGTATAAAAAAAAACAGTGCTTGATTGAACTAGAGGCTCAACCCTTAAGACAAGAGTCTGCTGACTCCACGCTGCACAATAGATCTGCTTCCTGGCTTATAGACTGGGTGCTTCAGTTTTGCAGCCTCATCCTGAGTCAATACAGACTCATCCAATCTCCCCTAACAAATTTCCAAGTAGGAATTTCTAGCAATGGTTGGTTGGCAGATGAACAGAAACCTAGGAAAGCTACCAATGTGTGCACAGTTACAATTGGGAAAAATGGGGAGAGCACAGATCAAACCCAAATCAACCTGGCCCCCGATACAGATGAGGGGCCAGGAAAGTTGCTCAGTAAAGAAAGTGCTCGCTTTGCCAGTATGAGGATCATCCATAGATGGCTTAGGGGAAAGTAGCTGGCATGGTGGCTCATTCTTGTAATTCCAGCCCTTAGGAGGCAGAGACAGATGGATCCTTGGGGCCCACTGAGCAACCAGATTAGCTACTTGGTGAGTTGTAGGACAGTGAGAGACTGGCTCAAAAAAGAAAACCTAAATTATGAAAAAAGTTAGAAGGCATCTGGTTTCCACACACACACACATGTTACCAGTATACACATATGTACCCCTCCACACACACACACACACACAGATACACACGATGATAATAATAATGTGATATAACTTATTTGAAGCTTTGTGATTATATGATCTACCCTCTTCATGATCTACTCTAGATCATGAATCTAGGTTTCAGAAAACTTACTTTGAAAAGTAAGAATGAACCTGATGATATTATCCTTGCTCCAGGATACTACACCTTCACTTATGTTATAAGCCATTCTCACTGTCCATTGCCTGGGTTAGGCTGAAAATCTAGCCAGGGGGTGTATGGCAGAGAGTCTATCAGTGAGGGGCAACATGCTGATGAGTACATCAGATGCCGGAAGGCCCTTTGTTAGAGCCTTCTGCTTCTAAACAGAAATAAAGCTTGAAGAACTCACATCAAAATGCTGACATCAGGCCATCAGCAACCTAGTCACAGGATAATCCTTACCACTTCTAGGCATGGCAATGGACATGGCTCTAGGCCAAATAAATGGGCATGCCATATACTGGTGCGGATGAACAAGTATATACAAGGGAAGACTAAGGAGGGCACTGCATGCTTGGTGCCAGGTGAACAATGAGGGAAAGAAAGAGGAGACTAAAGAAGGATTTAAATGTGGAAGATTGCTGATGGTCTAGGTGGTTAGAGAAAGCCTGAGGAAGTGGCCAAGCTTGATGGGATCTTGGCAATAATAATCATTCAGAGTGGTGGGGGAAGAGCATCAGTGGAGGTGTCTATTGGCATGGGTATGCTCCAAGTTCAGTGGGAGGCCGAGTTTCAAAAAGTAAGGTGGAGAATGATTGAGGATAACAGCTGACATCAACCTTTGGTCTTCACATGTACACGCATGTACACACACAACCTAACCATTGACTTTGGCATCAAAACCAGCATTTTCCCAGAGTCTAGTGTTATTTTGGTATGTGATCCACGGGGTACTGTATTCTCTCCATTATCTACAAGGCACTTCCTGCAGGCCCTAGGACACCATTTGCCTTGGTCTTTCATATGCAGGGCCATAACAGCAGAATGACTGGAGCTGTGCTGTGTGTTGATATCAGGGGTGCCATTAGGTTTTATAGACCTCTTGCTGGCTTTCACTAAGCATCTACCACCAGGATGATGAGGTGGTTTATATTCAGTAGGACGCTGGGTCTCAAAATTCCCTGAGTATTGATTTACCAGAAAAGTGTTCTGATTTACTTTTGAAGTTGGTTCTCAATTGCTTAAGATTCTTTGGGGGAACATAGGCATGATTAAAGATGTAATAACCAGAGCCTTCACCTACCTCTGTACTTCTTAAATATCTAACCTCCTGGATGCCATTGCTCAGAGAATGACAAGACTCACATGGCGGTGTGAGCTCAGCATTTGCCTTTAAGGAATATTCCACCCAGAGATTCTGTCCAGATATTAGTCATGACACAAGGGTTAGGGTGTGTGTGTGTGTGTGTGTGTGTGTGTGTGTGTGTGTGTGTGTGTGTCTTGGTGGTGATTCTTAGCAGGTTGTGTCTCACCTACTCTGTGGTCTCGTGGGACTTAGACATACAGAGGCTGACAAGCCAAGCCTATTCAAACAGAATTCGTTTTATTAGGGGTCTGGTTAACAAGTCTAGATTATTACAGAAGAACAAAGAAGTAAAACCAGCTAGAATTTAACTCTGTTTACCCTAAACTCAAGAAGGGACCTGAAAAAGGGGAAGGGACACTGCTCAGTCAGTTAAGTGCTTGCCTTGCTAGCATACAGACCTGAGTTGGGTCCATAAAACCCATGTGAAAAAGCCAGGCATGGTGGTGTTTGCTTGTTTTTTCAGTTCTGGGAAGGCAGAGATGGGCAGGTCCCTGGGGCTCACTGGCAAGCTAGCCTAGCCTAATTGTTGAACTCTAGGCTAGTGAGAGACCCAGTCTCAAAGAACAAGGTATGTAGCACCTGAAGAATGACAGCTGAGGTCGATCTCTGGCCTCTGCATGGATACATGTATATACACATCCACCCATACAACACATACATGTGCATGCACGCGCGTACACACACACACACACACACACACAACAGGAAGAGTAACTAATGTAGGTCAGGGTGTAGAGGACATTTGTCTAGGGCAATAGCTTTTAGAGCTGAGGATTTTCAGGTACTGCAGGCTTAATAGTATGTTTCTGTCTGAGCCCCATCATCATGGTTTCTGGTTCAGCGGATCTAAAGTAAAGCATGAGAAATTAAGTTGGTAACATATGTCCAGGGGATCCATCTGCTGCTGGCTCCAGTACCACATTTTATTGATTGTTGCCCCAGGGCTTGGATAGTTGGGAAAAGGCCACATATGAAGGAATAATTATTTCGGAGGCAACATGTTTCGTCAGTTCCGATGCCCCAAGTGTGGCTTGAGGCTGATTCTGCCTGAACAGAGAGGGAAGAATAGAGCGAAGGGGACCTCCGAGTGAGGAAAAGCTGGCTTTTGAAACAGAATATGAAATCGCAGAGACAAAAAGAAGCTGTTCCTTTGGAGGGGATGGAGTTGGTATCTGGAGACCTGACTGAGGTGAGCGGGTCTGTAGGGAGCTAGAGCAGTGCCAGCTCTGAGAGGTCAGATGAGCCAGATGCCAGCAGTGCTGGTAGACTCAGGGTGGAGGGAGGGCCAGCTGGCTAGATGACCAAACTATAGCCCTTTAAGGGATAGAAAGTTCAGCTCACTAAACAGAGATGGAGTCAGGTCACAAAGCAGGCCACGGGGCTGAGGAGATGGCTTAGTGGGCAAAGTGCTTTCTGCGAATGCAAGGATTGGAGTTTGGGTCCCCAGTATCCATGTGAAGTGTTAGATGAATGGGGCATTCACCTGAAATTCCAGCGTTTTGGAGGGAGGTGGAGCAGGAGGATTCCTGGGACAAACTGACTAGACTAGACTAGAGTGATCAGTGAGCTCTGTGTTCAATGGAAGGCCCTGCATCAGTGTCTAAGGTGTAGAGTGATTGAGGAAGACACCAAGCATCAAGCTCTGGCATGTACAACACATGTGTACTACACACATACAAACACATACATATATGTGTGTTCATAGCACACACACACATACACACACATGCACACATGCACGTACAAAGGGATCAGGCCTAAGACAAAATGCTCAGGTGAAACCCACAGCGTGTACAAAGGACTGGGAAGGTTGCCCATCACAGAAGCCGGGGGAGAATGACAGCATTCTGCAAGAGATGTGGGTACCGAGCCACACATGGCCACATTCAGAAACGGCTGAAAAATCAAATGCAGGTGAATGACTGGAAGATCAGAACTCTTGGCAGCAGGCAGATCCAAGAACCAAAATGAGGAGGAAGTAATTTGCCTGCTGACCATCTGAAGCTGTACAAACTGATCCGGAGCATGGGGGACCTGATGCCCCAGGCATGCTGCCAGCCTCTTGCAACCCAATCCATTGGAGAGGGTCCTGACACCCACAGTTGTCCTCGTATTTTCATAGAGTCTCATAGCGGGGGTTGGAAAATTAAAATCCTGTGTTCAGGTTAATCATATTGAGCCCTCTTTCAGCCAAAGGTCAAGGTACATTACTAGCAGGTGCAGCATGGCTGTTGGTAGAGACAAACAGAACAATATTTGAGGTGTTGAGGGCACACGCTGCAGACATGCATATGTACATGTATCTATGCACGCACACATACACTTACATACACACCTGTCTATCTTTCATGCATATACATACATCTCCACAACTATCTTTCTGTAGCAGTTGTTTTCCTCATCGCTGTGGTCAAAGGCCTGGCAAGAAGAGCTTTAAGGATGAGGAGGAGTTTATTTGGCTCACAGTTTGAGGGTATCATCCCATCATGGTGGAAAAGCATGGTAGCAGGAGTGGGAGACAGCTGGCCACATGGCGTCCACCACCAAAAAGCAGGACGAGACAAATGCTGCTGCTCAGGTCACTTTCTCCTTTTTCCATATTTTTAAAATTTCAGTTTATTTGTTTATTTTACCTTCCAACCGTTACTCCCCTCCATCTTCTCCTCCTACCCACTCCCACCCATTCCTCTTCTGTATTCTCTCAGAAAGGGGCAAACTTCCCTTGGGCATCAGCAAAACAAGGCCTGTCAAGCTGCCATAAAAATAAAGCACCTGCCCCTCTCTTCAGGCTGGGAAAAGCAATCAAGCATGAGGAATAGATTCCCAAGTGCCAGTCAAAGCACTGGGGACAGCCCCTGATCCTGTTATCAGGAGTCCTACAAAAAACTGTTTCATATATGCAAAGGGCCTAGGTCACTTCCATGCAGGCTCCCTGATTGCTTGTTCAGATTCTGTGAGTTCCCATGAGCCTAGCTATCCATTTCTGTGGGATTTCCTGTAATGTCCCTGATTGTTGGGGCTCCTATAATCCCTCCTCCCACTCCTCAGTAGGACTCCTTGAGTTCTGCCTTGAGTCCTGGGTTTCTGAATCTGCTTCCATCAGTCACTGGATGAAGGTTCCCCAATGAGAACTAGCATAGTTACCAATGTGATCATAAGGGATAGCCAGTTCAGGCTATGTATCCACTGCTGGTAGGAATCTTAGCTGAGGCCATCCTTGTAGACTCATGGGAGTTTCTTTTGCATCAAACTTCTACCCAACTCCATAAATGAAGACCACATTTCCAGTCATCTCTCTGAACACTCTCCCCATACATCCAATCCCTCAAATTTTCATTCCTACCTGCCTCCAGTTCACCCAGGAGAGCTTCTTTATTTCCTCTTCCCAGAAGATCCATTCGTTTTCCTCTGGGCCCTCCTTGTTACCTAGCCTCTCTGGGTCTGTGGATTGTAACATGGTTATCCTTTATTTTATAGCTAATATCAATGTATGTGTGAGTAGATACCATGTTTATCTTCCTAGGTCTGGGTTACCTTACTCAAGCTACAAATGAAAGACCTGTATGATAAGGACTTCAAATCTTTGAAGAAAGAAATTGGAGAAGATATCAAAAGATGGAAAAATCTCCCATGCTCATGTATCATTAGGATTAACATAGTAATTTTACCAAAAGCAATCTACAGATTCAATGCAATTACCATTAAAATTCCAACACAATTCTTGAAAGAACAATATTCAACTTTATATGGAAAAACAAAAACCCAGGTTAGCTAAAATATTCCTGTACAAAAGAACTGTTGGAGGTATCACCATCCCTAATCTCAAGCTCTACTACAGAGCTATAGTAATAAAAACGAATGGTGTTTTTATAAAAACAGACACGTTGATTAATGGAATCAAATTGAAGACCCAAATATAAATCCACATACCTATGGGCACTTGATTTGACAAAGAAGCCAAAATTATACAGTGGAAAAAAGACAGCATCTTCAAAAAATGGAGGTGGCATTAACTGGATGTCAGCATGTACAAGAATGCAGATGTATCCATTTCTATTACACTGCACAAAATTTAAGTCCAAGTGGGTCAAAGACCTCAACATAAATCCAGTTACACTGAACCTGATAGAAGAGAAAGTGGGGAACAAATTTAAACACTCTAACACAGGGGACAACTTCCTGAACAGAACACCAACAGGGCAGCCACTAAGATCAACATTTGATAAATCGACCTCATGAAACTGAAAAGCTTCTGTAAGACAAAGGATACTGTCAATAGGACAAAATGGAAGCCTGCAGAATGGGAAAAGATCTTTAACCCCACATCTGAAAGACAGCTGATCTCTAAAATACATAAAAATCCTCAAGAAACTAGACATAAAAACACCTCAAATAATCCAATTAAAAAACAGGATTACTGACCTAAATTGAGAATTTTCAACAGAAGAATCTAAAATGAGTGAAAAACACTGAAAGAAATTCTCACCATCCACTAGGAAAATGTAAATCAAAATGACTCTGAGATTATATCTTACACCTGTCAGAATGGCTAAGATCAAAACCACAAATGACAGCATATCCTATCATAAGTCTATTCTTCCATCCATTTATCTATGATATATTTATAAATTGTTTATCTGGGTTATAGAATCTGGGGTAGACTTGATTAAACCTTGACTATTTTACTCTATTTGTGCCTAGGATGGCATTTCTGTACTCATAGGTCATGTTAGGCACATTAACCATCAATTAATTAATAACATTGTTAATTATGTATATTAAAGAGACAGAGTAGTAGAAGAGGAAAGCCTTAGGCTGTGGAGATTGACTGGCTAGGTCCGTTCCCAAACTATCTTGTTACACTTGACAATTACTTATCTTCTCTGTTCCGTGTTTCTCTTGTTTGTAAAGTACTGTTGGTTGTACATCATTATGTGAGCATCAAGTGGGAAAATAGATTAAAAAGTACTTTCACTATAGTAGGTCAGTTTTTATCTGAGACTATACTAGGATGTTCATGCTTGTATCTGCTTGGATCACAGTCAACCTTCAGTATCAGTTTTTAGGAAGTGTTGTCTGTCCACCTTGTTTTTTGAGACAGGATTTCTCTCTAGCCTTGGATATGCTAATAGTCTAGACTGGTTGGCCAGAAGATCAAGGGATCCTCCTCTATCCATCTTCCAGTGCTAGAATTACAGGAACCTGTCACCACACCTGACTTTTTAAGTGTAGATTCTGAGTCTCAAACTCAGGTCTTCATGCTCTCAAGCCAAGCACTTTACTGACTGAGCTATGTCTCCAGTCTTGTTATAGCTACTGTAACTACTGCATGTGGACACAATAAATCCTTGGTCTTGGGAGCATTTTACAGAATCCATGTGTAAATAGGGCTGCTCTGCCCAGGCTGTCACCAGTGCTAGTGTTGTGATTATGCCATATCCAGGTTACCAAGTTCCCAACTTGCTAAATAAAAATAGAGATCATTGCTAGGACAAGTAACTGTTACAAGAATGTAAAACAAATCCCTAATAGATAAGAGTTGATTCCTAGGATTTTATGGATGTGGGTACAGGGAAAAGTAATAGGACTTTTAGAAAAAAATAGCCTCTTTGAATGTGTGTGATTTTTGTATTAATAATGGGACCATCGTACTTTAGACAGACATAATACATTTGAGGTGCTTTCATCTCTTTTAAAGAGAAGCATGACTGGCAGGGAAACCAAGGAGGGGACAGTCTTGTTTGCCTGATAGAAACCGCACATAGGAGGAGACACAAAGGAGTGTTTGCTTGATGACCCGCGGGAGAGCAAAGAGCAAGAACACTGATGGAGGCCAAACTTTCAGTAAGGCAACTTCTAAAAACATTTTGGATAATGGTTTTACTGAGAACCACAGGTACAGGAGTGCAGGATGTTAAAAATAACATCAGGACCCTCCCTGGGTGTGTTTTGATCACTAATGAATCCGGGTTTCCTGCTACACAAACCACAAAGGTGGTCATCTTTGAGCATCTGTGTTTGTAAGAACAGAGAGTCATAAAATGAACCAATCGTAGTTGGTGGGAGATGTCTTTGAAATGTCTTATTTTAAGGAAGAAAGGACCTGGGTAGAGGCTTCTACACATTGTGATTTCTCTGCTGTTTTTGACACGCCACACAATAAGCCTAAGTCACAGGGTGGACCAAATTTCCTAGAGAAATTTGGCCATTGCTTCGTCACTGTATCAACCATACTATTTTAATTTGGCTGAAGAATAAAACACTTTAAAATGTGTGTGAAAAGACTGTAGAACCACGAGATAGGGGAATTGAATGTTGGTCAACAGGAAGTCATACTCCTGTTCCTCTTTGAGTTCAGAAGCAAACATCCTGAAGTCGAACCCTCCATGGCCAAGTGGACAGTAATTCTGCAGACACCTTATTGGAGATATTGCTCAAAACAGGAGTCTTATTGCTTTGCAAATTGCCTTGAGAATTAGACCACAACACTTCCAATTCGACCAGGCTATGTATTATTTTTTTTTTAAAAAAAGCTATTCCTTTTTGATGCTTCACATCTCTTAAAACTATCACCACCGACTTGCCCATTCCCACTGTGTTTCAGATTGGCTCTGCTAGCCAAATCGTCCTTTAAACATGTGATTCAATGTCACTGATATATGCTCAGGAACGTAGTTGAGCAAAGGACTTGTGGTATGATTGAACATTTTTTGGGT
>JAQHUG010000071.1:6817273-6834857 GCA_028555095.1 Dicrostonyx torquatus | reverse complement strand
TTAATTATCAGTTTCCTGAGAAAGATACTCCACATACCCCATCTCTTAAGTATTAATACTCAATGAATGCATCAGTGCTTAGAGAGAGTAAAGGGGGGAGGAATGGGGTAAGGCTGGTTAATGGGGACCAATTCTTTTTACACAACCACAAAGCTTTATTTATCTGCAGGGACTAGAGACAGGCAAGCTCACTGGCATCTTGCTTTGACATGCAGTCATCTTGAGCTTCTGCCATTCTCTCTCATCAGCTTCAGCTCATCCAGCCTCATCTTTCCCTCTGCTACCATTCTTTCCTCTGCTCACAATTTTAAATAACTGTAGTGCCTGACAGTACAGGTCATGTAGAGAGCCATGGCATAGTATCAGGAAAGGTGTGAAACAGAACTTGATAAGCAAAGAGAGACCTGCACCAGGGGCACCATCTTGGCTGTGGCCTTTGCACCAGAAGCACACAACTCAGGACCAAATTTTAAGCAGAAACAGAAGTTACTGCATGGCATTTTACAGTAGGGTGATTGTAGACAATGATAATATTTTGTTTGTTCTACAAAATGTAAAATGGAGGGTTAGTAGTCTTTTCACTATTAAGAAAGGATAAGGATTTAGAGGAAATTAGTATTTTGGTGTGTATAGGTTTTTGTTTGTTTCTGCACACGTGCTTGTGTGCAAAGGGCAGACACTGATGTCTTGTGTCTTTAATTGCTCCTCACTTTATTTGTTTTTAAAGCAGTGTCTCTCCCCGTACCTTATAAATTTGACCAAATTGACTGGCTGAGAAGCCCCAGTGATTCTTGGTTTCAGCCATCTCAGCGCTGGGATTCCAGGTTTGTGCTGTTGCACCTGCCATTCTTACAAGGGTACTGGGGAAGAGAAACTTAGATCCTCATGTTTACCAACTGAGGCATTTCCTCAGCCCACATGTTTGCCCTGGATTGAGTACTACCTAGTCTGCATTTGCATATTCCATAAACATGAAGACTTTTCAGGTGTAGTTACAGAAGACCTCACTACAAAGCTAGCAACTCACCAGGTGAGTCTCCATTGGCAATTTACACAGAAGGGCACAGCGTGGTCTATTTCCTTTTTCTGCCTACAGTTTTTCTTATTTATCACTATCTATATCTGAAGCAGCTGCCATATGGTATCTGTATCTAAGAAGCAGAGAGAGATGAGCACTGGTGTTCAGCCCATTTTCTCCTCTTTATCAGTTAGGACCACAGCCTGTGGGATGGTGCCACCTGCATTCAGTCTTTCTACCCCTGTTAGCCCTATCAAGATAATCCTTAGCAGCATGCTGAGGGGTCAGTCTCCCAGGCTATTGTAGATGTCATCAAGCTGACAACTGAGGTGCCTCTTAGCCACATTTAACCAGGGTGCAAGACCATTTTCTCTCAAAGTATCTTCAAAACTGTGCAGTGTGAACATGGAGTTGTTTTCCATCTCATTGAATAAGGCAATTGAAATTTGACACAACAACAGCAGCTGGCAATGATTCCCTGACTCCAGCAGCGGTTGTCTGCCTGCACGCCCGTCTGAGGTTTCCACTGAACCCTGTGAATGGTAGGCAGTGTGTCTTTCCACACTCCCGATGGCAACTGGACAAAGACAAGCTCTCATCTTTTATGGCTGAGTCACACAGTGACACTTGAGGGCTGGAAGAGTTAACAACCATGAAATTCTGGGAGCTCTATCTTCTCACAGAACTTGTCACAAGCTGTCCTTCCCTGGTACACAGCTTCTTATAGCTCCCATCAGACAGTGACATAAACCACATTCCAAACATCTGTGATTCCCACAGTGTCATGAATATTGACTTCTCTTTTCTTCTCTCATTAGCATTCACTTTCCAACTGATTAATGGATAGAGAACAGTTAACACTGTAGAGCAAGTGCAAAGATCATCCCCAGTGCTATTTAATACAATAATCTAGAGGATTCTTCGTCACTGAAGTAGACTTTTCCAGTTGATCTCTTACCGTTGCAATGAATCTGTATTTAGCATAAGATTTTATATCTTACAACAAAAATGTGGCATTTGCTAATAACAAATAAAGGGTTATCAGTGTAAATGTATTTTATCTGTCACATGCATACCTGGTTATTTATTTTTATGTTTATATAAAACTTGTATTCACATGCATTTGTGTGTTTATGTTTGTGTGTGGGCATGTGTGCACACTCTTGTGAGTCTACATACGCATGTGTACGTGTGTGTATGTTTGCACAAGCACCAAAGGAAGCTAGAAGAGGGTATCTGATCTTCTAGAACTGGACTTACAGGGTGATGTGAACTTTTAGATATGGTGATATGAATGGAACTCAGGTCCTCTAAAAAAACCAGCAAGTACTCTTAACTGAGCCACCTCTTCAACCCTATATCAGAACATTTAGAGAGACACTAGGAAGAAATTTCCAAAACAGTGCAGGTCCAAAGAGTTGAGTTTCAGTTTTAGTCTTGCAACAAAAGGAAAACACCATGGAAGCTCCCCATCCCCTTTTGTTGAGGTAAGGGAGAAGGCAATGAAACTGTTGGTGACTCTAAGTATAAGTGCAAAATATTCAATATTCTTGATGCATTACTTAAAGTTAGGCACTTCTAGATTAATTGATCATTTGAGATGGATTTGTTTTATCTTGAAGGAGTACTCACTTTCTTCCCTCCTAATATATATGTCTTAGGGAAGGATCTCAAGCCCAGGAGAGATATATGTTTAAAAAATACCTCTTGAGTTTTTGCAATCATGTTTTGTTTTGTTTTCATTTTCCATTTAGCCACTTCTTTCCACACACAGGCCAGGAGGCTGGGGCTTAAAAAGAAGCTGTGACTTCTGCAGTCCTTTATGTATTTTGACTCTTGTTCTCTACCACGCTTTGGTGCAAAATTACACACAGATTTATTGCTTTGCTTACAGTTAAACTTGGCTATCAGGGAAATTAAAATCAAAAGAACTCCGAGATACCATCTTACAACTGTCAGAATGGCTAAGATCAAAAATGCTAATGACAGCCTATGTTGGAGAGGATGTGGATCAAGGGAAACTCTCTTCCATTGCCAGTGGGAGTGCAAATTTGTAGAGCCACTTTGAAAATCAGTATGGTAATTTCTCAGATAATTAGGAATTAATTACTTCCTGACCCTGTGATACCACTCCTGGGCATATACCCAAAGAATGCTCAATCATACCACAAGGACACTTGCTGGGCTCTATTTATAGCAGCATTATTCATGATAGCCAGAAACTGGAAACAACTTAGATGCTCCTCAACCAAAGAATGGATAAAGAAAATGTTATAGATTTACACAATGGAGTATTACTCAGCAGTAAAAAAAACAATGACATCATGAAATTTGCAGGCAAATGAATGGAACTAGGGAAAAACCATACTGACTGAGGTAACACAGACCCAGAAAGACAAACATGGTATGTACTCAGTCATAAGTGGATATTAGCTGTAAAGCAAAGGATAACCAAGCTACAATTCACAACCCCAAAGAAGCTAGGTAACAAAGAAGATCCTAAGAGGGACATATGGATTTCCCTGGGAAGGAAAATAGATGAGATCTCCTGGGAAAACTGGGAGTGGATGAGGGAATGGGAGCATGAGGGATCAGGTTGGTCAAGTTGGGGGTAGGTGGAGGGGGAGAATAATGAAAGAGATATCTTGATAGAGGGGACTGTTATGGGATTAGGGGAAAACCTGGTGCCAGAGAAACTCCCAGGAATTCACAAGACTTCTTGCAATAATGGAGAGGGTGCCTGAACTGGCCTGCCCTATAATCAGATTGATGACTAGTCTAATTGTTAATACAGAGTCTTCATCCAGTAACTGATGGAAGCAGATGCAGAGATTAACAGCCAAGCACTGGGTTGAGCTCTGTTGAAAAGAGAGAAGAAGGATTGTATGAGCAGGGTCTGGGTCAAGGTCATGACAGGGGAATCCATAGAGACAGCTGACCTGAACTTGTGGGAGCTCACTGATTCTAAACCCACACTAGGGAGACTGTATGGGACCCACCTAGTCTCTCTGCATGTGGATGACAGTTATGTAGCTTAGTCTGTTTGTGGGACACTTATCAGTGGAATCAGGACCTGTCCCTGGCACATCAGCTATCTTTTTAAAGCCTATTTTCCATGCAGGGATACTTCACCCAGCCTTGGTAAAAGGGGAGGAGCTTGTTCCTGCCTCAATGTGGTATTACATGCTTTGTTGACTCCCTGGGAGGCCTCCCCTTTCCTGTTGATTCCCATGGGAGGCCTCCCCTTTTCTAAACTGATGAGGAGTGGATTTGCGGAGTAGGTGGGATATAAGGGGAGGGAATAGGGAGAGAGGGAGGGAAAACTGTGGTTGGTATGTAAAATAAATGGAAAAACTTAATAAAAAATTAAGCTTGACAGTATTATCAGTAGAGAATTTGTATTAATTTAAAAATGGTGAACCTCACTTGTAAGCAGAGAAAATAAGTAACCAAGTATGTCTTCTCCACTGATTGGAGTTACTTTTTATCAAAATTTATTTTATTTTTGTGTTTGTGTATGTGCAGGTGTGTGTGTGTGTTTGTCTGAGATCAACTGTCTTTCTCTATTGATCTCAACTTTTTAAGGATTTATTTTTAATCAGTTGTGTGTGGATATAGTCATGAATGCAGGTGCTCACTGAGGCCAGCTGTTCTAGGCATGTAGTAATGCACATAACTTTTTACATGGTGTTAGGAGGTAGAACTCAAGTCATCTCACTTGTGCAGCAATTGCTTCACCACCCAAGTCATGCCTGCAGCCCCTTACTACAGCTTTTTCTGCCTAATACAGACCCTTACATTGCTTGTCACAGGTGGGAATAGCCTGGTAACATTCTGCTTCTTATGTTAGATGAGCACAAGTACAGAAGGTTTCTGGTCCCTCTTGCTCACCCTGAGCATTCTGGATTTTGAGGTCTGAAGAGGAGTATAGAAACATCTGTCTATGGTGTGGTTGGGATATTAGAAAGACCCAATATCTGGAAACCTATGATTGTATTCTTCTTAAGTTAATTTTCTGCATCTTTTCTCCCCTCCCCCCACATTCTCTAGTCTTCAGAAAATATGGTTAGTGACTCAGGAGGATGGTGGTAAGTGCTGACTGGTCAATGATTTATGAACATCTCAAACTATGCCAGGCTTGACTCTCTCATTGCCAAATCTTCTCTAATTCTAGGTTCACTGTCTTCAAAAACATAGGCATATGTCATTCTCCTGACTCAACACTAACTACTCATACTGAGTATAATGACTTTGAAAGAGACCGGCCCTTGTTGGCAAAATGCACACATGAATTGTTTCAGTTTCATAGAATATGATGTTCTACTTAATTGGTTATATTCATAATGTGTTATCTGTAGCACAGAATGTTTAGAATTCCAAGTGATTTAACAGAAAACTTATTCTACTGTTATATAATTTAAATGTTATTTTATGTCTGTATACACATAGTTGCTTTGAAAGCTGATAATTCATCTACTTGCTGTAAAATTTTCATCAGTACTTACAATATTTAAGGAGGGTTCTTGACTTCTGTTCTTCTTTATGCATAAATTAGAACCACTCATGTCCCTGTTAATATGTCCCTTGTTACTTTTATCATTTTTCTATAGTCTCACACATTACCCCTTTAGTAGCTCCTGAGTATGTGTAACTCACATCCCAAAGTCATCGGATTTGATTCTCACTCAGCCTTGTGAGTGTAGAGGCTATTTAGTTATGATGGTGGATGCTCAAGGATGGGATCCAGGTCTTTTAAATGAGGCATAAAATATTTTCCACCACATTCAACCTGTGAAGACTCAAAAAGGAGTGCCATGGTCCAAAAAACAGATTTTCACTGGACATCAAAACTACCTTTTTGAACCTCAAATCCTTCAAGGCCGTGAGGACTGGTCCTGGTAGGCTCAGATTGTGGTCAGTATGCATTTCTTCTGCATAATATAGAGACCAGGATTGCTTTTGGTTACTCCTATCATCTGTATTTACACAGATTTTGTTTTGTGTTTTGAGACAAAGTTTTGAAACACAGCCTTGACTGGCTTCAAATTCACTGACCTCCTGCATTAGCCTCCATTTCTAGGATTATAGGCATCTGCCACTATGCCCAGGCTTAATTTTCAAATAGTTATTTATGTTCTGAAAAGATATATGATTAGATACAGTACTGAAGAGAATTTTTATTTACTTTCAAATATTTATATATTTATTGTGTGTGTGTTCCCCATATGTATAAAATTGCCCACAGAGGCCAAAATAGCACATCAAATCTTCTGGAACTGAAGTTAGTTTCATGTGAGCCACTGTTGAGGAAGCTGGGAATTGAATCCAGGTCCTCTTGAAGAGCAGAAAGTGTTATTGGTCACTGGTGCCCTCTCTCCAGCCTCAGAAGAGAAATTTAAAAAATTTAAAAATGAAACAAATTCAGGCTTACATACAGTATATTTTATTTAAAGATTATGTACAGACTAAAACCTTAAATGTTACATACATTTAAGGTATGTATTATAGAGCGTAAAGTAGTCCTTCACAATTCTTCATATTATTTTAGGAAAGGAAAGAGCTATCACAGAGAAGCAATTACTGTAGCATTCCAACCCATGGTTTTAGGTACCAACCAAACCTTTTATAACTTTGAAAATCAAACAATTATTCTCCTTTCAAAGTTTCTACAAACAATAAAAGTAACAGATTTCAATATTCCAGGTCATTCTGTAATAATTAGTTTAATTACATTACGAAAATTCAGTATGAATTGTTTGGTCCTTAGATATTTAATATAAAACAGCACTTGCTCATACATGCACACACACATGGGCAAGCACACATACACACATGAAATCACATGTATAAATAAGTACATACAGGTACAAAAAACATACAAGAAAATGTAAACACGTATACATGCATACACACAAGAACACTTGATCACACAATCATACATACACATACATACATACACATACATACATACACATAAAGTACTCATTTACATCCACACAATGCAAGGCACACATGCATGTAAGTACACACATGCATACATGCACACATGTGCACATTGCATGAATACAGAAACACATACCAACATGCATATACACACATGTATACAATGTGTACACACAGACATGCTGCACAGGTACACACATACAAAAACATGCACAAATGCACTTGTACAGGCACACAATTTACTTTCTTTTCCTTCTTGTTCTGCCCATTATTAATTTCTAGGAAGTAGAGAATTTTAAAGTCAAATGTACATAAAAAATAATGATTGGCTTTAAAGGTCTATTATTTTAATTTTATGTGTATGAATGCTCTGTTCACATGTAAAATCTGTGCCCCATGCTCATAGTGCCTATGAAGGCCAGATGAGGGTAGCAGCTACCTCAGAAGTAGAATTACAGGTGGTTGTAAGCCACGATATGGATGATCAGAACAAAACTTGGATTTTCTGGAAGAGCAGCCAGTGTTCTAAAACAATGAGCTATTTCTCCAGTTCCTGTTTTAAGCCTTTTAAAAACCACTCATCAATATACCATCACACCATTACTCTACTGTGACACAATGACATAGTTTTTGAAAAACTATAAAAAATTAAAATATTTCACATTATACAGAATGTATAGAATTATGTAAAATATTTTAAAATAATTAAATATTTTAATTACAGAAAAATTAAAATTCTTTGTTAAAGATCTATTTCCCTCAACTTTAAACATGCCCTCCTGACAACATCACAGGAAATTTTGCTTATCTTCAAAGATCAAAATATTCATGTTGTCCAGATGATTCCAGATCTTTCCAGGCTACTGAGAAAGATGGAAAAAATTTCAAATACACAGCAGAAAAAAATAACATATTGAAATTTGCAGGCAAATGGATAGAGGTAGAGAACATCATATTGAGTGAGGTAACCCAGACCCAGAAAGACAAATATCACATGTACTCACTCATAGGTGGTTTTTAAACATAAAGCAAAGAAAACCAGTCTACAAATCACAATCCCAGAGAACTTAGACAACAATGAGGACACTAAGAGAGACATACATGGATTAAATCTACTTGGGAAGTAGACAAGATCTCCTGAGTAAATTGGAAGCATGGGGTCATTGGAGGAGGGTTGAACGGGAGGGGAGAGGCAGGAAGGGGAGCAGAGAGAAATGTAGAGCTCGATAAAATAAAATAAAAAAAATTTCACTCTCCTTTCTCAGAGGTATGCATTACACTGTTAAAAACAAATTCCATTTGACTATTAGTGTAAAAACCTGAGTGAAAAAGTTTCAATGAGAATGAGTTTAAGAATTATGCCTTGTTTTATTGTAACTTATTATGCCATGTTCAGTTGTTCTCCTTGGAAGGCCTGCTCTTTTCTGACGGGAAACACAGGCAGAGTGGGGAAGAAGAGAGGTGGTGGAAGAAGGAGTGGAGGGAAAGGAAACTGTGGTTGGGATATAATATACAGGAGAGGAATGCACAAATAAAAAAGAATAAAATGAAAAAAGAAGATAATGATTAAATGCAGTTAAAATGAGAGTGCAAGGATGGTTCAATTTTGATTAATTACATTTTAGAAAGCCTATTAATAAAATTGGTTTTAATAAAGGTTAAAATATGACACTATTTTCTTACTGATGCTGAAAGATATTCTACCATGGTGTCCGATAAAATTTAGTAGGCACATTCTAGAAAGATTGTTAATCCCACTGAATGGAAACTGGTGAATACTCCCTCTGTTTGCTGTCACTGTCATATCAGAAGCCAGAAGTTTGCTTAAGAACAGAGAATCAGGTTTGCAAATATAACCTGATATGATTGGGTATAAGAAGGAAAGAGTATTAGATATTATGATTATGTATATGTCACACGATCATATATTTAGGAGCTTAGGGAAATAAAAGCTTAGGAATTAAGAAACTCTTAATTATGTATTAGATTATAAAATTAACTTTCAAAAGATGATTTTTTAAAAGACTTAAAATCAGTATACAATAGAAGAAAATATCATAATAATGTTAATAACTAATGCCTAGGAACAAATTTAATAGAAATACATAAGAGAAATATGAAATGGGAAGTAATTGTCCACTGAATGGTCTCAGGATTTCAAATTTTCACAAGACTAGAAATGCAAGGACAGAAAATTTAATCCTACTGGTCATTTCAAAGTTAAATTGTAAATATGACTTATGTCATCATTTTAAATGAGCATACTAATTTGTTCCAGAAAAGATTACATTGTAACATGTTCATAGAGGAAAAAGAAAATGTAAGAAGAGCAAAGACATTACTGAAATGGTCTTAATATGCACTTAAACCATATTGCTTAAATTTTTATCATCTATCTTTCTATCTATATATCATCTATCTATATACCTATCATAAACTACCATCTTTTTGTATATCTAGTTACAGTATATAAAATTCATGAATTTCAGCTCTTCCTGATCTGTATAATGGTGATTCCTATGATTAGATATGATAAATGGATTGATTATCAAATCAGTTGAAAATATTTACAAAATACATTGGTAAGCATAGGAGGCACTTCAGTATGTTTATAATTAATATAAGGTCTATGCAAAGACCAACAGCATCTTAAATTATCTTTTATAATCAAAAAGACCAAAGTTTAGATGGACGTATTTTGACAAGTATACAGGACAAGGACATAGAGTATTGGTGATTGCTTAGATTGGTATCAAGTGTGGGGACACTTATTCAGCAATACCTGGCCAAACAACCACAGTCATTTACCCCAAAGTTTCCATTTGAAGGATTTGTTTGAAAGAATCGTTGAAACACATATACAAAAGTTCTCTATAAAACTATCAATTATTCTGCCGTTACAAAGGCAGAGAGGACAAAAACCATACATGTGTCAACCAGTGGGAGATAAGATAAATAAATTCCATCTTTCTGTCTATCATCTATCCATTTGTCTGAGTCTTATCTCTATTATCTGCTCTCTATCCATCTATCATCTATCTGCCTATCAATCCATCAATCATATGGGGAATGAGACAAGGAAAGAAGCATGACCATTAACACATATGACTTAGTATAAAGATTTCTGAGAAGTAGCAAAGTACCAAGGTATAGAAGAGCACAGAGAGTAAGCTCTTAGCTATGTAAATGTGTAAACGGATAAGTATGTGAACACTCACACATACACACAGCTCTATGTGCAGGTTTTCCTGTTGAAAGTCCAAGTGGTGGCTGTTTCTGAGAGAGAGAGTCCATGGGAAAGTATAGACTTAGGTTGGGAGAGAGACAGAGTTTCACTTGATGGCCACTGCACCTACTGAGTCTTCATAATACCAATTTAAGACACCAATACTTAAGTAACCAAATCTTGCATTTAAAAACTGGCAATATATTTACCATATAAAATTGAGGAGACAGTTGGTTTTATATTGGCTGTCCTAAAAGTCCTTTATTTTAGTTATGTTTAGTGAGCTGTTCATTTTCCATTGCTGAATAAAAATGAGTTGACAGACAGTCCCAGAATGGAAATGACTAATTCTTTGGGGTACGGTGTGATGGTGGGTTGCAATCTCCTGGTTAGAAATGGGAACATACTGTGATGCATTTTCCATTCAACACTCCCATTTTCTTGTGCCCCATGGGCATTTCTGTGACAGGATTGGGGGTCAGTAGTGGCTGATTTCAGTCTCATTCTAAAACTCACACATTGAGTTTTGGTTTCCCTTAGGAAAAGGCATATGGGGAAACAGTCTGAGTGATGAGAGCCCTTTTCAAATTTCCTTCCCACTCTCAACAGTAACGCCAGCAGGACTGGAAAATAATGTTCGAGTCTGAAGGCTCGAACGGGAACTACAGAGGCCTTCTTTGATACTTCTGAAGTCATTTTAAATGGGGCCATCCATTTCGTCTGAGTTTCACACCTCATCCAGAACCTAGTGCAGTCATCTATTGTCGCCCGCTGATCACCTGTTCTTCCCGTGATCTCTGTGTTTGATCTTGGAGACATGAAACTGCATGGAGAGCCGCGGCATCCTTGGATACCCTGCCACCTGCCCTCTCCAATTGACTCGATGGAGAGAAGCTTTTCATTTATCATTTACCCACTGCCAGGGAGGGTGGACTGGGGTGAGTGGTCTATGACTGAAGGATTCAGCAGGGGGTTCCGCCTACAAAAAGATAACTGAGCTGAAGCCCAGAAAACGGGAGTGCTTTTAAGGAAGGAAGTGATGTCAGCCACCAGGTGATCCCCTTCAAAACGAAGTTCCACTAAATGGTGGGAACAATCGCTTCATGGGATACCTTGGCGCCTTCCTTGAAGGGTCAACTCCTCCAGGAAAGCCTCTCAATTGGCTCAGCAGGCAGTGCCAACAACTCCCTAGCTAATAAAGAGTCCCTTTTCTTTCTTTATGCTTTTTTTTTCCTACAAGGGCTGTAACACTAGAGTAACTACCTTATGAAAGTCAGTCTATGCCTGGGTACAGTGGTCTGATCTGCCCATGCCACTGGGGTTAAAAGCAAAGATATTTATATCTGGAGCAGAAAATGGTTGGGGCTGGGCTCACCGCCCAGCAGTGCAGAGCTGGAATATGCTCAGGCGAAGAGCATTTGGTCTACAGGGCAGAACAACACCAACAGCAAAGAGGGCTAAAAAATGCAAGCCTGTCTACTTCCTTCACAACAGAACCCTGTGCTCTATCATGAGGGCACTGTGAGGTTCAGCTCAATCTCCAGGAGTCTTGTGTACCATTCCTAGGCCCCATTTTATTCACCAGATACAAGAATGAAGAAACATTCACGAAAAAGGGACAACCCATCTTCTAGTCCTTGGTTAAATAAAGAAATAGAAATTTACTTGGAAAAAGTGTCATTAATTGACCTAGACACCCAACGACAGAAGGATGGATAAAGAAAGAGTGGTATATACACACTGTGATTTTATTTCAACCATAAAGAATGATGGTTAGTTGTTTGCAGGACAATAAATTTTAACTGGAAACAATCACAAGACAACCAGTACCTCATGTTTTCTCTCACGCGTGGCCCCTAGATTTTACACAGAACCCTACAATCCTGTGTATCTGCATGACAGGAATGTAGAAGGAAAACCATTTAGAGGACAAAGAGACCCACCTAATGGGAGGGGACGGTGGGGCAGATGCAGTGGAAAAAAACACAATGTGCACCATTTGCTTGTATGAAAAATGACTTGAATGGTGGTGAGATTTACAGATACTACCACTTAAAATTCATCTTATATTAATTTTGAAACAATTTCCAATTGAAAGACAAAATTGAAATTATTCTAATAAAGTCAAGTTATTCGTTTCTTTGCAATAGCAGGTTTTGTTTTAAAAAGACATTTTGCATTGTATTTTAAGGTTCACAACCCATCTGAACCTGGCTGATCCTCCCTCCACTTCTTTCTCTCCATCCCCCCTTCCTCCCACTCTCTACTTCAAACCTACAGCTTTATAAGTACAGGTAAATGCTATGCTGAGTTACATTGAAGCCCAGAAATAGTTCTGAAATTACTTGATAGGGCTGTGTGTTTTTGTTACTTCAATTGAATATAATAACCAAGAAGATCTGATTCCATGACTCATGTTGACAATGAGCCAGAGATCCAGACCCTATCTTTGGACTCTAGATTGAACACTGGTTAGTAGCCTTTCCCATGGTATATAAAAACAGAGAGAGATTCTACACTCCATCACTTCTGCAACAGGTACTTTATAAATCTGTAAGAATTAGAAATTTTTCTTCTAATGTTATTTTGTATTTGATAGCATATTAATGATTCATAGGAAATAATATCTGATTTCAGTATCCCAAAATAATATATAATATAGTCTCTCTCTCTCTCTCTCTCTCTCTCTCTCTCTGTGTGTGTGTGTGTGTGTGTGTGTGTGTGTGTGTCTCTCTCTCTCATTCCTGACTGGTTTGGGCAGAAGCATACAATGGCACAAATGTGGACATCAGAGGACAACTTTTGGTACTCAGTTGTCCTCTTCCACCACGTGGGTTCAAGGGATTGAACTTAGACCATCTGGCTTGGCAGCAGGCATCTTTACCCAGTAAACCATCTTGAAGACCCCAAACTTTTGAGCTCTAAATTCATGTATGGAAATTCTTTCACACATACATTAGTAAAAAATTCAGCACTGATTTTCAGGTGTTTCTTATGTGAAGAAATAGGTGATGTGTTTACATAGGTACAAACGCAAATATGTGTCTATGTGATAAATACAGATGCATGTTCCCCACTAGATAGATATGAAGTGATCACTGTAGAGGTCCAGAACACTGGCAAAATTTCCTTTCTACAAATTATGCATAGTCTCATTTCATCTGCTGTTCCTTCTGTCATTCCACACTGAAGCACAAACAGAAGTTTTCTTTCTCAGTTCGCCTTCCTAGAGAACACTGTAGAAGCAGAATAAACGCTCAGAAGTCTTCTGTCTCTTGTGGACAGTCCTTTCCCTTGGGGCTCACTAACCTGTTGATTCTCTTCTGGACGTTACCAGTCCCTTTGTGCTTTTAGAACTAGTAGATGTCTTGTTTGTCTCATCAAGGTAGCAGTGTTTCAGTGTCATGTTTCTGCTCGTGGCTTCCTAAAAACATCCTCCATCCTAGACCCTGACCTTGAATTTCAGGACATGAAATGTCTTCATTTAATGATCCACTCATCTTCATCCTCATTTAGCTTTTGCTTTTCACTGCACTGCTGTACTTTAAAGAATAATTTATTGGGGTATGTGTGTGTGTGTGTATTTCTTTATGTATGTATGTGCACATACTTGGTGGTACTCGTGAAGGCTAGAAGAGGGCTTTGTAGGTAGTAGTGAGCTGCTCAGTGTGGATGCTGTGAACCAAACTTTGGTTCCTTGCAAGAGCACTGCTCTAATTTCTGAGTCATCTCTTAAGCTCCTCCACTGCCACCTTCCCATTAGTAAGTGTCAGTAAATGAGCCCACTCCCTAAGTTCTCTGGTCAGTGGCCTAGAACTTGATTTTTCTCATTTTTTTCACTGTCTACTTCTCCATATTGACTCTCAGCCATGAAGATGTGCACACACACCTGTGCAGGTGTGTTGCCAAGTCCTGCAGATTCTAATTCAGACCCAGACTTTGAACTTGCCCGTTAGCAGGTCCTCACATAGGTTTCAGAGTCAGGTTCTTAACTGCTGTGCACACCCTCACACGTGTGCCTTCCAACTGTGGAGAATAATCATCTTCTTAAATTGAAAAGTGGGTCATGACATTTTCCCCCTGAACTTCTTATTTTGAAATTATTTCAGGCTTACCAAAGAGTGAAGAACAGATCCTGTAGATAATTCCTGTAGACATCCTCCTAGTCCCCTGTAGGCTCAGCACCGTACACCCTGGTCAATCAACAACACTCAGAAGTTAATGCTGGTATAACATGATTAATTAAACTGAAGACATTTTTTATTGTCTCCAGGTTTTTCTCTAAAGCCAATTATTTTTTGTTTCAGTATCTCTTCCTTATAGTAGGAAAAGTGTGCAAGCGTTTCCTGTGGTTCTCAGAGTGAAACCTGAATTCCTAATCATGCTTTATGAAGCACAGCACATTCCCTTGCTCTGCTTCTCTTTCAGAACTTATTCTTCTAAATTCTGTCCTTTGCAATGCTCAATACTGCTAGTCCCCCTTCAGTTTCTTGAACACCCCAGGGCTCTTTCTCTGCTCAGAGCCTTCATCTGTCTATTCCCTTGCATGGATGCACTTATCTTGCATCTTGGAGCAGTCAGATCCTTTCCTTCATTTTGTTCAGCTTAAATAGCACGCTGACCAACAGTTCTTAAGATCTAGGTCGCCTATGTCATTCTGATGCTTGTTTCTTATCCAGAAATCACTTCATATTTTGCAGCTATTTTGCTTATTTGCAGGCTATTTGGCTGCTATCTGACCAGTGAAATATCAAGTACCAGGAGAGGTAATGTGTGTGTATATTATGATGTGGGATTCCCCTCTGTATGCTGCAAATATCACTGGTTAATAAAGGAACTGCTTTGGGCCTATAGCAGAGCTATAGGGGAACAGAGCTAGGCTGAGAAAACTAAACAGAATGCTGGGAGAAAGGAGGAGGAGTTAGAGAGACGCCATGGAGCCACCACCAAAGACAGATGTGCTGAAAGTTTGCTGGTAGGCCAGATTAATGGAGATGGATTAAATTAACATGTAAGAGTTAGCCAATAAGAAGCTAGAGCTAATGGGCCAAGCAGTGATTTAAATAATATAGTTTCTGTGTTTTGGTTGTGGGCAGTGGGAACCAACAAGTGGCTCACTCCATACTACAAATTGGTGACAATGTGGTTGACTAAAATTCTCTTAAAACCTGAGAGAGCTTGAAAAGAAATTTTAGAGACAAGTGAATAGAGTTAAGCATGGTTTGGTAGCGACATTTTCTTGGGTGGGCTCTGTTTGCTAGAAGCAAGCAGAGGCATGGCTCCTTTAAGAGAGATTTTCCTGATTCAGCAGTAGCAGGGAAAAAGCCAAGGTTTTAAAATGCTTGCTTTCTGGGCAGTGCTGCCAGTGCAACCTCTGGCTTTTTCAGGAGACCAAGTATTTGAATGAGGTTTGTGAGCAATGTGCTACAGCTTGCTTGGTGGCGACATGGACCGCGTGTGTGCCTCGAGATGGGGCTTTGTACATGACTCTCAGAGGTGGACAGCTCTGCCATGCTGGGCAAGGAGGGGCAAGCAGGCAGTGCCATATTTAGCCTAGCAATGGTACATCTTAAGCTTTTAAGAAGCACTTTAAGAAGTTTTCCTGGGCAGTAAAGAATTACAGATACACAATAGGACAGATTCAGACATAAAAGACCTCTAAATGGGTCACAGTGTTGGATAAATGTATGTAGGCTTGGGAGAGATAAGAAAAAAAGTACAGGGAGTTATAAAAAGAGGTAAATGGTTTTTTAAAAAATGAAACAGTCTTTAAAGAGATAGAGTACAGACAGTCATAGATTAAAGGAGTAGAAATATTAAAATGAATATTAAAAAGTAATAGAATAAAAACAAGCCATGTAAAGATGGAGGTTACACAGAGAGTCTGAATTATGCATATTATTGTGTTTTCTTTGAATTTTTTGACCATGAAGGAGCTAAGTACAGAGAGACATTTCATTGTATATACTGCTAAATTAAACCAACATAAAGATATCTTGACTTCAAAATATGAGTCTAAGGATATATTGCTTTGCAAAAGATGTTCTTATTTTATTTCCAAAAAGGATGAGAACCTGTGGAATCCTTCCAGACTAATGTGGTTTGATGGAAGGTCAAGACCTCCTGGAAGGTCGCCTTGAACACCCCTCAAAAAATTACTTCACCCAACTGCTGACTGAGATAAACCTAGCATATAGGATACACCATAAAAGACCTGATTAACAGAACCCCCAATCAGCAGGAAGTAGTCTAAAAAACTACTCCCAAATTCACAGATATTGTTTATTAATGTTTGTTTACATTTAAAGAGGGGTATGCTATAGAGATTTGCATTGATATGTATCTTGGTTTATTGATACAAAATTTAAGATCAATTTTGTTATTCTGTTTGTATGTATTTCTGATCTTAATTAAGGTATTTGTGCATCTCATTTAGAAATGTAATGTATAATTAAGAAATATAGGTTAATAGATAATTATCTATAGTAGTCAAGTTTGTAGTTATGTTAGTTAGATTTTCTAGATGTGCAGAGATATATTTCAGGTGGATAGGCATTTTTCAGATATTTTAAAGACTACAGAATATGGGATTTAAAATTTTTAAGAATTTAGGACTTTTCATGACAGTGAGACACATCTGCTCCTGGCAGCACCAAGCTACTTCAAGAGGAAAAATGGCTGTTGAAGAGGCTCCTCATGAAATGTGTTAGTCATTTGGGCAAGAAACTGCTCTTGCCTGGACTGCTTCATGAACTGGACATGCAGAATCTGCAGAGAAATGACTGCTGAACTTGCTGAAAGGTAAGATGATCCTTCAGGGATCCTGCTTCATAAAAGAATTGGCTAGACATTCTGCAGGACACAGAAGAAAGTGACTGACAAACTGCCAATATAGGTGGAACTGTCTTTGAAATTTCCTGCTTCTTAGAAAAGTCTGCCAGATACTATGGCCCTGTAGGCTAAAGGTGGATACCCCAAAGGTACAGAAGAACTTTGGGTGACTGTCCAGGCAGTGAGATGTTTCTGTCAATTTTAGAGTTTTGAAACAGAAAAGGGGAGGTG
Source organism: Dicrostonyx torquatus (assembly GCA_028555095.1). Lineage (NCBI taxonomy): Eukaryota > Metazoa > Chordata > Mammalia > Rodentia > Cricetidae > Dicrostonyx > Dicrostonyx torquatus. The sequence continues at coordinate 6,817,608 of JAQHUG010000071.1, read as the reverse complement.
ATGTGGGGCTCCCCTCTGTATGCTATGAATATCATAATTCACATGTTAATAAAGGAAATGCTTTGGGCCTATAGCAGAGCTATAGGGGAACAGAGCTAGGTGGGGAAAACTAAACAGAAGGCTAGAAGAAAGGAGGAGGAGTTAGAGAGAAGCCACGGAGACAAATGTCCTGAAACTGTGCTGGTATGCCATGACCTCATGGTGATGCACAGATGAATGGAGATGGGTTAAATTAATATGTAAGAGTTAGCCAATAAGAAGTTGAAGCTAATGGGCCAATCAGTGTTTTAAATAATATAGTTTCTGTGTGATTATTTTAGTTCTGGGCAGCAAAA
>JAQHUG010000071.1:6762380-6781547 GCA_028555095.1 Dicrostonyx torquatus | reverse complement strand
AAAAAAAACGAATGGGTCTCCCGGAAACCCTACCTGCATGCAGTTTAAAAGGGAAACTCACCAAGTGGAGCACGTGTGCAGGAAGGCCCATTTTCCAGTGTAGCCTCAGACCCTGGGCCCTGGGATCCGGACCCCACAGGAAAAAACTAACTCCCCTTGGTGGGACACTCCATATCTTAAGAATAAGAGCATCTCCACCAGCGCAAGAAATCCAATTAGGTCAAATCAAAACAAATCAAAATGCCCTTTGTTTTATTAAGGATGATGCTCTCGGGTGGTTGAGCGCATGGCAACTCCCAGGTGAAAGACTGGGGCTACACCCCAACTTAGCAATAAATCTTCACTATAGTTAGTATTAATATCCACACAATGGAGTCTGCACTAACTAGGCTGTTTACTGCCAACAAAATTAATTCAAAATTCTTCACATTACCTCTTCAGAGAAGGGTTAACGGCAGCCACTTTCTTCCACCAAAATATCACAAGAATAATTTCTAGGCAACAAACTAAAATTCTTCTCTGAAACCTTGTGAGCCAGTTCCTGATATTTCAAATCATTTTCAACTCATTGTCTTCCATGCTCCTACGAGTATGCAGTGCTTAAAGCACCCCACTGCTTTCCCAATCCAAATTACCAAAGCCCATATTATATTATTCCAAACAAAAGCATGGTCAGGCCTATCACACCAATACCTCAGCCCCTGGTACAAGACCAATTTCTGTCTTAGTTGTTTTTTTTTTTTTTTCCCCCTCTGGAGAGATACCATGACTTTGGCTGGCAACTCTTAGAAAGGAAACATTTAACTGGGGTAGCTCACTTACAGTTTCAGAAGTTAAGTCCCATGTGATCATGAAGGGGAGGGAACATGTCAGCATGCAGGCAGACATGGTGCTGGAGATGAGAATCCTTATATCCTGATTCACATGCAACAGGAAGTCAACTGACTATCACACCAAGGAAAGCTTGAGAAAAAGAAACCTTAAAGTCTGTCTCCACACAGCCACACTTCCTATAATAAAACCATACTTACTCTAACATGGCTGCACTTCCTAATAATGTCACTCCGTTTGGGGAGCATTTTCTTTTAAACTACCACACAGGACAAATATCTACAGGACTATTGGAGCTTCTGCTTGACCTTATTTACAGTTCTCTCTTCCTTCCCCATCTCTTTCCTACCATCCCCTCCCCCATGTTCTCTTTGTCATCTTTTTCCGCTTTGTTTGCCTTCTCATTGTTCTTCCTTCCCTTTCCCCATATGTTGCCCCTCCATTCTCTTATCCTTCCCTTTTCTTCCCTTTCTTCTCCCCCCACCAGATCTCCACTCTCCTTATCCCCTTCTGTTCTCTTCCCTTCTCCCCTTTCCTCCTGTCCTCCATCCTCCTACATTGGCTTTTCTGAGTGTTTCACATTTCCAATCTAGCAGCAGCACAGATTTTAAATAGTATGTTTGATCATTAGTTATTTTTCTTAGAACTGAGAATAGAATCTTAGGCCTTGTGCTTGTTAGGCAAGTTCCCTACCAATGAACTAAATTTCCACTCTCTTACACCAATTATTTTTATTGTTAGTTTGAGATTGCAGTTTAGTTGCATGTCTCCCTTCCCTTTTCTCTCTCCAAATCCTTCCATACATCCCTTCATGGCCTCTTTTCAATTAATCGTTATTGATGTACGTACATATACATTCCTAAATATAACCCATTGAGTCTATATAATGTTACTTGATGTATGTTTTCAGGGCCAGTTCTTTAGCATTAGACAAACAATTGTTATACTTCAATTTTTGACTGTTTTACATTCGAGTCAGAAGTAAGAAAACTGAATTCTAGACCTAGAAACTATCCCTATGTGTTCCTATTGTTATGATGTTCAAGACAACCCAGGAAAAAGTCACAGACTCAATCTGGAACATAATTAGTTAAATTTAATCAGAATTTAATCTAATCAGAAGAGCAGTCTCTGTCTCTGAGCAGAAAGGATGGCGAGGGAAGGATTTTTTAAGCTGATAACTACCGGAAGATCTTGAGTATCTGCATAGCAAGCTGAGAGCTAATCTGCTATGCCAAGATTAGGTTGTCAGTGTGACCTCAAAATAGTCCTTGAATGATTGCGCAAGCAGGTTATCGAAGCCAAACAAACAAAAATAGTCATATAAGAAAGTAGATGGTCATGGCTGTACATTTTCTGGGTGGAGGTCACTGAGTCAGTGTTTCTGAGAAGTTATTTTTCAGGGACTGGAATCAGAGACAAATGGCTATTAGGTGCTAAGATGGATGCTTAGCATAAAATGAAACTTCTTTAGCCATTACACTATAATTGCCTACAAGCCACAAGTCTTTTCAGTGTCTCCAGAATGGAAGGTTGTGTATGCGTGGTCCAGGTCTTACCATGCCACAGTGAAGACAGTACACCCCTGCACGCAGCTTGAGTGAAGACAGTGCACCCCCGCATGCAGCTTGAGTGAAGACAGTGCACCCCTGCACACCTGCATGCAGCTTGAGTGAAGACAGCACACCCCTGCATGCAGCTTGAGTGAAAACAGTGCACCCCTGCATGCAACTTGAATAAAGATGTGTACCCATGCTTGCACCTCGTATTGCTGTGAGTGCAGTTTGGTTCTTTCCAGTCCTGTTAGCTCTGCTTCTCTTTCGTGCCCCCAACACTAATGTCTTTATTACTGTATTTTATCAACTGACATCCACCTTCTTTGCCATCATGATTCTAAGTACTCTAGATGCTCCATCCTGTCTCTGAGCATATTTCATTTGATGAAATCTACTTTTGATTAGTGTTCTAGCTTCATTTATGTTGCTGTGATAAATATGATAGGCAAAGCAACTTAAGGAAAGAAAGGATCTCTTTGCCTTACATTTCCAGCTTATAGCCCAGCAGGCAGGGACATCAGGACAAAAAAATAAGCAGAAACTTGAAGGCAGGTCTGCTTGTTATTCCACAGTTCTCCCTCTAACTCACTCACTGCTGAGATAATAGAGCAGAAATTATGGAGGGTGCTTCTCTGTAGCACATGGAGACTTACATTTAACTAACTTTCTTTTACATTCCAATACTACTTGCATAGGGAACAGTGCTGCTTATAGTGGATTGTCCCCTCCCATGTCAATTAACAATCAAGATTGGTCCTCACAGATATAAGTATAGACCAATTTGATCTAGAAAATGCCTCAGTTGAGGTTCTCCTCTTAGGTTGTGTCAAGTCAATAGTCAAAGCTAAGTAGGCAGCTAGTATTCCTTAGTTACTAACTGAATTGATGTGGGAGTCCCCCTGTATTCTGTGAACACCATTGGTTAATAAAGAAGCTGTTTGGGGCCTGTGATAGGGTAGAGCAGAGTTAGGCAGGGAAAACTAAACTAAATGCTGGGAGAAAGGAGGCAGAGTCAGAGAGAAGTCATGTAGCCCCACTGGAGACAGATGCCAGAACTTTACCCAGTAAGTAACAGACTTGTGGTGATACACAGAATAATAGAAATGGGTTAAATTATGATTTAAGAGCTAGCCAATAAGAAACTAAAGCTAAAAGGCCAAGCAGTGTTTTAATTAATAGAGTTTCTGCGTGGTTATTTCAGGTTTGAGATGCCAGGTGGCCAGGAAACAAACAAGTGGGCTCCTATGACTAGTCCTAGTCAGGACTCTCTAGAGGAGCATAACTGATGGGGATTTATTGAGTGACTTACATGCTTTGGTCCAGCTGGTCCAACAATGGCTTCCTACCCTCAGAAAGTCTGAGCATCCAGAAAGTGTTCAGTCCACAAAACTCGATGTTTCAGTTGGTCTTCAGTATATGCTTGACTCCTAAAGAAGTAGTCTCTAATTCTTCAGAAGGGACAGACTTGCTGGTGAGGATGAGGGCAAGAGGCAAAGAGCAAAAGCTTCCGTGCCATTTATGTCGGCTGCTACCTTAAAAGATTTGGATTAGAAGTGGGGTCTTCCAACTTTTCCAAACGATTTACTTAAGAAAAATTCCTCACAGGTGTACCCAGCTACTCGGGTTTTAGTTAATTCCAGATGTGGTCAAGCTGAAAATCACAAATAGCAATCACACTAATCCTTTGTCAAGAGGATTTCTCTGGGACTTTTAAAATATTATTCAAGAAAATGGCATGAGGGCCAGGATGAAAAGGGTTAATAAGTACCTTCCTCATGAAAGTGAACACAGCCAGTAAATGAGCATCTTGAAATTATTGCTTCAAACATTGTCTTAGAAGGAAAAGCTATGACCAAGATCTAGAATCAACAATGAGACCCAATTTAAAGAAATCTCTTCAGTGAGTTCCAGGCAATTTCTTTAGCTTACAATGCCATAGTGAACAATGTAGAAGCTTCTAGTGACAAATCTATGGGATGGAATCTGCCCAGGTGAGAGATGACAGCTCCTTCAATTCTGTATTCCGTGGTTCACTATTAACAATGACTATAGCGAGACCCTCTCACCATCATCTCTACATTTTTTATATACATAAAATTATGAATATGTATATGACATGAAAGTAAGCATAAAAAAGTCTAAGGGATCAAAGAGGGATAAGTGAGATAGGATGGGGTTAGAAATGGAAAGATAGAGGGTTATGGGGGTTTTATGATCAGAATACAATATATACCTGTATGAAAATGTTTTTGTGTGCAAACGATATCATGCACAATGAACATATACAATGATAGTTTAAAATTTGAAGTGAAATGTGAATGGATCAAATTATTTATGATATTTATCCTAAAGTATACTTGCAAGTACAATTATTTTGTTGAACTATATCACTATTTTAGACAAAATAGAAGTGAAACAATGGCCTTCTAGGTATAATACGCAGGCAAATGTACCCCAAAGTCACTTTTTCCTTCAAACTTGTGAAGGCAAGAGCCCTCAGCTCCAGCTCTGCCCTTCATCTGGGTCTATAAATGTCAGTCCATGGGATCTGAACTAACGGACCGCTTTGTGCTTCCTCTCCTGTGTCTCTCCATCTTTCATCTTTGCAAAAGTGTGCTCTGAAGAGAGGCAATTATGTGCCATTGAGTGCTGCTGGAATATCAAAATACCTCTTTCTGTAAAAGTCCCTTCACGGGATTGTTTTCTGAGGCCTGGCTTCTCTACAGACTTTTCTCTTTACTCACCATTTTCTAACCAGCTCAGGGCAGAGCAATGAATTTTCTGCCAGCTGCCAATAGAGTTTTGCTATTTCCCTTTTCTACCACATATTGAAATGTTTGCTTCTGATACCTTTTCTGGAAAAAAATCCATATTTTATTTTTAATTTTGTGTATATGTGTATGTCTATTAGCACCTATGGGTGCAGGTGTCCTTTGAAGCCAGAGAAGGAGCCAGATGCCTTCCAGCTGGAGTTACAGGCAGTTGGGAGCCACCTGACACAGGTGCTAAGAACTAAACTCAGGTCCTCTGTGTGAGCGGTGAGTACTCCGCACATGTGAATCATTTCTTCATCCCCAATATCCTTTTCAAAAGGATGGCTATGCTAAGTTGTTACCAGTCCTACCTCAAAATTGTTGTTAGTGATCAAATGTACTTTTCTACCCCTCTGAAAGAAATGACTGGATACAACCAGTGAAACCTGGTTCTCACTAGGAGGAGGTGGCTAGTCCCCCTCTGGAAGTTTTCATTGTCCTTCTGCATGAGAACAGTCCTGGTTTATTGTTCCATGATGATGTGCAGTGGAAGCTGTGTCTACATAACTACAGAAGTGAGGCTATCAGTCCTGCTGCTGCAGGAGGAAATAAGCCCACAGAGCAAGTTGACTAAGACAATGCTGACATGGAGCAATGGGCCAGCTGATGAGATATAGGAGGTTTGTAGACTTAATTTTCTTCTAGGGCTCATTTTTGAGTCAGTGTCAGTCAGGTGTCATTCTGATGGCAGGAAGAACATTTCAGTTAGCTATAGTTGTAACTATAGGAACTATGGTGTAAACCAATACTGTATTCTTTTCTTTTCTTTTTTTGGTTTTTTGAGACAGGGTTTCTCTGTAGCTTTTGGAGCCTGTCCTGGAACTAGCTCTTGTAGACCAGGCTGTCCTCGAATTCACAAAGATCCGCCTGTCTCTGCCTCCCGAGTGCTGGGATTAAAGGCATGCGCCACCACTGCCTGGCTCCAATACTGTTTTGAAAGGCCACCAAGCACTAGAGGAAGTAAGAAGGCTTATATTTTCACCCTTCCAGACAGGAGGCTCACAGAACCATAGTGAGAGACCAGGGTATATATGACAGCCAGTCTGGATTTAATTTCTCTCTATGTCTTTTATGAAGTGATGACCTGAGGCAAAATACCTTCATGTGAGCTGAAGAAAGTTTTCTTTAATGTTTTTGTTGTTGAATTATATTTACTTATTTTGCATGTGCAATGTGTGACTGTGTACCTTGTCATACATGTAGAAGCCAGAGGACAGATTGTAGGAGTTGGTTCTTTCCTTTAACTATGTGCTTCCAAGGTATTGAGCTCATTTTGTCAGCTTGGTGGCAAGTGTCTTTACCTGCTGAACCATCTTGCTATCCCCCAAGTCACTATTATTACGATTATTATTACATAAAATAGATATTAGTTATATTACTGTGTTGTTGTAAGAAGGCGACTTATTTGTTCCTGGATGCTCATATCTAAAATAATCACACAGAAACTATATTATTTGCAATACTGTTTGGCCAATAGCTTAAGCATATTTCTGGTTAACTCTTATATCCTAAACTAACCCATCTCCATTAATTTGTGTATCACCACGAGACGGTGGCTTACTGGGTAAAGTTCCATCAGGCTCTGGTGGGGCTACATGACTTCTTTCTGACTCTGCCTTCTTTCTCCCAGCATTCAGTTTAGTTTTCCCCGCCTACCTAATTTCTGCCTTGTGCAGCCTAAGGCAGGTTCTTTATTCATTAACCAAAAAACAACACATAGACAGAAGGACTTCCCACACCACTGTATGATTCAATTTTCCCATTAATGTGGCAGATCATGTGGTAATCAGCTAGTAGGAAGAAAGGTTTACTTTGGCTCACGGGTTTCAGATGTCTTAGTCTGTTTGCTTAGTGTGACTTTGCTTCTGTGGTAATAACCTAGTTTGGTGGGAGTTTTGGGAAAAGAGGCCTGTTCGCTTCATAGTAGTTAAGAAGCTTTAGAGAAGTGAGAAGTGTCAAAGGTGCCAATGTCCCCTTCAGGGACACATTCCCAATGTTCTAACCCTCCCATTAAGCCCCACCTTCTAAAAACTCCATCATCATCACACAGCCTCACTGTGGTATCTGAATCTTTAACATGTGGAGCTCAGGGGACAGATAGGATGTAAACTATTGGAAATATCTTACAGAATCATAAAGACCAAACAAAATTGCACAAAGTAAGGATTTATTTCTGCTGTAACCCATTTAAGTCTATTCCCTCCAGAATTTGCAAGTTAAAATTGAATCCCTAAGGTGACAATACTAGAAATTGAGATTAATGGGAAATGATTAGATTATTATTCCATCCCAGTCTTCAGAATGTGAGGATAAATTATTTTGTTCACAAAACCCCCAGTCTATGGCACTTTGTTTTTGTAGCCCACATTAAGTCCCAGGATAACCAACCCTGACATACACTAAGTGTAGCAAATATCTATCCCAAATCCTGTTTAGCAAAGGGGCATGCTACTCGCTTCTGGCATCATCTCAGGGATGGAAGCAGTTTTATCTACTCTGAAAATCCATCTCTGATAACTTTAAGAGGAATATCTCAAGCTATTCTCTGGCCATCTCTCTCCACTCCCAGGAGTAATATCTTTTACTTTGTACTTAATCTCTTCTTTAGTTATTTGTTATTTTTGCCAAACTAGTGCCCTAGACATCTTAGGTACAGAGCCCATACTATCTCTTGTTATTTTTATGTATGGCATGCATGTGTGCATGTCTACTTACATATGTGTGGAATATGTGTTCAAGTGTGAGTATATGTGTTCATGTGTGCGTGCATGAGTGTGTGTGTGTATGTGTGCGTATAGGCATGAAATGACATCCAGTGTCATTCTTGGCAACTCTTCACTTTGTTGATTGAGGTCCCCATCTCAGCTGAACTCAGAGCTCATCAATTTGGCTGGTCTAGCTAGCGAGCTTGCTCTGGAGGTCTTCTTGTTTCCTCTGACTTTGTGGAACTACAGATGAGTCAGAATGCCAGCCTGGCTATTATGTAAGATTTGGGGACTTGACCTCTGGTGCTCACATTTGTGCAAAGAATTATTTCATCACCAAGCCATCTCCCCGGCTCTTAAATGCTCCTCTGTTGTAGCTGTAGATATCGGTTTCCTTACTTTTACAGTGTTGTGATAATAACGGCTTGGGTGGTGTGCAGAGGAACTGGCTGGCTGAGTGGAGACGGGGAGAGCCTCTGTGAAACAGTGGTGCCTGTGCAGGTCAGACCAGAGCAGGGTTGTGATCTGACATCAGCCAGGCTCCTGGGCCCCAGGAGAGAGCTCTTGTTTTTAGCATCTTCTTTGAAAACAATGTGAGACTTTGCTGAAAGGAGAGAATAAGAACAAGTTTTGTGGATTGAAATTAATCCCTGAGCATCTGGGAGAACAGAACAGTGTGTGCCTGGGCTCTGCAAATACTTTTTACTACCATGTGTCCCCTGCTCCTCCCCTGACATGTGCAGACTGCCCAAGATCAACATCCCCACCAGCGTGGCTCACCTGTTACAACAGATGAACCCCGCTGACAGGTCACGGCCACCTGCAGTTAGCAGCTCACACTGCAGCTCCTACCCGGTGTGTGCTCACTTTGGATTTGAGCTGGCGAAAGGTGGTGTGAACTCACTATGGCAGCATCATGCAGCATGTTTTCACTCCTCTGGTAAACCACTCTTCCACTATCCACCCCCTCTGCCCATTCGAAAACCCCCAAAACCTCTGTTAAAATTGTTGTCATGGTTTTGTTTTCTTCTGTTTTTATGATAAAAAATATGAGAGGGGAAGTTGAAGATACTTATGCTTTTATGAACGTCTCACCCCAGGTCTTAGGTAAATAACCTGGGATTTATCCCAGTCATTTTGCTTCAGATTTTCATCTTATTTCATGCTGGTGTCTGGATTCGGAATCATATGCCTTCAAGGTGAACTTCCACCCTGAGCTCACAGCATTGCACTTTGCCAACTTTGTAGTCTTGCTCAGAAGTCACCCTCAGCCTATGCTCCCAAAGTTGGCTGCTTTAAGAAGGATTAAAGTTAACTCCAAGCTTATTGCAAACCTCAGTATCTTCAATGACCAGGTAAATAGGATTAGACTGATGTTAAGGAGTGGCGATTAAGAAGGATGGGGAGGGACGGAGCAATGGCTTGGGCGGGAGGACCTTAATTCAACCCACGGAACACAGGCAAACATTTATGGTGTAGTCTCAACAATGGGGAACTAAAGGTAGGTGGATGCCTGGGGGGGGCTTACTGGGGAGCTATCTCAGACTTCTTGGTGAGTTCCAGGTCAGAGAGAAAGTGTGTCTCAAAAGAGAGGAAGCACCTGAATAACAGCACCTGAGGATGTCCAGTCATGTATGCATGCATGTATGTACACCTGCGCATGTATGAACTCACACACACACACATACATATACACACATACACCAAAAAGGAGTGGTATAGACTATGGCTAACGGAAAATGCATACTGTGTGTGGCTTGGACAGCTGCCCACTCACCTTCCAACCTTTTGTTATTATATGAGAAAGCACTGTCATCAGGGAAGCAGAAACCTCAAAAATTGGGTTTAAGTATGAATTTTCCTGAGCTTTAAATCATAATATAATCCAAAACCTCCCACATCTGCATATTTATAGGTTGGCAGGTCAGAGCCCTTCACTTAGCAATTCATCTCTAAACAGTGTCATGCGGGAGGGGGATGTACTGTCACTCAAACCCTTGATATGACAGGGGCCTCCTTGTTATTATGGGAAGATAAATAACTGCTTTTAGACCTAGACATTGTTGGCGGAAGACCTGGGACTTACCACCTCCCAGCTGTCAGGTCGGGGTGCCTCTTGCACTGCTCTACTCCTCTTTGTCATGGTCTAGACAGGTGCAGAAGACTAATCAGAAACTACTTTTTCCACTGCTGATTGGATTTGGAGGTTAAAGGAGGCAGGATAAGAAAAGGATTGGATTTCAAGGATTATACGATTGACCCAACTTAGTATTTCTTAAGCTGCTGTGTAATTGAAATCATCTTTATAATATGTTCTTTCCTTCACAGGCACTCAGGCTTAGAGGGCCATTGCCACACCTATATAAAGAAAAAACTCTTTTGCATTGCTTGGGGTAAAAGTATCAAGTAGTTATTCTCTTCCACAGGTTGAAAGTCCCAATAATGTACTCTCAGATATACCTTTCACTGATTCCAATGTCAATAGACTTAGAGAGGGGCTTCTCTGGAGGAACTCCTTCCAGGGTGACCCAGGAGTCCACTCACCCTTCACCCTGGACATCAACAGCAGAGTGGAAGGCTCACAGCTGCAAAAGGTGGGAACCTCTTTTTTTCCTCCTACATCCCACCACCCAGAACTGGTCATATGGTCCATGCCCCAAGGCAAAGAGGAAAGAAGGTGTATCTTCCAGTATAGAAAAGTGGATTGCTAAAAAGTACAATATTTTCAATATAAAGGAGAAAATGAAGTCAGAAACAATGGAAGAAGGCCAGCATTGATATGCAGGCATGAGAGATTTTCTTTCTAAGAGCTTGATTCTCTCTCAGATTAATCGCCTTGTATCTGGCCACACTCATATGTGTATGGACACGTTTGTGTTTGCATGTGAGGTGTAGATGCCAATGTTGGGTGCCTTCCTCTATGGTCTTCCTCTTTGTTTTTGGGAAAGGGTATCTCACCGAATCTGAAGCTGGGCATTTTAGCTAGAGAGTCTGAGGGGTTAAGCCACAGAGATCCTCCTACTTCTGCCTTCCAAGTGCTTTAATTACAGGCGTGTGCAACTGTGTTTTTAATGTGGATTGTGGGAGATCAAACTCAGGTCCTCAGGCTTGTAGGGCAAGCTTTATCTTGATTCTTCATGAGGGAATTGTGAGGATCAAGTTAGGAGACTGAGAAGAGGGGGAGCAAGGGAAGTCATGGTAGCAGATGCTGCCTGGGGTGAAGGTGGAGAGTATCCTCACCTGTGAGTCAGCATTCAAAAAGGCATGTTTGACCTTGCTGAGTGGTCCTCTGGAATATAGGTCTGATTAGAAATGTTCTAGAATCTAGAACTGATAATTTTCAGAGAATTCACCAGTCTTTCTGACTGTCAGTATTTCCTTATAAAAACATGTACTTTCTCATACCCTAGGAAGCCTGGAGCTTTGTTTCATGAACACAGATTAAAAGATAAGCTTGTGTATATGTATGTGTTTGTGTGTGTGTGTGTGTGTGATAGAGAGAGGTATGTTTGAAAGAGAAGTGTGTGTGTGTGATGTGTGCATATGTGTGTGTCTGTGTGTATGTGTGATATGATGTGTGTGTCTCTTTGTGTATGTGTGATGTGTGTGCATGTGGAGATCAGAGGATAGCTCAAGTGTTGATGCTCACATCCAGCTTGGGGCAGGATCTCTGTGGTGTTTGCTTGTGTGTACACTTGGTCAGTTAACCCACAAGCTCCTGTGAATTGTCCTGTCTCCACCTGGAGTCTTGCCTTAGGAGTACCAGGGGTCACAGAAACACATTATCACCCCCAGGTTTGCACAGGTCTCAGGTTCTCACACTTGCATGTTAAGTACCTTGTCCTCTGGGCCATCTTCTTAGCCCGGATCATGGAACTTCTTGCTACTAAGTAAAATTTGTTCAGAAACAAGGGAAATAGTGTATCCCAGTTTCAGGATCTGGCTCACTAGATTTTCTTATCTTATCTTGCTGTCTAGGTATCTGGGCAGAGACTTTCTCAAAAGCTGTCAGAATCAGGATGTTAAGAATTCTGGAAGTTGGTACCAAACTTCATTAACTCTTCTTCAGTCTCCTAGGGCTTCGGTGATAAACAGAAAATATTAGGAGGGAGAGAGAGAGATTGAGATAGATAAATAGATAGATAGATAGATAGATAGATAGATAGATAGATAGATAGATAGATATAGAGATAGACACAGAGATAGAGATAGGGAGGGAGAAGTTGGGAAGTTGGGTGAGTATAGAGTTGGGAGGGGGAGGAATATGATGAAATTATATTGTATGAAAAAACTATCAAAGATTGTGTCTTCAGCAACAGAACTTTATGTTGTTAAAGGTTCAAAGTTCTTGTTGAAGGTACCTGAACCACTGGCTTCTTCAATCTCTCTCTCTCTCTCTCTCTCTCTCTCTCTCTCTCTCTCTCTCTCTCTCTCTCTGTGTGTGTGTGTGTGTGTGTGTGTGTGTGTGTGTGTGTGCGAATGCACGTGTTTGTACATGTGAGTGTTGTGCCTACAGAGGCTAGCAGAAGGCATCAGATTCCCCTAACATCTAGAATTATGAACTGTTGTGAACTTGTGAACTGCCTAATGTGAATCCTGAAAGTTCAGTACTCAGGCCCCCTGCAGGAGCAATATGCAATCTTTTTTTTTTTTTGAGACAGGGTTTCTTTGTAGCTTTGGAACCTGTCCTGGAACTAGCTCTTATAGACCAGGCTGGCCTTGAACTCATTGAGATCTGCCTGCCTCTGTCTCTCGAGTGCTGGGATTAAAGATGTGCACCACTGTGCATTTTAAACCACTGAGCCATTTCTCCAGCCCATTCCTTTCTGTGTGTGTGTGTACAAGTGTTTGTATTTGTGTCTGCATGTAGAAGTCACAGGTAAAAGTTTGGTGTCTCCTTCAATTACTCTCTACCTTTTTGAGAAAAACTTTTCTTACTGAACCTGGAGTTCACTGATTCAGCTAGACTTGGTGGCCATAAAACATAATGGATATTCCTTTCTTCCCCTTCTCAGCCCTGGGATCACAGCGTGTGACACCCACCTTATGCAACTTTTTATGTGGATGCTGTGGATCAAGCTCTGGTCCTTGGTAACTGACTGATTGAGCCATTTCCTCAACCTCAAAGTGTCTTTGAGTTAGCATTGAGATGGGACTAGTTGAAGGTGCCTTGTCTTTGGGGACCGCTCTAGGCATCTGTCTTCCATACCTCCTGAGAATGTCTTGGCCCTTTAAGCAATGAAAGCATTTTTTCAGGTTCTTCACATATTCAACCCAGACATGTCAGGAATCTTCTTTATGTGCATGTGTGTGTATGAAGAGGTCAGAGGTCAATGTTGGGTATCGTCCAGATTTTTTTGAGACAGAGCCTCTCATTGACCTTGGGGTCCACCAATTCACTCAGACTTGCTGACCAGTCCTGAGACCCCCCTGCCTCCATTCCCCAGCGCTAAGGCAGTGGCGCCACCATGCTTGACCTTGATACACTTGCTGGGGCTCTCTACTCAGGTTCTCAAGCTTGTGCAGCAAGCATATTACTGCCTGAGCCTTGACACCAACCCATAAATTTCTCTTTTTAATCTGTATAAAACAAGGACCAGGAGGAGAAAAGGAATTGACCTTTATCTGAGATCAATTTCCAAGATGGAGTTCACATTGAAACCAGGTCAGCGATCCTTCCTACCCCAACATTTGCTTTGACTACAAGATGACATTCCTGGAACAAACTACTAGTGCTTCCCTGGAAACGATCAGTAACTCAGTGTGACTTCTCTTACTGAATCAAAGGCAGCATATTTATATCAACCACAAGTTAGAAAATAGGGCAAATTCAAGCTATAATCTCAAACCATTTTACTATGACTTGTTAAGTCAACTAAAAGCACCTGGGATCATGAGAAGAAACAAAACATAATGTAAACAGATTCAAACAGGACTCAGGCATGAAACGAGAAGAAACAGTTGGCAAAAGGGACTTTTTTCTCAGTCATAATTGAGATTGTGTACCATGAGAGTTAGGGAGGCTGGGTAAGATCCCAACCTCCAGATATCTTCCTAATAACCTTATGATAGTATCTCAAATTTCTTTACTCTGGAATTATTTATTTAAGTTTCAAAGTCTTTTTTGTTTTCTATTAATAAAACCGAGTGCTGCTAGTTGGGTACTAGGTGATGGTGTTAATATTCATTTGTGCGAAGAATATGATTCCTATGGTAACTTCATGATGGCTTCCTCTGAGAGGAAACACAAAAGTGCCCTGTAGACCGTTTTAGATTTCAGTCACTTTTCTGTGCATAGGATGCATCTTTCTGTTATACAGATGCAAAGACTGAAGATATATTAGCTTATGTGATTTCACACCATTGAAGCATTGGTAAGTGGTTGAGCTGGTGTCCAGTCTAAAGCAGGGATACATTCTCAAGGCTCACGCTTGCTATGTCTGCCCCCATTGCTGATGAGGCAACTCCTCTTTTCATGCTTCAGTGCAGTGTATTAGGCATCTCAGCATCATTTACCATTCAGTATCCAGCCCTTCCTTGGTTTCTGTTAGAGATTAGGAATGTGTCCCCTGAGAGTAACCTAGCACTGGCAAGCATGTGGGTATATGTGCCTCTATGTGAAGGTGTTTGTGCCTATGTGCTTACGGAAGGCCAGAGAAGGACATTGGATATCCTGTTTAATAATACTCTACCTATTCCATTGAAACAGAGTCTATCACCCAGCAAGCTTAAGCAATCTTCCTATCTCCATCTTCCACAGCATCGGGGTTACCAAGCCTAACTCTATGTGGATCGATCCTGAGGATCAGAACAAGCACAGCCAGTACTTGCTATCTTCCCAGCCCTTCATAAAGTTCTGCTTTTATAGAATTAAGCAAAGGTTGAGCTCCTGAAGGGCATGTTTCGTTTTTAAGAATGCCAATGGCCAGATGACTCCCCATTTTCAGCAAGCTTAAGATTAGTAAAGGATAAGTTGCAAGGCATATTTTATATGCCCCATTTAACTGGTGGGATTAAGTGTGCACAAAAAGTAATTGCCTCTTCATGTGACTAAAGCACAAGAAACCCATTCAGAGAAAGCATGCCCCCTAATTTACAGTCCTGCAGGGAACTTTCCCTGTAATTATTGTCTTAGAAATAAAGAGAATAAAATATGACAATGCTGAAAAGAACACAGCACAAAATTCATTGTATTTTTCTTTTTGTTTCTTCTAGGTGAAACTATTTTCCTACCTGAGCAAGCCTTGCAAAACTTCTACTAGGTTGACAGAGCCTGCAGCAAGGGCAGTCCATCAGACCTAGTGGGGTTGGACACTCGTCTATATCTACTCTCAGAAATACTTTCTTGCTATCCTGTTTTCAAAAGGTTATCTAGATTTCTTTCTGAGCTGAAAACTTACGTTTCTCTCCTATGGTCTGAACCACTTGAACTGGTCCAGGATGATCCTAAGAGATTAGTGCAAAGGTAAATTATTACCCAAAGAAATCTTTTAAAAATAATCAACATTCTTAACCATCAGGGAAATGCAAATGAAAACAACTCTAAGATTCCATCTTATATCTGTCAGAATGGCCAACATCAAAAACACTGATGACAGCTTCTGTTGGAGAGGAGGTGGAGCAAGGGGAACACTCCTGCATTGCTGGTGGGAGTGCAAACTGCTACAACAACTTTGGAAATCAGTATAGCGATTTCTCAGAAAATTAGGATACAGCCTACCTCAAGACCCAGCAATACCACTCTTGGACATATACCCAAAGGATGCTCAATCGTACCATGAGGACATGTGCTCAACTATGTTCTTAGCAGCATTGTTTGTCATAGCCAGAACCTGGAAACAACCTAAATGCCCCTCAACCAAAGACTGGATAAGGAAAATGAGGTACATTTACACAATGGATTACTACACAGTGGAAAAAACAATGACATCTTGAAATCTGCAGATAAATGGATGAAGCTAGTAAACTATACTGAGTGAGGTAACCCAGACCCCGAAAGGTAATATAATATGTACTCACTCATAAATGGTTTTTAGACAAAAACACAAAGAAAGACTAGCCTACAATTCACAACCCCAGAGAACCTAGACAGCAAAGAGGACCCTAAGAGAGACATAATGGATCTAATCTTCATGAAAAGTAGAAAAAGAAAAGATCTCCTGAGTAAATTGGGAGCATGACAACCATGGGAGAGGGTAGAAGTGGAGGGAGAAGAAAGGGAGAGGAACGGAGAAAAATATATAGCTCAACAAAAACAATAAAAAACCTGTTGTGCCAATGTGTTATGCTCTTTGGCATAGGTAATGTCTATAGTTTTATGTTCACATAATCATATTAAATCATATATTGATATTAAATGATTTTTTAAAAAGCCTTCTTTAAAAGAGAGAGTTCAGTGATTAGAAGTCCATATTTCTCTTTCAGAGGACCAGAATTCAGTTCTCAGCACCCAAGGGTAGCTCACAATGGCCTCTAACCCCAGCTCCAGGAAATCTAGTGCCTCTTTTTGACCCATTTGGGTACCTGTAGACAGGAGTGCATACCTACATCTGTTACACATAGACATAAATAAAAAATAACACACTTAAAAAGATGAATAGCTGCTGAAACATTCAAAGTAAGAGCAAGAGACCCATGAAAGTAAGTCCTTAGAGGAAGTGAATCTGAACAAAAAGACGTATTGTCAAGGAATTTTCACTAGAGTTTGTGTTCCAAACATCACTATTGAAACTCTCTGTCCTTCAGAAAAGCATGGCTGAAGCTATTAGCCACAATTATCCTGTTATCGTCTATTCAAAATTTGGATAGAGGGCTGGAGAGATGGCTCGGAGGTTAAGAGTGTTGCTGCTCTTTTAGAGGATCCAAGTTCTGTTTTCTGAACCCATATTGGACAGCTTATATCTGTAACTAAAGTTCTAATGGATTCGACACACTTTTCTGGCCTCCACAGGTACCTGTGCTCATGTACACATACATGCATATACACACGTATATATGCATAGAAATAATTAAAAAGAAAATCTAGTATATAAAATATAATTTGAATAGTGAGTATCAGCTTACTGTTTCTTCTTCTCCCATACTCTGCCTCAGTATATTTTTCAAGGATATGCTTTTTTTTTGGTCAGCCATAATAAAAACATTAAAGACACATTTATAGCCCATGGTTTTCAACACGCTTATTTCAGAGGCAAAAAAAGATCCCCTTCTGTTCCTTACATGTTCTTGTGCTGAGCTCTAGTATACATACCATCACAAGTCCTTAATGAAGTCAACAGAGGACAAAATCTTAATTTACTCAGCAGCAGGAATAATGAAAATATAAAACTGGACTCAAGAGGTCTCCTAATATCACTCCATTGGTACTTTGAATTCCTTTAAAGAATTGCCAAGAGCCTGCCCCACTCATGCCTGCACCAGCAGCAAGGCTCACTGCTCTGCTGTGCTTCCCTAAGTGCCTGCCCCCCTAATGCCTGCACCAGCAGCAAGGCTCACTGTTCTGCTGTGCTTCCCTTTTATTGATTTACCTTGCCATGTGTTTGATATAAGGACCATAACCCAGCAGTATGTCATTTCTTTGGATCCATCTAAACTTCATAATTGTTTCTCTTAGACAAGGTGTCAGGTAGCACAGACTGGTCTCAAACTCCCTATGTAGACAAGGATGACCTTGAAATTCTGAACCTCCTGTGTTTACCTCCCAAGTGCTAGGTGTGTGCACTAGGCCCTGTTTATGAAAGGAAATTTAACCAAAGGCCATGTGCATTCTAGCCAGGCCTGACAACTTTCTACAGCCCTTGTCTTGTTTTTGGATTTGAGTCGAAGCTTCTTGACAAGAGAAAGAAAATAATTCATTTATTGGTTAGTGATAATTGTAGGCAAAAGCCTAATTTCCTAGTGAGCTAACCTAGTTACCAAAAATTGAGCAAAATGCACTTTTCACATGTAATTAAGTCAGAAATGATGGCAGATTTTCACAGTAGGTTTAACTGAATCACAGTGGTCATCACGTGAGGAAGACAGGAAGGAAAAGTTTTAGGAGAGTCATTCAAGGATGCAGTATATTCATTACCTTTGTATTCGATGTAACAAAACGCCTTACAGAATTAACTTAGTTGTAGGAAAAATAATATTGGTTTACAATTTTAGGGCACATGGTATATGATTGGAAAGAAGACATGGCATTGACAGCAGTTCTGTCTATATGGCATAAAGTGGGAACTCTGGGCACTGTTTAACATTCTATTAAATCAAATCCAAGCACAGCGATTACAAGATAGGAGAAATCCATGTCACGTCTCCAGCGTCCCACCAGGGAATCAGCGCTCTGCTGCTGTACCTTAACCCCTTCCCAAAGGGCTGAAGGGAACTCGAAACCTTGGCCCTGCTGATTTCCTCACCATCCCAAAGAACGTTCAACCTTCTTCCTCAGTTCTTATATGGTCAGTACCCAGAGAAGACCATGCCCATAGAATTTAGTCATCCCAATGCCATTGGATTACTGTAGTGACCTCTTCCAACAACAGCAGGAGCTTTTTGTGTGATTTATTTACATCTTTGTAGGTCAGAAATCAGATCAGATGCAGAGGTAGATGTCACCTACAAGGCTTTCTCCAGGTGCCCACTTGTGCTAGCTAAGCCACACTCTCAAGGTTCCAAAACTGCCTAAAACAGTGATACCATGTGGAGATCAAATATTCACATACATGATCATTGTTATTCTTAAACTGTAATATCAGGAAAAAGGTCTGCGAAGAGAGATGTTATATTGTTGGGTTTGGGTGTGGAAGGGAGTCACCAGAAAAGAAGGGGAAAGCCTCTGGAAGCCAGAAATCCCAAGTAAATGGGCGATCTTTTACATTTTCTAGAAGGAGCATAGCTCTTCCAAAATAATCATTTAAAAAGTTATTTACACTCTCTCACATTTTTAAAAACAAGACAATGTATTTATGTTGCTTGAAGTCACTGAATTTGTGGTAATTTATTATGAGTCAATAGGAAACATAAAGTAGATGGATGTGGTGGTATATATGTATTTTCTTAGCTACTGGGGAGGCAGAAGCAGGAATATCACTTTCATGCCTGCACAAGGAACATTTAAGGCAACCTGGACAACTAATCAAGATCCTGTCTCAAAACAAAAGGTTAAAAACGGTGCAGGGGTCTCTCATTCAAAGAAGCTAAGCCCAATCCTGCTTAGCTTCTGAGATCAGACAAGATCAGGTGGGTTCAGGGTGGTATGGCCATTATATCTTGAAATTT
>JAQHUG010000071.1:6732280-6761504 GCA_028555095.1 Dicrostonyx torquatus | reverse complement strand
TACATGAGAGTAGCCTTTTTTCTTTCTCAACTTAAGTGTGTAATATACATCACACACATAAGAAAAGTAACACACCTTTTACAGTTTTAATTAGTATTATTAGGTCATTTACCATGTGTGAATAAAAACTTAAGAAATCCCTACTCGACAGAAGACAGTAAAACCATTCCATCAGAAAAATTGCCACTCTGTATTTCACCACATGCCACTTAATAAATCAAATTTGTTGTACTCAGTGAGACACTGTTTCATGAAGTCTATAAGTCTGAGGAGAGGTGCTACAAAGGGTGGAGGGTGGGAGCCTAGGGGTGACTGCCAAGGAGAGGTCTCATGGGACCATACATCATCATGAGTTTTAGTGGGGTATTTTGTCCATGCTTCATTGTAACTGGAGGTATGGTGTGAACTGTGGCCCAATGTGAAAGTCATTCTCATGGCCACAGCCAGGCTTTGTGATTAGATGTGGTGGCCATAAAACAGTCTCAGAGAAACAGTCAAGGAAAAGAAGTGAGCATAGAATTACATGTGGCAGTGTGTGAGGGTGGACCACTGTGTGAGGATATGTTACAGTGAGTTTCTGGATGTTTGTGTGTGTTTTAATGTGCACTTGAGTGTGTCTGTGCATATATATATATATATATACATATATGTATATATATATTTCTTAAAGTAGGATCTCTAATGTTTCTGCCCCTGTACCACATACTTCTGGCTAGATGGCTACAATCTTCCAGGAGATTCTCTGAGTCTCGTCTCTCCACCACTCATCTCTGTGTAGTACAATATCAAGGCTCTATCTCTCAAGTGTGTCTGAAGTGAGTCTGTGGTTTATGGAAGACTTTGTTAAAAACTGCATTGGCTAATCAGATCCCTCTCACTCTGGAAATGATCCTCAAATACTTGGGAGTCTCCAAGTTATCAAAACAAATGAGAACTCACAAGGGAGAAAAGGGACTGCGAAGGAAGCGCTCGTCAACTCCCCTTCATTACATACCGAAATAGAAGGTCCACTTAAGAATTCAGCACACAGATGATAGCACCCTTTCCAACAGAAAGCACTTCTCTGTATCATTATGGGAGAAAGATGATCACCCTGAATGGTCACTTACATCATTTTTAATGTATGTAAGAGGCACATCAACACAGGGACATCACAGCAAAATACACTATAATAAGAAAACACCGGCACATTATGCCCTCGATGCATTTCATTATATGATTGTTTTTTAACTATTCCATACACAGAGGGAATATCTCTCATCTGAATGTGCGATTCTTCTGTTTTAGGAAAATATGGTCCATGGATGGCAGCAATACAAAACCAGCAAAGCAAGCAAGGAAGGAATGAAGGAAAGAAGGAAGGAAGGAAGGAAGGAAGGAAGGAAGGAAGGGAGGGAGGAAGGGAGGGAGAGAGGGAGGGAGGGAGAGAGGGAGGGAGAGAGAGAGGGAGAGAGAGAGAGAGAGAGAGAGAGAGAGAGAGAAAGAAAATATGTATGGCTATAACATTTTGATTTGCCTGTAAAAATTATGGAAATGAGAGCAAAGCATTGTTTTGTGTGTGTGTGTGTGTGTGTGTCTGTGTGTGTGTGCGTGTATTCAGGTGTCAGGTTCCCAGTATTCATTTCAGGTTGTGGTTTAAACACCCCTTTCTAGACTGTTTAGGTGGTTCAGTGGTTAAAAAGAGAGACTTACATAGATCTAATCTACATGGGAAGTAGAAAGACAAGATCTCCTGAGTAAATTGGGAGCATGGGGACCTTGTGGGGGGGTTGAAGAGGAATGAGAAGCAAGGAGAGGAGCAGAGAAAATGTAGAGCTCAATAAAAATCAATTAAAAAACAAAAGTGCTTGCTGTTTTTCCAGAGGATCTGAGTTTGATTTCCAGAACTCAGCCAGGGTAGCTGTCTTTAGAGCATCCAATGCTATCTTCTGGCATCTGAGGGCACATAAATGCACGTACAAACACATCCCCAAGCACACACACTCTCTCACACACACTCTCACACAAATTAAAGATTAAAAAAAAAACAAACCTCACCCATTTCTATAGTCCTATTCAATGGACGCTGAGAGGGTGAGCTTTTGACTTAAAGGCAACTGTTGGGTAGAGATCTCTGCTTCAGGCTAGAAACAATGCCAAGAGGGGCAGCAGGGTATATGAAGCAGGACTGCTCTGGCATGGTAATTGCTGACATGGTTAGCTTTAGCAATCTACGGGACACAGCCTAGAGACACCTGAGAAGGCAGCATCACATGAAGGGCAGCCTAGATCAGATTATTCTATGGGGGCATTGTCTTGATTATTAGTTGATGGAAGAAGGTTTAGGCCAGTGTGGCTGGCACATCCCTGGGCAGATTAAGAACCAGCCTGATTGAGTCCGTAAGCGGCACTGCTCTATGGTTTCCATTGTACTTCCTTGGTTGTGAGTGAGTTCCCTGGTGGGAGGTAACGCTTTGTGGAACAGGAAGCAAACCTGCCTTCAGCTTCCTGCCTGTACTTCCCCTGTGACGGACTGTGACACTGAAGTCCTAGTCAAACAAATCTTTCCCACTAAAGTTGCTCCAGTCAGGATATTTACCATAGCAGTCGAAAGGAAATAGGACAGTTAAAGCAATGGAATTCAGGTAGGAAGAGGTAAAGGGCAGGAGGAAATCAGAAGTACACAGACTGCACTGGGACCCTTCCAGAGTGTCTTCAGTCTGATAAAAATGAACAGCCTCTCCCTCGGTTCAACACAGTCGTCTTGTCCTGTGTATTTGCTCTTTGTAATGTATTGCTGCAGCTAGTCTGCACAGAGGCCCATGATGTGTGGCTTCTGCTCCTCAAGGAGTTGTCAGTTCACAAGGATGGGTAGATATCTAATTACTGACCTTTCTGCAAGGGAAGCTGAGGAGTGCTGTGATTAGAGACCATGGTGCAAGGTGAAAAGATGACTTGATTTTGACTTGAACATCTTCACTAAGTTATCAGCTAGGCCTTAAAGAGTAACACTGCAGCATGCCCCTAACAATGGGGAGAGGATGGCACACACGAGGCTGGGGGATTATGTAACAATGTTAACTTCATATGTGTATGTCTCCTCTCCCACTCTGGTGTGTGTGTGTGTGTGTGTGTGTGTGTGTGTGTGTGTGTGTGTGTGTGGTGTCTGGTGTACTTGCTTGTAGCAGAGACAAGAGGAGGAGGTCTGTTGTCCTACTCTATACCCTCTTTCTTACTCCCCTGAGATAGAGTCTCTCACTGAACTTGGCACTTGCTGTGTTTTAGCTCGCCTGACTGGCCAGCAAGTCCTAGTGATTCACCTATCCACACCCTACAAACACCATACATGTGGACACGTCTAGCTTCTTATGTGGCCCCTGGGAGTCTAAATTTCAGTCCTCATGCTTTCACAGCTAGTACTCTTACCCTCTGAGTCATCTTCCCAGCACCATTTCTTAACTTTTCTTGGAGTCATAGACTTCTCTAAGAAGCCAATGAAATGCACATACAGACCTACACATAAATTATAGAGCCTTATGGTCCTATGGAGTCTCCTTTGAATGACTGCATTCATGGTGCTGGGCCCAAAACACACAAGAGAGTATGCATGCCAGCAGAAAGCTATCAGAAGACAGCTAAGCAGAGCTCCTGATGAGACTAAAGGAGAAATTCAAGACCTGGCCAATGGATGCCTTATGATCATGCCAAAGGTAAATGGATGCTGCTGTTCTGTAATCCTCTCCTTCCCCCTGTTATTTTTATCTTTAGTCACACCTCTGGTAAGTCCCATACCCTTAACCTTTTCCTTTTTTCCCCAAGACCCCCTACTTCTATCCCTTTCTTTTGGAACCAAGGCCAGGGTCAGCAACCTTATTTATCTGGGTCTAGTCCTGTTACAATGAGGGGACATGTGCCCATCACTTTTTATCTATGCATGCTTCTGGTTTTGGACACATAGGCTGGTCCTATAATTTAGCTGTTCTGAGCAGTACTAAAGTAAACACGAATGTGAAAATATCTCTGTGATATGTGTACATGGAATCCTTTGGGTATTTTTTATTTACTTTATCAGAAGCCGCAAGGGTACGAGTTGAAAGAAAAATGAATGTGCAAATATCTGTCCTTTGTTGACATGGAGTCCTTTAGGCAAATATTACTTTCTTTTCTAGGAACCACAAGGGTATAAGCTGAGGCTTAGAATAATAGATAATAGAACAACTGATAGACAATAATAACTTCAGAGATTAAGAAAAATCTAGACACTTATTATCTGCAAATTCCTATGTGGTCAGGCTCTGGCTCGTTCTCTGACCTCACCTCAGACAGCTAAGTATCAGTCCACTCTGGCCACCATGACCTCTCTGCTTTTCCTTGAAAATTCTAGTCATTCTTCAGCCTCAGGCCCTAGCCTTGTTGATACATTTTATGGAGCTATCTCCCCCTTGGCCTTCATTGATTACCTAATTCCTTAACCACTACATTGACAGCCCCACCATGCTATAAGCATATTCAGTGTTTTGTTTGTATCCTTCATGCTATGTTCACTTCCTGAACCCAAAGTATTTTCTTGTTTGTATGTCCCCTGATCATTATCAGTCCCACATTAACACGCAAATGCTACTCATACTGAGCTTTTGCTTGGTTTGGTTATTTGTCTCCAGTGTCTGCAAGAGCGCTTGGCACATGTCATGCTTGATGGTTACTTTAAAAAACGATTTTAATTTTACTTATGTATCTGTGCATCTGTGTTAATATGTGAATAGGTGCCCAAATTGACAAGAGAAAGGCTTCAGATTCCCTGGACCTGGGGTTACAGGCAGTTGTAACTCCCTCTGCCTCGTGTGGATGCTGGGCACTAAGCTCTGGTCCTCTGGAAGAGCAGCAAGTGCTCTTGCTTCCCTGTTGAGCCATCTCTTCAGCACTGTGGTAGGGCTAATCTTGATCACCAAAAGTAACTGGATCTGGAATCCACCAAGCAACAGGCTTCTAGGAATTCCCAGGTAGGATTTTTCTGAAGGTAGAAGACCTTCCCCCAGAATGGACAATGAATACTGGCAGCTCAGATATGAAGTAGACCAGGGAAAAAGCCGTGTTTTCTGATGGCCTTCCATTTCTGCTCATGCGTGCACCTTTTCCCTTGTGCTGCTGCTGCTGCTCCTGCTGCCATTCTTTGACAGGGGAACCCTGATTCTTAGCTTTCCAACTCTGAATGTAGCAACTCTCCTATAATCCTCCACACCTTCAGTGCTAGCTGGAGATCTGAAACTATCAGCTTTATACATGGAGCATACAGGGTGTTCTCAGCTTCTGCAGTACAGATGGGTGTTGCTAGACTCCTCAGCCCCTATTGTGTGAGTCAATTTAATAAATCCCCATTTATAAAATATATACATTTTATTGGTTCTGTTTTCTTAAGAGAACCTTGTCTAATACATATCCTCTCAAAGTATTGAATGAATATAAGTACATACATAAATATTGTTGAGAAAGAAATAGATAATTCCCTTAATCTGTTGTCAGCCCAACTTCCTGTAATAGTAATGTAGGTAGGACATTCTACACACAAATATGAACTATTGCTCTGTTTTCCTGAGTGTTCTGAAAACAGTTAGTGCATTTCCCCATGTATTTATTTTGCAGAAAGTGTAGATACTTTCTGAACCACTATGTGAGAACATCTTGATAACACTAAAACTGTTTAGCTGTGCTTTCTTCAGAGGACAGAAAGGGCATTATCCTGGCATCTCCACTCCTTGAGGCAACATAAAGCCTTGGAAATGCCAACCTCCGGTTAGTTATTCATAGGTTAAATGGTGTGGGAGTTCCTTCTGTCAATGTGTTGCTTTAATTAGTTAATGAATAAAGAACTGCTTTGAGCCTATGGGAGGGAAGAAAAGAACTAGGTGGGGAAAGCTAGGCTGTATGCTGGGAGAAAGAAGGGAGGAGTCAGAGAGAAGCCATGGATCCTCTACCTGAGACAGACCCTGGGAACATTACCCGGTAAGCCATTGCTATATTAATACAGGTGGGTTAGTTTAGATTATGAAGCCCTGGAGGCAGGATCGTCATTTCAGACTGAGATCGAGGTAAGAGCTAGTGGCTGGCTGCTTTGCTTTTCAGATCTTCAGGTTGAACCCCAATTTCTGACCAGAAATATGCTTAAGCTATTGGCCAAACAGTACTGCAAATAATACAGTTTCTGTGTGATTGTTTCGTAGCTGGGCAGGTGGGACCAACGAGCAGCCAACTTCTCCAACAGTTAAATTTTGTTTTTGTATGGTTGTGAGATGCTATCATAGAAGGTCCTCTAGGGTTATCTAATGTAGATCCCTCTTTTAGCAGATGGGCAAATTGGGGTTAGAAAGGTCAGGTATAGTTGACAGTCAGATGTCTATTAGAGGTAGGGAAGATCAGCTACACTGGCCTCCTGACTCCTAGTTCAGGGCTGTTTTTCTAATGACATATGTCAGTGCTAAGGAAATGGTGTTATTGCTGTTGTTTTGTTGACCTAAGGTAAGGAAGTGTCTATGCTTAGTACAGACACCAGAGAATCAGAAGTTGAGCTCTTACAAATGCTCAAACCTTGATGGTATATGCCCACTCAATACACATTCATTTATATAGCACCTAAGATTTCCACATTTACAGTTGGCTCTATGTTCATTTTTCAGAATTAACCACCAGAGGGTAATAAGGAATCAAACATATGTAATTTGCAATAGATTTATTTTTACAAGTAGGTGGAAAACAAAATCCCAATCAACATATACAAGCAGTGCTATTGTCATGAATAATGCCTATTCTGTTGTAGTGGCATTTCAATTGTATTTTAATAAATAAAGACTGCCTGAAGATCTGAGAGTAAAAGAGTCCCACCGGTTAGCCTTACAGACTATGTTATGGTAACACACACCTTTAATCCCAGTAGCCACACTAGTTGCCATAGAAACTGGGTTGTGCATGCCTTTAATCACGGTAGTGCATGCCTTTAATCCCAGTCGTAGAGAGGATTATAAAATGGGAGAAAACAGCTTTCAACCTACAGTCTCATTGTGAGATCCCTGGAGGCAGGATCGTCATTTCAGACTGAGATCGAGGTAAGAGCCAGTGGCTGGCTGCTTTGCTTTTCAGATCTTCGGGTTGAACCCCAATTTCTGACCTTGAGTTTTTATGAATCATGCTTCACTTCATGAATGTACTGCTTTAGACACAAGTTGGTCTTTAAAAGTCATTTTTTTCATAAGTCAAAAATTTGTATATTATGAGACAATTTTATGGGCAGGGAGCTAAAAATGAGTCTACTTTAAACTCAGATTTTATTTTAATTTCTATGACTTTATCTTACATGCATTATTTATGATTAACAGCTGATATGCAAGTAAAAAGGATCCAGACCAATCAGAACCTAATTTATCTACATTTCATAAATGGCAAGATAACTTACGTTCTCTTTTACTAGTGGTACAAGACTAATGCACTACAGTGAAAATATTGCGTGGCTGAAAGTTTCTGTTATCATAGATTAGACCAGCAAGGTGGATAAAAAGATGGTAAGGGAGCCGGGTGGTGGTGGCACACGCCTTTAATCCCAGCACTCGGGAGGCAGAGGCAGGCGGATCTCTGTGAGTTTGAGGCCAGCCTGGTCTACAAGAGCTAGTTCCAGGACAGGCTCCAAAGCTACAGAGAAACCCTGTCTCGAAAAACCAAAAAAAAAAAAAAAAAAACAGATGGTAAGGGACCCCTAAGAAGGTGAATATTGCCAAGAGATGATGTGAAAGTTTCCAGAAGGCAGTGCTTGCAAATTAAATCTGCCTTCCCACCTCTTGCTGGTGCCTTCAGCCTTGTGAAAAGGTGTATGGTTGACTTAGGGAAAAGACTCATTTGAGGTTGTGGAAATGAAAAATTAAAGTTTTATGTGTCCATGTCTGTGTGAGATCTTAAGCACATGTGTGCACATGTGTATAAAAGGTCACAGTGATGTTAGATAGGTGTCTTACTGAGTCCCTTTTCATCTACTTTTTTGAGATATGGTCTCTCTCTGAACATGGAGATGACTATGTAGCTAGACTAGCTTGCCAGTGAGACTCAGAGATTCTCCCAATCTCTGTCTCTACAACCCAGGAATTATAAATGTAAACCATTGTGCCCTGAATGTTTTTACATGGGTGCTGGTGATACCAGTTCCAGTGGTCAGACTTTTGTAGAAGCACATTGCCAAAGTATCCTTCTCCACAGAACCCAAATTTGATATTTTAGATTTTGGTTCTACGTTCTACTCCATCTAAACGGTGCCTGCTAACCATCTAATCAGATACAGAACATCCTCTTCCATTCAGTGGTCTCAATTGTCATCTACCCTTACTCTAGAACATTCTCCTTCATTCAGTGGCCTCAATCATCATCCATTCTTCCTCTCCTTCTTCACCTTTTCCCTTTTTCTTCTGCATTTAGTAAAAGGATCTCTATAAAAGTTATTTCCATTTCCTATCAGGTTTAATATATGAAAATAGAACTCTCACCTATAACTTCTGGAGAAACCAGTCCATGAAGTCAGACAGACAGCCTTGAAATCTTATGCTTTGTTTGTTCCTTTTTAAAAAGTTAATGAAGCAAATACTGTGATCTATATCAGGGATAGAATTATTTTCTGTAAAGGGCAAGATCATAGCCATTTTAGAATTTAGGCACCCAAAAATTCTTTTGCCACTACTCAACTTCCTTCCTCCCTCCCTCCCTCCCTCCCTCCCTCCCTCCCTCCCTTCCTTCCTTCCTTCCTTCCTTCCTTCCTTCCTTCTTTCCTTCCTTCCTTCCCCCTACATTCCCCTGCTTCTTTCTGATTGTTTAACTTTAATTATGTGTATACATATGTGTGGGTGTGTAAGTGAGTACCCTAGAGTGTAGGTGACCATAGAGGCGAGACTCCCTAGAGTTGGAATTAAGGACAATCGTAAATTACTTAATAGGTGTACTGGGAATCAAGCCCAAATCCTCTGTAAGAGTAGTATTCCTGTGAGGTGGTGGTGGTGCACACCTTTAATCTCAGCACTTGGGAGGTAGAGACAGGCAGAACTCTATGAGTTTGAGGCCAGCCTGGTCTACAGATTGAGTTCCAAAACAGTCAGGAATGTTTCACAGAAAAACCCTGTCTCAAAAACAACAAACTGGGGTGGGGAAGAGTAGCATTCCTAACCAATTTCGTGGGATTCCAGTTCAAATGACTTTGTTATTATTAGTACTTATAGACAGTAAGTATACAATTAATATGGCCAAGTTCCAGCAACATTTTATTATTACAGCAAAAGGCAATGGATCAGCTTTGTTCCCTTTACTTTTATTTGTAGAATTCTGCTCTTTGGTATGACACATTCTCAGAAAACAGTATGTGTCAGGACAGGTGTCTTAGACATGAGGAGAAGCCCACAGATACTGTTAGAAATTCCTGCCTTCATTCAACAATATTAGTTGATCCAGGTATTATTTTAGGAGTTCTTCAAACAAAGCAGATATAAATCTGTCTAGGTTATACAGTTCTTGGGGAGGGCTCCTTATAAGGCCCCTCTTTTACCATATGATTTCTAGATAGAATAGCTTTGGAAGAAAGGCAAATGAAGCCCCACCACTCTGTTCTGAGAATATCCAGGTATTTAATGACTGCTCATGTAGTGATTGTAGCCACTGGTGAGTTGCCCATGTTCAAGTAAACAAATCCCCACCCATGCTCATGAAAGAAACTGTAATGAAATTCACTGGGTAACCAAAATCCAAAGACATGAAAATATAGAAGAGGTATTAGTTAAGAAAAGAAAGGGGATCAGCAGAAGTGGGAGGAGAACAACAACAAAAAGATACTGACAGGGGATTAAATGATCCAAATGCATTGTATACACGAATGAAAATGCCATACTGAAATACATTATTATACAGAATTAACATATAATTAAAAAATCCTTACCAGATCAGAGTTGTTGAGTTGATGATGGCTGATCAACAACAGGACGTAGAATAAGTCAACACTATCATTTCTATGTGAAGTGTTGAAAGTTGCATATAAGGAGATGGAGAATGTGTGGGGAGTAGTGAGAAGATATGCTCTTACAGAGAACATCATTGCCATTCCCACAGCAAGGCTTGTTCTCAGGGAGAAGCTGTGTTCGGCAGCCCTTCAGTTATAATTTCCTTTATCGTGCTGGATGCCTGTCAGAGTTGTGCTATGGTTTAGGGGAGGAAGAGGATCATGTAGCCTTTTCCTTAAGTTGCAGTCTCTTAAGGGTCCTATATTTTAGAGCTGTGAACTTCACAAGAATTTCTCTAGTTATGTTTTCTTTCTCTCCTTCTCTTCCTTTCCCAGGCTGCCTGACTCTTGATGTATCCCTCGACTTCTACTGAGAATATTTCCTCCCTTAGCTGAGAGAGGAGCCCTGGAGGGACCTGAAGCTGTCCCACCTTCCCTCCTGGTAGGCAAGCTTCTGGTTTTCAGTGCAGAACAGGTTCTCGATAAATTCTACACATTTATTAATTGATGCTCCAATCCCGAGGAATGTTTTCTCTGATTCTCTGCCCTGAGAACTTGAGAGAGTCCTTGAAGCTGGAACTTACAGAAGTGTGGGAATTCCATAGGACAACCATCCAATATCAGGAGAGTCTTACTCTAAATCTAGGCCACTTCAGTCTCCAACAGTTCTTCAGTTGCCATCAAACTGCTCTTTGTAGTTTATGAGTTTGGTGGTTTCTGCTCAGAGTTACCCAGTTCAGCTGTGCTCTGCACATGTCTCAGTCTGCAGATTTTGGGTTAGCACTTTTTCTTTAAGCCTCCATATTTCTAGTTGGTTCAAGAAAAGTCATTGATGTTCAGTCTTCCTGGGGTCTCCTGTGAAATGGAGAGTCTGTTTCCAAGCTCTTCATACATTGTATCTAAAGCTAGAAGTTTCATAAAATCTTTAGTGCCTAGTCTTAAAACAGGTCAACTTTTACTTTTATCCACATAGTGTAGTCTAAGTGTTACTGTAGAAACTGTGGTTCCCCCATTAATAAAAGCATTTAGGCAGTATGATAACTAGCAAAATAACAGCAGGCTCTACCTTGGAGTTTGTAACCTTCAAAGCCATGGGCTTTTGACCAGGAGTATAGTCCCAGACATGAAATTCCCTCTGATGAAGCAAACCTCAAATCTATTCCGAAGGCACTAATTTTTTTTAATAACAGTTTTTTGACATTATATTTTGAAACTAGCTTTTTTAACCAGTGGATTTCCATAAAGCATTTCCATAGAGCCTTAGTTTTGGTTAACCCACCTACCACCCTCCCTCTGTAGCTTATCCTCCTATCCCATCCCCACTTAATCCTTTTACCTCCAGCATTCCCCTCTCCGCTGTCATGTCACATGTGTCCTACAATTTTTTCAGTTATTTCAATGTTGGATTGTAAGACAGTAGACTTTTTAAACCCTTTTCTTTTGAGTTTAGACCCTGACTTCTCCCCCACTCCCATATGCCTCCCTGCTTAGGCCTTTCAACCCCCCCTATTTTACCTTATTACTTTTACGCTACTTATAATGTACTCCTTCTATTAGCATGTCCATTCCCCAAAGGCCTCTTTCTAGCCCCTTGGCTTGCTCGTGAGCTCCATGTTATACACCCAACCATAGACCTGAGGTACTCTCAGCCTTGGTCAGAGAAGTTTCTTGTATAGTGGGCAGCAATCAACGGAGGGACATTTAAGTGGTCAAAGTATTCAGAATAACAGAAATTGTGCTCAGTCATAATGGAACATGTATATTAATCTCATTATCACCAAGGCCCAAGAATCATCGAGGAATAAGAGGCAGAAAAACTAGGTGAGTCAGAGAATCTTGGAGGAGTGCTGTCTTCTGGACACGACATGGTTAATGCAATTATGACTCATAGCAGTGATCACCTGCACAAGACCTAGTGGTGATCAAGCCAGAAAAAATTGCAACATAAGTGGAGAGATACTCTCCAGGTCCTACCTCTACAGAAGAGCTCCTGACAGCGGGTAGCTGCTAGGGGAGGCTATGGCCACTTGTAGATTTTCCATGCTTCAGTGGGTGATCCTCTCTAACTCCTAACACATTCACAAATGCACTCATTTGACTTAGTGTGTTATGAAAAAAAAGACATGAAATTGGGAAGAAGTCAAGGTGGGAAAGATACAGAGGGAGTTGGAGAGAGGAAACAGGAGGAAAACCAGCCAGATTTCACTGTTTATAATCTTGATGTTCTCAAAAATGAAATTAAAAGCATAGACACAGACTTAGGAAAAACACTTGATGACAATTTTATTATATTTGAGAGAAAAAAAAACAGATTGGGAAGGTGAAAAATTACCAACAGGGAGAGGAGAAATAAAGAGGGGAGAAAAACATGCCTTTTGCAATGGAGACTGGCAAGCATCATAGTGGAAGGGGATGGTCCTTCAGGGAAAGAATGAGAAAGCTCAGAGCATCAGAGAAAATATACCCAGGTTCCAGCCAGTATCTGTAAAAAAAAAAAGACAGAGTTTGAAAAAGAAAAGTTGTACTTCATGAGTTAGAATTCAGAAAAGCAGACAGGCTTAAGTGTTGACAGTCTGTAAGCGGCTGCAGCAATGGATACCCTTATAGAACTTATAAGCACATTAGCTCACTAAGAGGATAATTATTCCTCCCACTGCCTTAGCATATCTTCAAGTGAATCTTCCCCCCATCCCACGAGGGGAGAGACTCACTGCTGACTGACAGTCCCAGATGAATTACCTCCTTAGGGAGGGGATAATAATGTATAATATTCCAGTTTTTGGAGTAGTTCAGAATGCTATGTTTTCCCTAGGGTTGGAGATAGAGTCGATTTTTGGACCAGGAGTACCAAGGAAGGACAAATGTGATATTTTCTGTCCTAGTGTTACCAGGGAAATGGGAGGTGGAACCCAAGCTGACTGTAGGGAGACTTCATCTTCGGTGACTTCTAAAGCTACCAATTGTTGTCTAGCCATTTACCATTGGCAATGCAAATGGTCAATTGCAAGCCAAAGGGTGAAATGCACACCTCTCCTAATACACAGCTTCAGGTGAGAAGTGGGCATGGGGAAGGGTTTGAGATCACTCAGTGAGTGTCAGAGAAACCAGTATTTCCTGGCTTATTTCTTCATGGGCTTTCAATTTTTTCATTACTTCAGTAAACCAGTTATTGGATTAAACTCTCCATTTGAAGTTGCTGGAGTGTTTCTTTTTCTTCCTCAATTGGTTTTTACTGACACAATTTTAAGTTCAAGAGCACAGAAGAGAGCTATTATGTTTCAGCCTTCTTCAAAACCATCTGAGAGGTGTCCCAGTTAAGATGCCTTTATCGGAAACTGGAAGAAATCAGAACAATTGAATTCAATGGTCAAATGGGATGGGTTATGGAGGATGCATCAGGAGGATCACAGACTCAGCATGGGGGCTCTGGGGCACGGGGTTAGGGAACGTGGAAGTGATAACAGTCAGTGTGATGACTTTGATTGTCAACTTGACCAGACGTGGAATCATCTAGAAGACAAGCCTTGGATGTGTGTGTGAGGGAGCTTCTAGGTTGGGCTAATTGAAGTGGAATACTCATCCCATGTTCTGGGGTCCAGTACTGGATAAGAATGAGAAAGGGAGCCGAGCACCAGCATTCAGCTCTTTCTGCTTCCTGTGTGTGCAAATCAGGGCCAACTGCCCTTGTTGTATGTCGTTCCTGTTATAATACACTGTATCTTTGACCTGTCAGCGAAAAATAAATCCTTCCTGAATCTGCTTTGTTAGGTATGCTGTCACAACAGCCAGAAAAGTGACTGATGCAGGTGGGACAGCATGCGGGGTGCTGTGGGCATCTCGCCTATTTCTTAGAGGTGTATTCTCTTTTTACAAACCCATATTCTCTACTTCAGTGCAAGCCTCTTCTCTTTAAGATTCTGTCCTGAAACCCCAAATGATCTTCCATGAGAGAAGAATCCTTGAGACAAAAATCATTAAGTCAGTTTGAATTTTCTATTCTCAAAATATAAATGGCTTGAGTGGGGTTCTCTTTCCTGCTGGTCCTCTGTGGGCAGGGAAGTCAGCTGAGGTTAGGCATCCCTTCTTGGGTGCCAGAGTATTGGGGGAAAGAGAGCTGAGCTCACTGTATTGAGCACAGTCAGTTCTGCTTCCCCAGGAGAAGTATGACAGCCAGACACTATTTCTTGTCACTGCTGAGGAGATACTGAAGTCAGGTGGATAGGGTCACTGCTGACCAAGTGCACTGATCATGCAGCTAGTCCATTAATAGCATTGAGTTGAGAAACTGAGCTGTGCTGACATGCCAGGAAGAACCAGTGGGTACCAGTTGGACACTATGAAGAGTGACAAGGGGGCTGAACTCCACGAAGAAAATAATTGATGCATTTAGTGAGTATGGGCATGTACTTTATAGACCATATTTATTGGTTGATTGATTTGTGGTGTGTGTGTGTATGTGTGTGTGTGTGTGTGTGTGTGTGTATGTGTGTGTGCAAGTGCGTGTGTGTGTGTGTGTATGTTTGGTATATTTATGTGTGGAGGTAACAGTAGGGCATCCAAGTCCTGCTCCATTGCTCTTTAGCATATTCTCTACAGACAAAATCTCTCACTGTGCCTGGATCCCAGTTGATGACCAGTGAACCCCAGTAATCCTTCTGTCTCCACATCTCAGAGTGCTGGGGTTACAGATAGATGCTCTTGGCCATGCATAACTGATTTTTTCATATGGGTGATGGGGATTTGAACTCACATCCTTGTATGGATGCAACAAGCATTCTTATCCACTAAGACATCTTTCAGCCCTCTCTCTATATATTAAGAGTTTCATCAACGTCTTTGTTTTTGTTCCCCACAATTCTGAAAAGCAAGTGACATCACCTCTGCTTCATGGAAACCAAACAAGAACAGGGCTGCTTGTTTTATCTGTAAGCCATGAAAGTGACAGTAAAATTCCCTATATCCTGTGGATCTGCCCTTGTCATCAGTTAAAGTACTTAGGATGCTACAAACAGCTTCTTAAGTGCTGAAGTTGTAAGTCTAACAAATAATAACATCACTGTCATCAGCTGCTAGAAAGTGCTGAGAGATTGACAGGCAGATCACATTGTCTGTCACAGAGATTTGAATGCAACAGAAAGAGTGATTATTTAGATGTAGGCAGCAGGGAAAAGAGATTGAGAAACCAGGATGCAAGACTGCGATGCAACAAGTTTCCAGGAGGACCTCAGTTTAGTTCCCAGCACCCATGTCTGGTGGCTCATAACTGCCTGTAATGCCAGCAGGAGGGGGGCCAACATCTTCTTCTGGCCCACACCCTTGCATGCATACTTGTATGTGCACAAACACATATAAATTAATAAAAAAGATTTCCAGGATTGATATTCTCACAGATTTCCTTGCCTGCCTCTGGGCTTGTCCTTTAGTCACTCTGTCCTTTAGTAAGACCATGCTCATGCCTTAAGACATGGTAATGGGGCTTGGAGAGGGCTCCGTTAATAAAGTGAACATAGTGTGTGTACAAGGACCCACATTAAGAATCCACATTAAGGTAAATATCAGACATGTTGACCCCAGAGACAAGTGGATACCCGAGGCTTGTTAGCCCCTAGCCTAGCCGAGTTGGCAAGCTCCAGGCAACTGAGAGACACGTTCTCTAAGTGCAGTGTGCATATGTTTGAAGAATGACAGGAAGGTTGCCCTCTGGCCTCTATACACACATGCATATGAGTATACACACCCATGCATGCATACACATACACACAAGTGCACACACTTGAACATGCATGCACATTTACATAAATGCACACACATGAGAAAGAGAGAGAGCAAACTAGTCCCTGTACAAATTGGATTTCGCTTGGAGAATGTTTCTGTGTGGCCCTGAGTTAAGAACGCTGTTTGTGGTTTTCTGAAGTTTAGCAACAACAAAGGGACAGGAAAAGGGACCATCTATGACCTCTAAAGTCCCAGCCATGATGCTTTGGTTCTTGCCGGAAAATGTGTGCAGACTTTGCTTTACCCAATGGTGCTGAGTTTGTGGTGGCTGTTGGACCAAGATCCTGTGCATCTCATTTTTCCATGAGGAACCTTAACTTCTGGAAAAGAGACCCTCTGATGCTATTTTCCAGATTCTTTTCTTTCCAGTTTATTTCTTCACCATTCTAAAAGTTCATCCGTGTTTCTCTTTCCGCTGATTAGGAGAATTTTCAATTAAGGAAGCACTAATTTTTGCACCACTGGAATTTATTTGCTTTTTCCAAATTTGATTCTTTGTTTGTTCTTTCATAGCAACAAAATTCAACACTTGGGTAGGTTTTTATACCAACTTTCTGACACGCTTGGGGAGATGCCTGGCAGTGCACTTCCCCATGTTTCTATTTCTGTTTGAACATCCTAGCCAGGAGTTCAAACTCTGGAGCAAAATTCTGGCAAGATCCACACCAAGGAGAATAGAAATCAACCACCCAGTGAGCTTTCTTTTGTAAAAATTTGTTGCTGTTGTTGAAAGTCTGGGGTGTTAAATCTATGAACACTTGGGTAAAATCCAAGACTCCAGATTCTCAGGGAATAAACACCCCTATTTCAGCCACTGCAACTGTAATGTGGATAATTTTACTTGACTTTTGAGGATAAAAGCATATCTCAGAGTATCTTTGAATGTGTTCTTATGTATAAGAGAATGATACTGTTGCTACTCCACACTGCCCACATTGATCAGTCTACTCAACATCCTAGCCATTCTTCTCCATTCTGTCAGTAAGACCTGGCAGGGATGACAGACACCATGGAGACTAGACATCATCCCTGCAGGCTTCACCATGCTTTATTTCTTTAACTAGTTCATTGAAAGTGGTGGGTGGACTAGCCCCTCGCGGTTCTGACTTCCTTGTTCATCTTCTCCCACCTTCTGCTCTTCAATTGGACCTTGGGAGCTCAGTCCATCGCTCTGATGTGAATGTGGATCTCTGTCTCTATCTCCATCCATCGGACGAAATTTCTATGGTGATGATCAAGATATTCATCAATGTGACTATGGGACAAGGCTAGTTCAGGCACCCTCTCCTCGGCTGCCCAAGTACCTAGCTGGGGACATCCCCGTGGACACCTGGGATCCCCTCTAGAGCCAAGTCTCTTGCCAATCCTAAAATGACTCCCTTAATGTAGATATCTTATTCCCTTCTCCAATATCCACCCTTCCTCCATCTCTACCCTCCCACTCCCCCAAGCTCTCCCCAGTCCTTCCCTTCTCCCTTCTTCTTCCCCCTCTCCCCTTATCCCAACCCCCACTCCTACCACCACCCCTATCCCCACCCCTGTGCTTCCAACTTTTGCCTGGCGATCTTGTTTGCTTCCAATTTCCAGGAGGATCTATGAGACAGTATGCCTGATCTAATGGGAGTTCACCAAATCCAGCTGGATCAAGACTGAAGGAGCATGTGACCAAACCAGACTCTCTGAATGTGACTGCTAATGCGGGCAGACTTAGAAGCCATTGATAATGACACTGGGACCTATTTCCTCTGCATGTATTGGCTTTTTGGGAACCTAGTCTATTTGGATGCACACCTTTTTGGGCTGGGATGGAGTGGGGAGGGCCTTGGACTTAAGAGGGTACCCTGCCCTCTCTTAAGAAAGCAGGGGGAGAGAGGAGGGGTAGTAGGGGAGTGTGTGGGGACTGGGAGAAGAGGAGGAAATTTAAATTTTCAAATGAAAAAAATAAAAGAATATGGAAAAAAAGTGGTGGGTGTAAGCAAGACCACTGACAGACTTTTAAGATAACCTAGGATCTGTTCAGTGGAGAGATGTCTTTCATACTCCAAAATACTGGGCTGGTTGATAGCAGTGTTGCTGGGTAAGACTTCATGTTGTATGCACTCTGTAGAGTGATTTATGAACTGTAAAATCTAGTGCACCAGCTTTAAACTGATTATCATGAAACATTTATGCTCTCTCTCACTTCAGAATTAGAGTTTGATATGAGAGACAAATGGACCAAGGGGCAAATAAGTCAATAATGCATGGTTCGTTCTTGCTATCAGGGAACTTTAGAGGCCCAAGAGTGGTGATATGGGTTACCAAAGTTACACACCTAACATAGCAAGTCCTCATGAAATGTGGCTGTAGATATCACAGTCCTCAAAACCCATTAAGCAAGAACCCTGAGGATGCTCAGCAATGATTCACTTGAAATGCATATGCCATGCTCATGGAAGGTTCTGGTGTTCCTGGTAATGTATGATGAGCTTATGGGGCTCTATATACACTATTTGGCTCAATATATTGGGGACCCTATGGTCAAAGGAAGCTGTGACAATAACAGAAGAAATCCAGAATCAGATTTCAGCAGTGTGGGGGAATTCTTAGTGATGTGTGGGAAAATTACTAGATACATAACTTAAGAATTTGTGTTTATGCCAGAGAGAAATGGATAAAGAGAGGGGAGAGAGAAAGAGACAGAAGGAAATAAAGTGAAAGGGAGAGAGAAATAGAAGGATAGACAGAAAGAGGAAGATAATGTGAAGAGAGGGAGAATGAATAAGAAGCTATAACTGAGAGAAAAAGAAAGAAGAGAGATAAAAGAGAAAGAAGAAAATGAAACAAGAAGAGAGATGACACATGCAGAGAAGTGAGGAAGAAATACAAGGAAAGAGACTAAAGGGGAGAGAAAATGGATGAGAGAAAAACGGGAAGCCAGAAAAAGATGAAAAGAGAGGAAGTGGAAGAGAGAAACAGAAAAAGATGGGAGATAATGGGGAAGATAAAGGGGAGAAAGTAAGAGTGGGAAGGAGATAAGAAGAGAGAGAAAGAGTGAAGGAAAGAGGAAAGAGAGGAAGAGAGAGAGAGAGACAGAGAGCGCAAGAACTCTTTGAACATATGGATTTAAGAAAGGTAGAACAATTAAACAATTAAAAAGGAATTTATTTGGACAGTAATCTAAGCAGTGTGGTGTTTTCCTAAGAAAGAAACTAGAGTGTTCTAGGTTCACACATTCAGAGAAAAATCCACAGCACAGAGAAAGGAGGCAGCTGTTGGCACAAGGAGAAGCTTCAGAAAGAATCAAAGATGTTCATGTTTTGACCAATATGTTCATTTCAGATCTGTGAGGCTAGACTATCTGCTATTGCGGATGGAGAGATGTCTCAGCAGTTAAGAACATTTGCTGCCTTTACAGAGGACTGGAGATTGGTTTCCAGCAAGTGACTTACAAGTAACTATAACTCCAATTACAGGAGATCTGACACATTCTGGCCTCCTTGGGTGTCTGCTCTCATATGAACACAAGCTTACAGTCATAAACCATGCTGGTTATGTTTTTGCAAAGTTGATGCAAGCTAGGGACAACTTGGAAGAAGGAATCCCATTTGAGAAAATATCTCCATCCAATTGGCCCATAGGCAAGTGTAAGGGAAGTGGGGATTTTCTTGTTTGGTATGGGAGGACCCACACTACTTTGGGTGGTACCCCTCCTGGGCTGAGAGTACTGGGCTATACAAGAAAGCAAACCAAGGAAGCCATGGGAAGCAGCCAAAAAGCAGTGATCATTCATTCATGTTCTCTGTCTCAACTCCTGTCTTGGCTTCCTGCCCTGACTTCCTTTCATGATTAGCCATAAGATGAAAGAAACCCTTTCTTCCTCAAGTTACTTTTGGTCAGGGTGTTCTTCACAGAAAGAGAAAGAAAGCCAGGACACACATAGTCAAAAATAATTTTTTTAAAAGAAATATCCAATGTTGAAGTCACCTATTTTGTGGTTTTGTTATGTAATTCATTGCTGGCTAGTGTGACATTCAAAGCAACATTTCAATGGTGTGACCTTACCTGAACATGGGACAGAGTGGAGGAGTCTTCATCACTCAGCAATAACACAGAGCAGGTCACCCTGGATGTTCAAAGGCACAAGCAGAAGAGACATATTGAGCTCAGCCTGGAACATGTTGTCAGCTGGAGAAAGTCACCCTGCAGTGCCAGTGTCTATGGCACCAAATGGAGCAGAAGTTTGCTGCTTCCTAAGAAATGGTGAGAGAAGAAAGCAGACTGCAGGGCAGCAGGAAGAACAGGCTATGTTCAATAGGGCGACACAAGCCAGTAAAGAGCCCTGAATGTCACGTGTCTATGGAGATACACATATACGTATGTACACATGTGTGTGTGTGTGTTTGTGTGTATTGTACATGGTGCACGTGGGGGTGGTACATGTGAAGGTCAGAGAGCAACCTTATATGTCAGTGGCAGCATTGAACTTTGTTCCAGACAGAGTCTTGTCTCACTGCTTTGGCCAGGAGAGCTTGATCACAAGCTTCCAGAGACTCCCTGTCTCTGCCTCCCATCTTCCTGTAAGAGCACTGGATTACCGGTATGTGCTACTGTGTCTGGCTTTATGTGGGTTCTAGTGATCCACAATTGGGCTCTCACACGTGCAAGAAAAGTGATTTACCTACCCATGGAGCCATCTTCCTAGTTGCTGAATTCTCTCAATATGGGGCTTTCGGGAATCTGAGGGTTTATGCACTGGTAATTTATAAAAATGAACCAGGAAACTGAGCTGTAACAGTGATATTAGTGTACCATGTGTCTGGAAGAGGGGCAGGCTTGGGTGGCAGGGTTCACACCCTGGACCCAGAGCAGGTACTGAAGGATGAACTAATGGAAAAAGCTAGAGAGATTTGTGTAAGCATAGAAAGGGAGGACTCCGAAGAGTAAGTTAAGAAGACACAATCACTTACCAGGGCGATTAAGGAAGTTCTAATTAAAAGGACTCTGTATTTAGAAGATGGTTTATTGAGAAAGAAATCTGAACTGCTAACAGAGCTGACCACAGGCAGGAATTCAATGATGTGCATAACAAATGCACTCATGGTAAGGCAAGTTACACACTAGAGAAAAGAAAGAAAAGCAAAGGAAATTGGAGGATTAGACATAGGCCGATTAAAAACAGAACGGATAGGAAGCAGGGCAGTTTTACATTCTAGAGATGAAGGAGGAAAGAGTTGTTGGCTTTGCTGAGATGGGACAGAGTGTGAGGACCAGCTGAACTCTGCACCGGATGAATGACTTGTGAGACAGTGCATTCATGCCAGCAGGGTGCAGCTGCTGCTGGTGGGAGATGGATACAGAGACCCCTTCTTCCTAGTTGGACTGATTTCATATTTTTACTGTGAAGCTATATTTAAGAAGTGACAGAATGTCATGAAGAGTACAGTTAGGTTATGGTAAGTTAGAACAGCAGTCCTCAGTTTACCCAAAGAGGAGGCGAGGAGTGGCAATCATTCTAAACTGAATGCATTCTTAGGAAGGAAGACAAGTCTACCCACCAGGGAAGCAGTCAATGCCCCCAACAGCGGCTGCTGCTCACAAGTATTTATTTATCTTAATTAAAAAAATCTTGAATTGGTCCTGGAATGATGACTCAGCAGTTTTTGTTTTTGTTTTTTGAGATAGGGTTTCTTTGTGTAACAGTTCTGGCTGTCTTGAAACTCACTTTGTAGACCATATCAGCCTCAAACTCATAGAGATCCACCTGCCTCTGCCTCCAGAGTACTGGGATTAAAGGTGTTCACCATCACTGCCCAGTAATGGCTCAGCATTTAAGAGTGTTTGCTTCTCTTGCAGAGGACTTGATAGGACCAACCTATGTAGGGCGACTCACAGGTACCTGTAACTTCAGACCCAGGGGATCTGACACCCTGTTCTGATTTCCACAGTTAAGTACCTGCACAGCAAATGTATGTGTATACCCAATAATAGAATAAAATCTTAAAATAATAAAAACTTGAGTAGAATTCCATCATGAAGGTTTCTCAGGCCTTGTAAAATACTTACACTCTGATTTATAACTGAGCTCACTGCTTCATATCTTGTCTTGGGGAAGTACTATAAACTGTGTGGTTCCTGGACTCACCATGGTAGTGAAAGACCCCAGAGACCTGGGTGCCTTCAACCCACCCTCAAGACGCAAGACATCAGAGGCCAGCTGGATGCAAAATGCAAGAGGGTTCATTTTCTCAGACCTGAGGATGCTCAGCATTCAAAAAACTGAGCATGCCTTTACAGACTAGAGTCAGTATTTATATTTTTCATGAACAGATGATTATACAGTTTCTATTAGCTACTTTGAGGCAAGGGAAAAGTTCAGTTATGTCAGCTTGACCTTGTCTAGGTACATCTGGTGTTCTCTATTCATCCCTTATCTCTTTGTT
Organism: Dicrostonyx torquatus; assembly: GCA_028555095.1. Lineage (NCBI taxonomy): Eukaryota > Metazoa > Chordata > Mammalia > Rodentia > Cricetidae > Dicrostonyx > Dicrostonyx torquatus. The sequence goes on along the minus strand of JAQHUG010000071.1, from coordinate 6,739,316 downwards.
AGCTAGGCCCGACCTTCAGACTATAGGCTTACTGTTGCCATGTGTCCAAGTGGCCTTGCTTTAAAGATACCAAGGCACCTGGAATCCTGCTTCTGCTAGCAGGGAATCTTGGCTGATGTCCCTATTTTGGGTTAGGAGAAGGGGGGTCGTGGCGTTACCGCTGCTTTTAACCCATTCCATTTCAGTAGTGACATGCCAGACACTATAATATTGAAGTATGCTTATTACACTTAGTTAATGCCCACTACCCAAGCCATCTGCAAGGAACTTCCTGCCCAGGCCTCTTGTTTCTTCCCCTAGGACATGCCTTGACACAAAGTCATTACTCAGCATAGCAAGGCCTTTGTTTTTAAACTATGACTTTACTCCAGTCTACCCTGCCCAATTCATTAAATATTCAATTTCTTTCCTGGTCCAGTTTGATATCTGTGGCCATGATAAAACACTCTGACCTAAAAGAAACACTGGGGAGGGAAGGATTTAGTTGACTTCCACTTCCAGGTCACAATCTATCAGCCCTGACTTCAGAGACTTCGGTACGTTGGCCCTGACTTCAGTGACTTCCCTAAGTCGGCCCTGACGTCAGAGACTTCTGTACGTCGGTTCTGACTTCAGAGACTTCCTTCCGTCAGTCCCGACTTCAATGACTTCCGTAGTCAGTCCCGATGTCAGAGACTTCTGTAATTCAGCCTTGACGTCAGAGACTTCTATACGTCAGCCTTGACTTCACAATGAAGACTCATCACTAGCCTAACCCCATCCGTGTCTCTCTCTGAAGTGATTGTACATTTTAAATTATTTTTTTCCTCTGAGCCTCTTTATTTTGGGCATGTATGCATTTGGGTGTGTGGTGGGGGTGCATATATGTGTTTACGTGTATTTGGAGGCCAGAGGTCAATCTCGGTTTTTATTCTTCAGAGGCCATCCATTGTGTTTGGAGACAGGGTCACTTACTGGAATGGAAAACATTGTCAAGAATGCTAATCAGGTTAAGCAGCAAGGCCTGGGACTGACTGTCTACACCTCCCCAGCACTGAGATTACAAACACTTGCTTTCATGCCTGGCTTTTTAATCTAAGGATGGGAATTGACTTCAGTTCCTTATGCAAGGCAAACACTTTACCACCAAGATATCCACAAAGGCCTTGAATACTCTTTTCTTCCATTTCTTTGGATTCCAGACATAACAGATCTGGTTGAAAATGTCTTTCTGTAGAAGAGTCAAAACCCCCAGAAAACAGAGTGCCTCATAGCCTACAGCAAGATCCCTGCTAAGTGGGAACAGTTATCCTATGATGACTAAGTAGAAGTGATAATTTTTCATGGTATGATCAACTGTCACACCAGTTATCCAGTAGAGCAAGTGACGCATGGTCTCCCAGACTGCAGCCTCATCACAGCCGTTTGCCGTACCAGCTACATATCCCGCGTCTTGGTTTTGCTCCCCTCTTCTACAAAATCTCAAAACTCCTGTCAGTCCCTGAAAGACAGGGCTGGAGTCACTGAGCCCATTTATCTTTTCTTCATGTGGCCACCCTGGCGGAAACTCCTTTTCTGCCCTTCACCAATGTTCGGTTTCTGGTTGACATATTGGGACTGATGTCTGAGTCTAGCCCGTTGAAATTCTTTCTTTTAAAAAATTTTAGTTTTGTGTGTGTGTGTGTGTGTGTGTGTGTGTGTGTGTGCGTGTGCGCGTGTGCATGCATGCACACATGCCTGTAAAAACCAGAAGAGGGTTCTGAATTCCCTAGAGTTTGAGTCACAGGTGTTGTGAGCCATTAGCTGGATATGCTGAGAACCAAACTAGGGAACTTTGGAAAAACAGTGAATGCTCTTTACCTCTGAGTCCATTACCACTCTCCAGCCCCTGCTGGAACTCTTGAATTGGGATTTTTGTCCCTAAAATTCTAGTATCTCAAATATAACCAAGAATTTTGGAGGAGGCAAATGTAAAGCAAAATTTAAAGTTACTAAAAAAAAAATGTTAAAAAAAATGAATTTTAGCTACTAGTGCTCTACACAGCAGACCCCAAACTGTATGACTCTGAAGACAGGCTCCCAGAGTGGGGTATATTGTATGTATGTAAAAGTTTATATATGTATGTATGTATGTGTTTCTGTATATATGTATGCATGTATGTGTTATGTATATATGTGTATGTATGTATTTATATAAGTATGCATATATGCATGCACATATGTATATGTGTATGTATTATATGTGTGTATATAGGTATGTGTTTATATGCATATCTATCATCTATCTATCTCCTCTTTTTTCTATTCACATTCTTTTTTTCTCAGTGTCTCTAATTCTCTAACACTCTTCTCTGAATCTCTGATTCTTTCTAGTCTGTCCCTGGCTTGCTTGTCTCTTGATTGAATAGGGAACCATTCCCAAGCTTCAGCTCCCTGACCTGCTCCACAGATACATTTAGCAAGGCTATAGCTAAAACATATACCTGAGACTCGAAAGTAGGAAAAAGCAAAAAAAAAAATAAAATGAAATCCTTGGGTACAAATCTAATAATATCTGAGACATTTCTATGATGAAATGTACAAAACAGGGGGATTATCAATGAAGATATAAATAAGGAGAAACATACTGTGTATGTATAGTGAAATACAATATATTTAAGGTGCAAGTTCTCTCAAACTGCTTCAGTGCTATTTCAGTTAAAACCCATTATAATTGTTCTTGATATTAGTAAGATATTTTAAAAATTCATATGAAAAGAGAAAGAGCCACTGATAATTAAAGTGATATTAAGAAGGAATCAAATTAGAGGACACATATCCTTGAGTCTAAGACTTGGGGGGCTTTAATACAACTGCAGGACTCAAGACAGGAAAGTGGAATAGAAAGCCTTGGCAGACACAAAAATGAGCTGAACAGAAAGAGCAGAAATAGACACTTGGAAATAGGGTCACAGTGATTTTTGACAAAGGTTTAAAGGAAATTCAAGGGAGAAAGAAGGTTTTTTTTTTCTTTTTCCCCTTCCCAGGAAATTACATTGGAACAGCTAAGAAAGCAAATATAAGAAAAAGCCCTAAGGCTATAATTCAGACCTGTGCAAAATTAATTCAAAATGGATTATAAGTATAAATGAAAGTATAAAACTGTAAAACCTTTTGAATAAAACATAAGAGAAAAATCTTTGTGACTTAGGTGAGAGAAGGAGTTCTGAGATAAAACCATCAAAATTATAACTCATAAAATAAAACTGATAATTTTGACAACATTAAAATAACACATTCTTTCTTGGCAAAGACACTAGTTAAGTGTAAGGGATGTAAGTTACTTAGAAAGTAAAGGTAGTATATGTTCTTCTTATTTGCTTAGTGAAGTAATATACAGGCGGAGTGTGTGTGTGTGTGTGTGTGTGTGTGTGGCATGTGTGTGTGCGGCATGTGTGTGCACATATGTGTGCAGGTATGCTAGAATGAGCACACACATGTGGAAAACAGAGGTCAACCGTGAATATCTTTCTCTCTTTCTCTCTACTCTTCTTGTTGAAATAGAGTCTTTCACTGACTCCAGGATTTCCCGATTCAGCTAGACTAGCTGCTAGAGAGTTCCTAGGATACACTTGTCCCTGCCTCCCATCACTGATGTTACAGCTGTGTGCTACTGTGCCTGGCTCTTGCATGGGTGTTGAGGATCTGAATCCATGTTCTCAAGCTTGCACAGGAAGCACTCCACCAGTAAAGGAGCCATCTCCCCAATCTCACTCTACTGTTTGAGACAGTGTCTCTCAGTGAACCCCAAGCTCAAGCATTTGGCTAGAATATCTAAATAGTGACCCCTGAGATCCTTTAACACTCATATTACAGGCTTGTGCTGTAACCTGCCCTTTATGTAGGTATTAAGGATTGAAATCAAGTCCTCATGATTGTATGCCACCTCCTCTGCTCTGATAAAATATTTTGAAATGTTAGCAGTTAAAAATAAAATAAAATCAAATGCAAATCTATATGTTGTTGGATATGATACTATTTAAAGTGCAAAATAACAATCAAAACTCAGAAAGTTATTCAAAGAATATACCCAAGAATAAGAGACAGGTCAAATGAGTTAGGCACGCTCCATTTAAACCAGTATCTTATACTCACTGAGAATAACATTCTGGAAATATCCTCATTACTATGACTAGATGATTAAAATATATGGTTAAATGAAAGAAGGCAATTATAAAAACAAACACACTAAATCATATTTCTTTGCTTTAAGAAGAAGGTTAGCATTAGCATACGGGGCATGTCAGAAAAACAAATTACCTAGCTCTCCAGGACTTCTGAGTCCTGGGATTTGAAGTATGTAGATGTTTTCTTAATTGTGTTTTGTTGCATATTCAATTCTTTGTACTTGAGTTATCTTATCACAAAGAATCTTAAAGTAAATGTATACATTTTAGGAAGTTTCCACGGCATATAGTTTCATATGGTTTCTTCAAGAGGATTTGAGTAACAGTTATCTCTCCAGATATTCCCTTCTTTACTCCTAACTAGATACCACATACTAATCCAGAAGAAACTCTCCAGTACTAGGAATTGGTTACCTCTTTTTGAATTGTTAGCATGTGGGTTGCCATAGATTCCCGTGCATTACAGGTTATCACTAATACTCTTGATTAATTTTCAGAAACTTACTGGAAGACCATATTGCTAAAGACACCATATAATCGAATTGCAGAGTATGGAAAATCAAGCCCATGCTCACCTGGAATCTTCATCCACACTGACCAACTTTAAGAAAGGAGAAGACCTATCATCAAGGACAGTCGTCTCTGAGCTCTTGGAGCTATACTAATGATTGATCTGACAAGATACGCCCACTGGCACAATAGTGGAGCAGTTGTTATGGGATTAACCAACTGATTTGATCAACAGACTGTTCTTCAGTGGCATGGTTCTGATAAAAGATCAGCAGAAAATAAAGAACATAGGAACCCCAGGGTCAGGAGGCCTTGTCCAAGCTATGCCTTATACCAAGGAAGCTCATTTATATGGGGAGACTGGGACAAAGTCAGTAGGAAGATAATTGTAATAACAAGTAATGATGGCAGAGAAAACACAGGTACCTTAGACACAGCTGTAACCACAGCCCAGGGGAAGAACTGAGATCCCAGAAACTACACTTATAACCTTTTTGAGACCCTGACTCCAGCCCCAGAATGGAGTTCTTTTTCTTATTTACAAAAAGTGTGTTAGGTCTTGAAAAACCAAAAAAAAAAAGAAAAAACCAAAAGTGTGTTAGTCTGCTGTTGCTTTGATAGAATACTCTGACAAAAAAATCTTAGAGAAGAAATGTTTCAATAATAAAAATTGACACAGCCAGAGGGCACAGTCCATGGTGATGGGAAGTTGTTGCAGCAGGCGTGTGAAGTTGGCCTGATGGTCAGGAAATAGACTGATCACTTTTCATTCCATTGACACTCAGGAAGCAGAGAGTGAGAACAGAAGTGTGACCAGGCTAAAGGTCCTTAAAACCTGGGCTGCAGAGAAAGCTCAGCTGTTGAGAGTACACACTACTCTGAGAGAATATTTGAGTTCATCAGTTAGCTACCACACCAGGCAGCCCAGAACAGACTGCAACTCCAGCTCTAGGAGATCCAATGTCTCTGACCTTCATGGGCCATGGCCACTGGCTTGTCCAAACCTACATGTAGACTCCCCCAACCCAGACAAAGTTGAAAATAAAACAATAAAGTCTTTAAAAAACAAAAATAAGCAGTCAGCTCTGAAAACATGAACATATAAATAAAACTAACAGGGCCCAGCAGGCTAGTTCTGCACACATATATGTAGCAGTGCCACACACTAAAATATTTGTAAAACAAATGACAAACACCATTATTAGTGTAAAACACTAATAAAAAAACCAGAACCAAAGTTCCCCCGACGCCAGCCTTATATCACATGGGCTCGCTCAATGTTGTGAGGGATCAAGGGTATGTCTGGGAGCTTGTCAGAGAGTCAAAGTCTCGAGCTCACTGGACCTACTGGGCAGAAATGCATGTGGGGAACATTGTAGTAGGTTCATTTGATCATTAAACAATTTCATGCCACTTAACAATAACATTTTGTGTTTTCCTAGTCAGCTGAAATGCATTAGGACTGCCAGTCGTTTGTGAAAATGGAGGCATTTAACAAGGACATGGAACTAGTATGATAGCTATCCCACCTCCAGTTAGAATGACCAGGACTATTTGTTTCAATTTCAAATTTAAGTAGAAGGTAGTGAATGTGACATTATTTAATATGACTACCAAGCACACCCATACATACCCAAAATACCTGGAAAAAGAAACAATTATCATTAACTTATGTATTTCAGAAGACAGTGATAGTTTATGTCTATAACCCCAGGGGAGTCTGGACTACGTAATACGATGCTGTCTCAGGTATATAAGTAAATAGATGCCTATCCAAGGAGATTCATTCTGGAAGACAGAAAAGTATGAAGTGCCAGGGACTGTCTTCTTACATAGACAATTACTGAGTTTGAGCTGTGTCGCTCACATAACAAGCAGACATAGAGGCACACTGTTTATTGATTTGCTATCCCTGTCTTTCTCAGTTACCTTTCTTATACAGGTCAGACCTACTACCCCAGGGATAACACTATTCATGGTGGCATGGGCTCCCTATATTAATTAGCAATCAAAAAGTGCTGCACACACATGCACGTGGGCCAGTCTGATAGGGGAAGTTCTTCAGCTGAGATTCCTTGTTTTCCTAAGTGACTTAGGTTTGAGTAAAGATGACAACTGGTGCTAAGATGTTTTCATTAGGGTTTCTATGGCTGTGAAGAGGCACAATGACCACACAACTCTTACAAAGAAAATAATTTTTGAGGGTGGCTTAGAGTTTCAGAAAGTTAGACTATTGTTATTATGGTGGGACATGGTGGTATGCAGGCAGACATGGTGCTGGAGCTGAGAGTTTTATAACTTGATAATGCAGGCAACAGGAAGTGAACTGTATCGTTGTGAGTGTCTTGAACATGAAATCTCAAAAGGCCACCTCCACAGTG
>JAQHUG010000071.1:6707707-6727166 GCA_028555095.1 Dicrostonyx torquatus | reverse complement strand
TTTTTAGATAAATACCATATACCAAAATTAAATCAAGACCAGGTGAACAATTTAAATAGACCTATAAGTCACGAGGAAATAGAAGCTGTCATCAAAAACCTCCGAACTAAAAAAAGCCCAGGACCAGATGGTTTTAATGCAGAATTTTACCGGAACTTCCAAGAGAGATGATACCTATACTCCTTAATGTGTTTTACATAATAGAAACATAAGAGTCATTGCCATACACTTTTTATGAAGCTACAGTTACCTTGATACCAAAACCACACAAAGACTCAACCAAGAAAGAGAATTACAGACCGATCTTGCTCATGAACATCTATGCAAAAATTCTCAATAAAATACTGGCAAACCAAATCCAAGAACACATCAAAAAAATTATCCATTACAATCAAGTAGGCTTCATCCCAGAGATGCAGGGCTGGTTCAACATATGAAAATCTATCAATGTAATCTCTCATATAAATAAACTGAAAGAAAAAAAACCATACGATCATTTCATTAGATGCTGAAAAAGCATTTGACAAAATTCAACACCCCTTTACAATAAAGGTCTTGGAGAGATTAGGAATACAAAGATCATATCTAAACATAATAAAAGCAATATATAGAGCAAGCCAACAGAAAGTATCAAATTAAATGGAGAGAATCTCAAAGCAATTTTACTAAAATCAGGAACAAGACAAGATTGTCCATTCTCTCCATATCTCTTCAACATAGTGCTTGAAGTTCTAGCAATAGCAACAAGACAACATAAGGAGATCAAGGAGATTTGAATCGGAAAGGAAGAAGTCAAAATTTCGTTATTTTCAGATGATATGATAGTGTACATCAGTGACCACAAAAACTCTACCAAAGAACTCCTACAGCTGATAAATACCTTCAGTGTTGTGGCAGGGTATAAGATCAAATCAAAAAATCAGTATCCCTGCTATACACAAAGGATAGAGAAGCAGAGAGGGAAATCAGAGAAAATTCACCTTTCACGATAGCCACAAATAGCATAAAGTATCTTGGGGTAACACTAACCAAGGAAGTGAAAGATCTATTTGACAAGAACTTTAAGGCTTTAAAGAAAGAAATTGAAGAGGATACCAGAAAATGGAAAGATCTCCCATGCTCTAGGATTGGTAGGATCAACATATTAAAGATGGCAATTCTACCAAAGGCAACCTATAAATTCAATGCAATACCCATCAAAATCCCAACAAAATTCTTCACAAACCTTGAGATAACAATAATAAACTTTATACGGAAAAACAAAAAACCCAGGATAGCTAAAACAATCCTATACAATAAAGGAACTTCCGGAGGCATTACCATCCCTGACTTCAAACTCTATTACAAACTACAGTAATGAAAACAGCTTGGTATTGGCATAAAAACAGAGATGTTGACCAATGGAATCGAATCAAAAACCTGGATATTAATCCACAAACCTACGAACACCTGATTTTTGACATAAAAACTAAAATTATACAGTGGAAGAAAGAAAGCAACTTTAACAAATGGTGTGGTATAACTGAATGTCAAACTGCAGAAGAATGAAAATAGATCCATATCTATTACCATCCACAAAACCCAAGTCCAAATGGATTAAAGACCTCAATATAGATCTGACCACACTGAACCTGATAGAAGAGAAAGTGGGAAGTAGACTGCAACACATGGGCACAGCCGACCAGTTCCTGCGTATAACCCAAGTAGCCCAGACAATAAGAGCAACAATAAATAAATGGGACCTCCTGAAACTGAGAAGCTTCTGTAAAGCAAAGGACACTGTCATTAAGACAAAAAGGGATCCTACTGAATGGTAGAAGATCTTTACCACCCCGCATTAGACAAAGGTCTTATCTCCATAATATATAAAGTACTCAAGAAACTAGACATTAAATTTGTAATTAATCCAATTAAATAATGTGATACTGAACTGAACAGAGTATTCTCAACAGAAGTTCAAATGGCCAAAAGACACTTAAGGTCATGTTCAACTTCCTTAGCGATCAGGGAAATGTGAATCAAAACGACTTTGAGATATCATCTTACACCTGTCAGAATGGCTAACATCAAAAACACCAATGATAACCTATGCTGGAAAGGATATGGAGTAAGAGGAGCACTCCACCATTGCTGGTGGGAATGTAAACTTGTGCAACCACTTTGGAAATCAGTGTGGCAGTTTCTCGGAAAACTGGGAATCAACCTACCTCAGGATCCAGCAATACCACTCTTGGGAATATACCCAAGAGATGCCCAATCATACTACAAAAGCATTTGTTCTACGATGTTCATAGCAGCATTATTTGTAATAGCCAGAAACTGGAAACAACCTAGGTGCCCCTCAATGGAAGAATGGATAAAGAAAGTGTGGAATATATACACATTAGAGTACTACTGCATGTACTGGCTTTTGGGTACCCTAGTCTATTTGGATGCACACGTTCCTAGGCCTGGATGGAAGGGCAGGGTCTTGGACTTCCCACGCAGCAGGGTACTGTACCCTCTCTTAAGGAGGGAAGGGGAGGTAGGGGGTGAATGGGAGAGCGGGAGGATAATGGAAGGAGGGGAGGAAGTGTAAATTTTTGAATGAAAAATAAAAAATATAATCATTAGACTTGATTAACCAGTAGACTAAGATATGTTCTTATATGTTTGATTTTATGGCATTTTGTCAAAAATTCTTTCAAATTAAAGAAAGGTCATATAACTGGAAATCATCATAATAAGTAAATTAAACCAGTCTGAGGTATGCTGTCTGCTTTCTCTCATGTTTCGCATAGATCTTATGTAGATATATAAATTTATATATGTATATAAGATATGAAAGTAACCATGAAACTCTCTAGGGAAGAAAGGGGACTGATAAGGGTAGGAGGAATGAAAAGGGAAGGCATCCTCGTTAGCTTTAGCTGAAGCAGTAATCTGTAGGAGCTTCAGTTGAAGAATTGCCAGACCACATCCATCTGTGGCCATGTCTGTGAAAAGCCGTCTTGGTTCTTAGCACAGAAGTACCCATAGGCATCTCCATCCCCAGGCAACTGAGTCTGATTTGTATGAGAAAGCTAGCTGAGTTAGCCAAAAAATAAATTAGTAAGCAGTGTTCCTCCACGGTCTCTGCTTCGGTTCCTGCTCTGAATTCCCTCAATGATGGACTGTTACCTGGAAGTATAAGCCAAATAAACCTTTTCCTCCCCTAACTTGCCTCTGGTCATGATGTTTATCACAGTAGCAGAAGGAAACGAGGAGATTAGGGTAAGGAGTGTGTGTGTAGAACATGGAAATATGCTCAATGGTCAAAACATCACAATTTCTGCAAGTGACACATGAGTGTTTACAGTGAAATTTTTAAAGTCACCTAGGCAATAATGAAGATTAAAGATAGGCAGGGGCTAATTTCTGTTTATCAGGAAATAATAAATATGATCTCAGGTTTGGCAAATCACAGTGTATTATTTCTATCTTCTTAACACCTGGCTGCCAGGAAAATGTGTGTTATAATATCCATTTCAAGTTTTTAATATCCAGTTCAGACTGTTTCCAGGAAAGTCCATGTGCATTTCTAAGCTCCAACCCAAATGTTCTTACTCTCTCTCTCTTTTCCTTATTTCCTCCCTCACTCCTTCCCTCTCTCTCTCTCTCCCTCCCTCCCTCCCTCTCTCTCTGTCTCTCTCTGTCTCTCTCTCTCTCTCTCTCTCTGTGTGTGTGTGTGTGTGTGTGTATGTATGTGTGTGTGCGTGTGTTTGCTGGTGCCCAGGAAGACCAGAAGAAGTCATTGGATCACCTGGAGCTGAAGTTACAGGCATCTCTGACATAACATAGTTATGATGTTACATTAATATATTACATTATGATGTAACATCCACTCTGTGATGGGTACTGGCACCCACTCTGGTCTTCTGCAAGAAAATGTGTTATCTTACCCACTATCTCTTTAGCCCTGAAGAGCTGTTTTTCAGTTACTTAAGCTCAGGAGATATATTGCTCTGGTACATTTGCACCAGATTGTCCTGGCAGGCACACAGCCAAGCCTACCAGACTCTAGGACAATGGCAAACTCTTCAAACAGCTTTGGAGGTTTTTTGTAATTGTGTTTTTGTTTTTATGGGATTCTCAATCTATGTACACTGTATGTCTTTGTGTCTGTTATGCATTTGTGGGTTTGTGTGCATGTGTATACTCATGGGTGTAGAGATAAAAGATCAACTAGTCTTCAGAAGCTACCCACTTTGTCTTTAAGAGACAGGCTTTTTCATTGCCCTGAGCTTCACTAGTTCAGTTAGGCTGGCTGAGCAGTGAGTACCAGGGATATGTCTGTCCCTGCTTCCCCTTTGCTGGGTTTATAAGCAAGTGCCACCATGCCTGGTACTTTTCCATAAGTTTTGATGACTGAACTCAGGTCTTGATGTTTGTATAGCAAACATTTTATCAACTGAGCCATCTCTACAAGGCTCTATAACATGATCAAAGTTACCCTAGGGTGACCAACTACAAAACAAAACTCCAGGATGCTGCTGCAGAGTTGGACCTGGCCATGGTTCTGGGAAATTATGACCAGTTCCCCAAGAAGGAGTGCTATAAATACCATAGACTGTAAAGCAAGGTTCTTTGCTACATATGATTAAAGAGAAAAAATTTAATACTCTATCCAGATGGTTTTGGAACCAATTCAAATCACGTTGAGGACAAAAGACTCCACAAAAAATAACGGCTAAGTATTTTCTTGGTTGTTCATTTTGATACTGAAACAGAACCTACAATTCATGGTAGGGGTGGTTACTGGAATGCCATTTGATTGACTTCATTTTACCATCTCACAAGTCATTAGGCCTAGAGCAATCCCACATGTCCAGGATGCCTCATTTTCAGATAGCAAAAGCAGCTGTTGTACCCTCACCATCCCAACACAGATCAGAAATCGGCATCTTTCTCTTCTGTTCTTTGTAGACTGAGTGTAAATGCATTAACACCCAAACCTTATTCTTCCTGCTCACACTGTATTGGACACCAGCCACAAGTCTGGCTTTTCCAGCCAGCCTTTGAGGGAATGTGGCTCCATGCTGATAGGAACTTTAGTGGTTTTTATACCTTGTGCTTTTCTGTTTCCCTTTCAAATTCCAAGCACCCTTCACTTAGTTTTGGGCCTTTGTGTACTCTGAGTTTATTGTAACTGGCAACTGAAGCTCTTTACCCCCTGCTCCATCTGCTGGAGCTGGGTCCTGCAGGTAGTGTTGTGTTTGATTTCAGATCATCGTTTGTTGTGTTGTCAAGAAGGGCTTGTGGGAGGAAGCAAAAGAGGCCTGCATGCAAAATGCTCTTTGGTTAAAATTCACAAATAACTTGTCTGAAACTCTGACTGTGCCTCTGATCAGTGTGCTGTACATTTCCTATAATCACAGCTACTCTTTCAGCACATTCTGAAAGTCACCCTCAACTGTCCACAAAAGGATGGCAACCTTAACGCTGGACTTTGGAGCCCATCTGCATCAGTTCTCATCCCTAAAGTAACCAAAATGAGTAAACTTGTTACGCTATGCTGGCTAGAAGTTTGTTTTTAAACAGATTCTATAGCCCTTTGCCTAATTTGTGATATGTAGAGTACATTCTGTTTCCTTGGGTCTAGGTCAAAAATATAGCCTATGTATGGAACCCCATTTTCAGCACCATGTTTGCACATATTTAAAACTTTAAGACATTAAAAGCAAAATTGAACATTCACCAATTAATAATGAAAGGTATGAAGTAGATACTTTTTTAGGGTGAAAGATACTCACACGGTGATGTCGTGTTCTGTTCCTGTTTTAAATATATGTGCATGCATAATATTCATGTATATGTAGATACACAAGAGTGTTAGAGTGTGCATACACATGTGGGTGAGTTGGTGTGGAGGCCAGTGACAACCTTGAGTGGGTGTATTCCCTGAAGAAAGTCATCCACCTTATTTTGTGACAGGCTCTCCCTCTGATGACTCCAGGTTATGTCAAATTGACAGGTGAAGCTAACAATGACTCTGATGGATGATCGAACTTGGCAAAATAGCTGAAAGGTTTTGGTTTCTGATCAAAGGAGTTCCTTTGAACAGCAGTTGATAAGCATCTGTGAACTGTGGATCTGTATTCCAGTATGTACTCAGAGGAGCAAAGAAAGTCACTATATAGAAAGAGAAATAAAACAACCCCAAGAGATGGTTCACTTGGTTACACGCTTATCATTTAAGCAAATGGACCTGAGTTTGAGTTGTGTTGCCCACATAACAAAGCAGACATGTACAAGCATGTGGGTCTTGTTTTGATTCCCAGAACCCATACTTCTATAACAAGATACAGGGGCATGTGTCTGTGATCCTAGCACTGCCAAGGCTGATACAGGAGGATCCCTTACGTTTGTACCACATTCTAGTGAGCCCCAGCTTTTGTGAGAGACACTGCTCAAGAAGTAACATAAGAGAGCGGTTGGTGAATTTAACAATGCTTACTTCTGCTTGTCTCCACCCACACAAAGAGGAAGAAGTGAGTCATACACACTGTCCTTTGTTTTGTTTTATTATTTATAAGCAAAAGAGTGTAATAATTTAATAGTTCATACTCACGTGTTTCAAAGGCGATTTGTTTTGAGATAATATGAAAAAGATGATGTCTGTCCATATGCATCAGGTACTGATGTAATTTTAGATTAGCGTTGTCCTGATGGATTTTAGGAGAAACTGTAATTTGTTTACAGGTCATTTAGAGAGACAAATTACTCTGGGGGAGAATCTCACCTGTTTTTATGCAAATAACTATGATTATTTTTAATTCAAATTAGAGAGATAATTATCCACCTTTTCTTCAATGCTAAAAATTTTAAAATTGGATATATAACTCAGGTTATTTGGTCACACTCATGAAGTGTTATCAAAATTAATGCAAACAGCCGAAGGTGACCCTGCATCTGCATGCCACTCTCTATGTGTGTGGACTGTTGTTATGATTTGAATCAGAAACGTAGTATTAAAGCTCATGCACTGAATTCTTGATCCCCCAGCTAGTGGCAATGTTTGGGACCTTTAGGAGATGGAGTCTTGCTGTAAAAAGTGGATCACTGGAGGTGGGTCTTGAGGTTTTAGAGGCTAGCACCACTTCCTGTTCTCTCTCGACAACAAGACTCAGATGTGGTTGAACAGCTGCTACACACTCCTGCTGCCATGCTTTCCTGCCATGATGGACTGTATCCCCTTGAACTGTGAGATGACCTAAACCCCCATCTCTTAAGTTACTTCTTGTAAGGCATTTTATCACAGCAAGGAGAAAAGTAACCAACACAAGTAGATTGGCAGTTGCTATTTTTCTGCATTTGGTGTTCATTTTTTCTTTCAGTTTCCAATGGTGAAAATTCTGCTTCTTACATTTTTTTTAATGAGAGAATGGGTTTATTTGTAGCAACCTTTATCACTATCTCAGATTTTCATAACATCTTTTCCAGGTTAGTATGATAATAACTTAAAGCGAATATTTTTTGTGTAATCAGAGCCTGTGTGTTCATTTCCTGGCCACCTAAACTCAAATAATCACAGACAAACTGTATTAATTATAACACTGTTTGACCAATAGCTTAGATGTATTCATAGCTATCTCTTACATCTTAAATCAACCAATTTCTATTAATCTGTGCATCACTATGAGGCTGTGGCTTACCAGTAAAGTCCTAGAATCTTTCTTCTTCAACAACTACATGGGATCTCTCTGATTTTACCTCTCCTCCCTGAATTTCATTTAATTTTTCCACCTTGCTCTATTCTGCTCTGCCATAGGCCAAATTAGCTTCTTCATTAACCAATGGTAATAAAACATATTCATAGCATACAAAGAGAATCACACATCTCTTTTTAGTTGTCCAGGAGCTAAGGTAAGCTTTGGAATAGAAGATACTTTTATAGAATTTGACTTTGGATTTTTGATGCTATAATTTTTAGTATTCTAAGGTATTTAAAACAACATAGAGCAATATAATCACAGTTTTTCCATCATTTTAACTGTAGTGATTTCCACCACACTCCATTTCAGAGTGTAGCCACTCAAAGAAACCTGTCTTTTTCAGAACAATATCAACATATGGATTCAAACACGTGACTTGCCCATAGACTCTACCCTTCTGCTAGTAGCTCATCCAGGATGCATGAAGGGTCTAACACTAGGGGTTTAGCAATGCACAAGGCATACTGCCTTTATGAAGATGCTGGTGTTCTGCAGTTTTGTCATGGTAGGTGAGGTGTAGATCACTTGCTTATTCTACTAGGACTCATTGAACTTCTGAATGTGTAGACTCATGTCTTTTTTTCTAAATAATTTCTTTTACAAAATGGACTTTGTTCTATTCTTTTTCTTCTTCTAGAACTTATAAGACATTTGGTATACTTTCTATCTTCTAGGTAAGAAAAATGTGGTACATTTACACAATAGAGCATTACACAGCAGAAAAAAATAATGACATCTTGAATTTTGCAGGCACTCATGCAGGAGAAAGGTTCAGACAGAGCCCCCACTCCAACCTCTGATTCATAGCTTTATCCATATTGCTCAAACCCCACCTAGAACTTTTGTGAACCTTTAAGATCTTGGACAGCCTGTCTCCATGCTGGTATGGTAAAGGCAAAAATGGAACCAGGGCTTAAACCTGATTATGACCTAGTTAGTACCTTGTCCCTCAGAGGAGTGCCTTATTTCTTGTTGACAGGTACAAGCCCACCGAGAGGCTCACCACAGGTCATCATAGCTTGATGTCTGCTCCTGTGATGAGGGAATAATGAAGTTGATAGACATTCTTCCTCTTCATCCCATTCTTTCCTCTGAGCTCCTATGGGATCATGCTACAGAGATCCTCTGATCCATCATCCTGTAGAGTTGTCCTCCAGTCTGTTCCATGGCAGAGGCTGAACAAAGCTAGCTCTAACCTGGCCCACCTAACTTGCAGCCCTGTGTCCCCGTTTTCTGAGTCTCTGGGCCTTGTTTCAGGTGGCACCATATTTATTCCATCCCTCCTACTCTTCTTCAGTGGCATTTCTCAGGATCATGGGCAGATTGTCACCTCCCCTCCCATGCACATCTCTCTGCACATCTCTCTCACTACCGGAATCCTGTGCCCACTGGTTCTCACTCCACAGGCATGCCATGTGACAAGAAATATGACAGCAGGGGCTGTTATCCCATAGTTCTGGAAGCCAGCATAGGAGATGAGAGTTTTGGTGGGGTCACACTCCCTCTTCTGGCTGCAGAGACTCTAGCTCCTCTGGACTTTGAGTCTTGTCTTCATGTGGCATTCTCTTCTTGTTCCATATCTTGCAAGGAAAGCTGCATCAGAATATAAGCCCATCCTAAATACAGGGTAACCATACTGCAAGATTCTTAACTTAATCACTTACTTGAAGACCCCCTTTTCCAAATAGGGACACATTGACAGGTCCAGGGTTAGGGCATGTGTTTATCTCCTGGGGAACCAATATTTGGCTCTTTGACCTCTGTATCTTAAAAATACAAGGCCTCTGACAACCCGTTATGCTACTGAACACTTCAGAAGCCTTCATTTTACTTCCTTTGTCTAGGATTGGGTTCACTGTTACAGTTCCAGATGGACTGTGGAATGGGCAGGGGTACCCCATGCCTCCCAAGAGAGGGGGTAAAGAGACTCAATCCCAGTATTTTCTAAACAGAAACCCAAGACATATTTCTGAGACAGCTTCTCAGATCCTTCTAGAAGAGGGAGAAGCTTGTGTACCACAGCTGAAGAAATGGAGTCCAGTTGGGGTGTGTTTAGAATTGAGAGTGACTTGACTGCATGCAACTGTGAGCCAGGGACAAAGGCAAAGGACAGACATGGCTGCATGAAGAAGGGAGGACAGGGGGAGGAGCCAGGGAAGCAGCTTAATGCTCGGTTGCCATGGTTACCCTTGTGAAGTCCGGTCTGGCAATGACAGCTCTCTAGTCCATCCCAGGCCACCAGGTCCTGGATCATTACATTCCACAGCAGTCAGGGACAAGGCAGCCCAAGGTTGCTGAGCTTTTTCAGGCTAGTCATGGGTGAAGCAGACAGACTGGATTCACTGCTCTGATGAGGGGGCTCCACAGTGTTCTAAGTGCCCAAAGAAACCACACAAGAGCATTTCCTGTTTGTTTCAGAGGAAACTGAGGCACTGAGAGGATGTCACTTTCTTCAGGTCACCCCAGCTTAAAAACAGGTGGATTGCGATCAGGCATCTGGGCCCATCCTGACACAGTGGAACCTTTCCAGGGTCCTGATGCATGCAGAGATGGGAGGGCTTGTGAGCAGCCTTGTCCATGGTGACAGGGATTGAGGAAGCAGGATGGGGTTCAAGGTGCATGACAGGAAGTCAGAAAAGCTTTCAAGGCTCTGACCTCCTATATGCTGTAAGCATTTTCCATGTGGGGAAAAGAGTGAGAATAAGTTTGTGAATGAAAAAAGAAGTTCCCCTTACCTCTCACTGAGTGTATGTTGTGTGTGTGTTCATATATATATGCACATGAGGAGGTCAGAGAACACCTTGGTTGCCACTCCTCAGGCATTTCCTATTTTTTATCCATTGATAAAGGGTCTCTTATTGGCTTGGAAATCTCTAAATAGGCTAGGCTGCCTGACCAGTAAGTCACAAGGATTCTCTTGTATCTACCTGTCTAGTACTGGGATTGCAAGCACACACCATCATGCCTGGATATTTTTTTAACCTGGGTTCTGGGGCCAAAACTCTCAGGCCAGTCATTGTGTTTGCAAGGCAAACTTTTATCGACTGATCCATCTACTTATTCCCATTTCTTATTTTTTTGATCTTTAATTTGCTATGAGTTTGGCTAAAAGGGCATTTGGTAGTCTTTAACCTGTGCTCAATTTGGGTTTACCTATTGGAGGCTATATTTATGAGTCTTTGGTTATGCAACTGTATTGTTTCTTTTGAACACTTATTATTCCTAATATTAGTTTTCGTTGGAGAATTTCATGGGGACACACACATAATTTTTGGTGAACTATTTGGAGGTTTCTATTTTTATATTGAGCTAATTTTTATATTGAATTTAATTTAAGGATGACCTCTCTTTGGATATCTGACAGCCTTTTCAAAGAGAATAAGTTATAAGTACTTATATAGACATGCATACCTCATTATTACCAATCAATTTTCTATTTATACAAGACTCATAAGTATGTCACCAAATATTATATGAGTTCATAGAATTTTCTATTTCCATGATTTACTTTTCAACTACCGAATAATTCAGATGAACTTCAGGGCGTATGCCCAGAAGTAGTATAGCTGGATGCTGTGGTAATTACACTTTTAGGTTCTTTTGACATCTCC
The DNA here is from genome assembly GCA_028555095.1 of Dicrostonyx torquatus. Lineage (NCBI taxonomy): Eukaryota > Metazoa > Chordata > Mammalia > Rodentia > Cricetidae > Dicrostonyx > Dicrostonyx torquatus. The sequence continues at coordinate 6,715,822 of JAQHUG010000071.1, read as the reverse complement.
ATATTTTCTTCAACAGTGGCTGGACCAAGTTATGTCTCCATCAGCACTATATAAAGGTCCTGCTCTTTGATGCTTTGAATGAGACTGGCTCCATAGGCTCATAAGCTTGAACTCTTGGTCTGTAGTTAGGGGAACTGTTTGGGAAGGATTAGAATGTGTGTCACTGGATTTCGGCTTTGTGGTTTCAGAAGCTCAATCTAAGTCTCATTCTCTCGCTTGCTTCCCTGTGGGTCAGGATATAAGCTGTCATGCCTGTCTGCTACCATTCTTCTTGTCATGATAATCACTGACTAACCCTCTAAAACTATAAAAAAGCCCTCAATTACGTGCTTTCTTTTATATTTGTCTTGGTTGTGTTGTCACTTCACAGCAATAGGATAGTAGTTGAGGCACTCTCCTATGTACCAGGATTTGCTGATCTTTGTTTTCTTGATGATATCCTTTCTAACTAATGTGACATGGAATATTAATGTAGCTTTAAGCTGCATTTTCTGATGACAAAAGATTACTAAGATTTTTAATGTTCATTGTTCATCTGCATACCATTTTTTGAGAATTGTCTATTAATTTCATTAGCTGATTTATCAACTAAGTTATTTATTTTTGGTGTCTAGCTCTTGGAGTACTTTATATATTTCTATATTAACATTGTATCAGGTATATAGCAAATAAATATTTCCTCCCATTCTCTAGACCATCTCCATACTTATTTCCTCTGATGTACACATGCTTTTTAATTTCATGCAATCTCACTTGCCAGTTCTCAGTATCATTTACTAAACTCTTGAAATCATTTCCAGAATGTTATTGCCTATTCCTAGACCTGGGTAATACTTGTTTCTAAACATTTCAGAAATTTAACTCTTCATTAAAATCCTTGATTCATTCTCTAAATCAACATACCACAAAGATACTTACACACCCACATTTACTACTGTGATTTTGACTAACAGCTAAGCAATGGGATCAACCTAAGAGGCACTCATTTTCTTTGAATGGACAAAGAAAATGTGTCAGTTAGTATAGTGGCAGTGTTGATGACTGTTTTACCTTTTATTAAATCAAATCCATGCACAATGCTTGCAAGATAGAAGTGAGAATCCAGGTAACATCACCAGCTGCTCTGCCCTTCTACCTGGAGAACCAGCTTTCCACCACTGCACTGTATAACCTTATTTCTCAAGGGCCAATGGGAACTCTAGTCATAGCTCTGCCAGTTTACTCACTATCCCAGAGAGAGAGAGAGAGAGAGAGAGAGAGAGAGAGAGAACACAACCCTTGTTCTCAGTTCTTATCCAGTCACATACCCAGAGAAGACTATGCCCATAGGGCTAAGTCACCCCAATACCATTGGCTTGTTGGACAGAATTTCCACAATTTAGTCATAAGGCTTCATTTAATCATAAAGAAGAATCAAGTCATGTCATTTACTACAAAAATTATCTGAGATCATCATGATAACTGAAGTAAAGATAGAAAAATGTCAAGTTTGTACTAAATTGATATCCCTATATTACTTTGTAGATATAGTAACTATTTGTTTATAAGTATATATGAAAGAGAGATTAGGGGAGAGAGGAGTCTAAAGAGAGAGCAAATGAGAGAGTGTGAACATGCTAAAAGAATATTTGTCAAAGTCTCAATGAAACCCAACCCTGCATGCAATGAATGCACACTAACACCTGGAAAAACAAAGTACGAGGTTCTTGGTTCATACAGATGAAATGGACAGACCAGGTTTAGAGTCCCTTTGATATTTACACTTCAACCACTCATTCAGGGAGTTCAGTAAGAACTCTCAACAGTCAAAAAGAATTACTCCAATTTTTTCAGTAAAGTAAGTACTCCATCATGTGGGTCCCTGTTATAGGTCAGCAAATAACAGGTTTCATGCTTCTTAGGATAGAGAAAATGGTGATGAAATCGACAAAACACTTTTCCATGGAAACAGCAGAGATGCAAGGTCCATGCACCCTTGTCCCCAGAGGGTGCCTACATCATTTAAACATCTCAGCAACCTTCATCTTCATGTATTCCTTCTTGCAGTGCCTCTGCAGCCATTAGTATGGTGGACCTCCAAAGTCAATGTTGTCTCCTCATATGTAGTGTTGTAATAGGTGCGAGCTGTGTTCCCAGCATCTGAGAGGAGCGCCACCGTTTGTTCCCAGTGCCTGGCTCCTGGCCGCAGCGCTAGCTTATGCCCAAAATTACCACACGAAAAGTGTATTCATTTAAAGTCTTCCTGGCCCATTATCGTTAGCCTCTTCTTGGCTAACCCTGACATCTTAAACTAACCCATTCCTAATAGTCTCATTGGAAGATTTTAACCTGCATCTATCTCAATCTGGAGTATCATGACGTCTCCCATACTTCCTTTCTTTCCCGAACTCTGTTCTGGATGGGGGAGGAATTTTATAGGCAAAAAAAAAAAGATGGGATGGGATAATAGATTTGTATTTGTGAGTTATTAGACAATCACATTGGTAATTATATTGGCATAGATTTTTGTATATTGATACAAAGTTAAATTATATTGAATATTGTATGTATGCGTCTACCTCTGTTTAAAACATTGTTCATATGTATATATATATATATATATATATATATATATCAATTTACCATACCTCAATGTACATTACTACCTTTGATTAAGGTACTTATATATTGTTTACATTTGAAGGTCATTGTCCTCATTTATTGCACAGTTGTTTATTGTCCTAGTCTTTAAGTTAGATAGGTATTGAAAATTATAGATCAATATCCACCTATGCTTGTTATACTTATAATTAGACTAATCAGGTTTTTTTAGATACATAGAGATTATATTCAGGATAGATAGATAATCTTCAACCTCTTCAAGGAGCTACAAAAAATGGCCTTTAATCTAGCTTAGAGTTTTGTAGTTTCATGGCAATGAGACACATTGCTCCTGGCAACACCATTCTATTCCTGAGAGAATGTTGAACACCAGAGAAACTCCAATTGGAGACTTTCTTCTTGGCGGAACTGGCCTTTGGGCAAAGAAATGCTCATACCGCAATGGCTGACAAAGATACAGAATATCCGTAAATCAATAAAACAGAACTGTCATATCCTGCCAAGACAGGGTAAGATATTTTTAAAAAGATTCTTGCCTTTAAAAGTGGTATGTCAAAAAAAATGGTATGTCAATGACTCTAGGCCTTAGCCAAATTTGGTCTCTTCAACATTGCAAATGAGACTTTGGATGATTGCCCAGGTAGTCAGTCATCTCTGTCATTTGTTACACATTCTGGAAGTTTCTCAATTGCACTTCCTTTCCACTCAATTTTGTTGTTTTCCTTCTCAGATCTTTGATGGAGTTGAAGATTAGATAATTGTAGTTACCTTCCTCACAATTTAGCTATGCTTAACTTCAATACAATAGTTAGACTCCTTAAAAGAGAATGTTTAATAGAACTTTTGTTAGTCTGCTTACTATTGTTTATTGTCTGTAATTTCATATTTGGTGTCTGTTCCTATTGTATATAACTATGTTAGGTTTAGATAGATCTTGTTTAGACAAAAAGGGGAGATGATGGGGTAACAGCCAATCACCTCACGTTGGGGTGTAGCCATTGAGACCTCAAGTAATGAAAAATGAAGAGAACACAGGTGCGCGCTCTCTGACTCACTCCATGCAGCATCCTGTGATCAGATAGGACTTCGGACTTCCCTGTTTCTGTGAGTCTTCCCTCTTTTTATTTATTAAAATACCTTTTTCTATTGAGCTGTCTTGGTTAATTATTGTATCACTACAATGTAGCCCCTGATATCTATCTGCAAAGGAAGTCTCCTGAAAATAAGCAGAATTTTCTTTTATCTTTTTTTCACCTCTGTTGTATCCTCCATACTTCATTGTTAACTTAAAACACACTCATTGCTTTGTAGGGCAAGGAGAGAGCGCTATACACATTACTTTAATTTTGCTAATTTCTGTTAGTTTTATAACCTTTCCCAACAACAAAGGCCAGTTTATATCTATACAATTAATAATATACTATATGGGTTTGATTAACCTCTTTAAAATGAATTGTCATAGTATAATGGGAAAAGTGTTTTATTTTTGTATTTTTAATGGTTCTTATTGAGCTATATATTTTCTCCACTCCCCTGCCTTTTTCTCCCCTTCCTTTCTACCCTCTCCCATGGTCCCCATGCTTCTAATTTACTCAGAAAATTTTTTGTTTGTATTATTTCTAAAAGCCACTTATGAGTGAGTACATATGATATTTGTCTTTTTGAGTCTGGGTTACCTCACTCAATATGATGTTTTCTAGATCCATCCATTTGCCCACAGTTTCAAGATGTCATTACTTTTTCTGAGTGACTGAAGTTCTTCCAAAGTACCTGAGTTCATTTCCCAGCACCCATGTCTGGTGGCTCACAACTCCTATAACTTCAGCTCCAAGGATCTGATGCCCTCTCCTGGCCTTCCAGGGCACCCATGCACTTGTAACATACACTCACACAGACAAGTACACATAAATAAAAAAAAGAGAATCAAATTGTTGGACAAGAAATGTTTTGGTAGTCTCATCATTAGACAATATTTTGTCTCCTTTAGTGACAAATTAAATCTTGTTTTATGTCTTTTTTATGACTGTGGATAAGAATTTTAATTCATGCGTAGTTTGCCTTCAGGGTTCCTTACAGAACCGTAGGGAGAGGTTCTTTACAAGAGCATGAATACCTTGCCAGTGGTTACATCACTGGAGGAAATGCCTGTCGATCTCCCAGCACTTATCAACTGCCTGAACATTTAATGTGTGTACATGTACATGTGTGGGTGTTTGCTCACATGTATGTACAAGTGCAAGTGCATATATGGGTAGGCTATGAGGACAATGGGCAGGTGTCATGCTGTGTCACTCTCTGCCAGTTCCCTTGAGACAGAGTCTCTCATTGAACTGTGAGCTCATTGCTTTTGCTTTGTTTTATTTTCTTGTTAGGGATGGCTGGCCAGTGAACCCCTGTAAAGCTACTGTCTCCAGCCACTTCAGCACCAAAGTTTCAGGAGCACAGGTAACCACATCAAGCATTATTTTTAGTGTAGGTGCTGGAGATCCCAACTCAGATCCTTATAGTTGGGCTTGGGCATTGAGCACTATTATTTAGCTAGCCATCTTTGTTGGCCCCTATTCATTTATTTTGTTAAGGGTCACATTTGACTTGGTTACTTAAATGCATGATATCATACAGCTAACACTGTAAAAAGATACAGGAAAATTCCATTGCTCCTAAAGCAACCCTCAGGTCACTTGCATCCAGTTCTGCTCTCACACATGCATCCTTTGGCAATCACACATCTATTTTCTGTTCCCATAATCTCCTTTCCCAGAATGCCACAAAATGAAATCATGTAATATGCAATGTTATCTGTCTGGTTCTTGAGTTTTGCACAATAGTTTTGAGACTGATCCATGTTATTGCATATATAATTAGCTTTTTCAATTGTTTGCTACTCTAGTTTCATTTCTATTGCTCTGTCACAGCTCTAGGTGGCAATCCTCCTGTGAGGAAGTCACAGCAGCCTGAGCATGAGACAGCTGGCCATAGCACATCCACCTTCAAATGCAGAGAGAAATGAATGCATCCGTGATCAGTTGCTTGTTTGTTTTCTAAGGCTCACCTTGGTCCTTTCCAGCTCAAGACTTTTCCAGGGAATGGTGTTGCTCACACTGGGCTATGCCCTCCCACATTGACTAAGTTAATCAAAGTAATCCCCACAGATATAACCCAGGTTAACCAACTGTAGACAGCCCCTCACCGAGGCTCTTTCCAGCTGATTCTAGGTTGTCAAATTGACAATTCAAGCTAACCATAACAAGGAGTAAGAATCCATTTTATGGATAATTGTAATTTTTTATCTGTTCATAAACTGACAACATTTGTTTACTGGTTTGAGTGAGGATAAACAAAGCAACATTTACATTCTTATATGGATAGAATTTCATTTCTTGTGAGTAAATATTTAGAAATGTAATACTAGGATATATGACAGATGCACATTTAACTTGGTAAGAAACTGCCAAATTCTCTTCCAAAGTGATTGCAGCTTTTGACATTCTATCAGTGACATGGCATTGTCAAAAGTCACTGCACATTCTTGTTATGATGGTTTAAATATGAAATCTCCACCACAGGCACAAGTGTTGAACATCTGGCTCCTAGTAGGGTGGTATTTAGAAAAGTTCTGGAAGCTTTAGGAGGTTGGGGCTGGCTGGTGGAAGCTTCTCCCTGGGGACTACGCCTTTCCATGAAACTAACTCTTCCCCGCTCTCTGCTTCTTGTGCACCACAAGTTGAAGGGTTTCCTCTATCACATGTTGGTGTTGCTGCGATGTCCAGTGTCACCTCAGGCATAAAGTGAGGGAACCATCTCTCCAGACTGAATGCTCTGAAACTGTGAGAAAGTCCTGTCTCCCTGTTCTTTTCTTTTGTAATTCTTGTTTGCTCTTCCCTTTTGAGATGCAGTCTGTCCTGGCTTCATTTCTGTTGCTGTAGGGAAATGCCCTCACAAAAGCAGCTTGAAGGAGGAAAAGGTTTCTTGGGCTTACAGTTCCGTGTTACAGTGCCCCAGTCTGGGAAACTCAAGGCAAGAAACTGAAGCAGTTCATCACATCCACAGTCAAGAGAAGGGAGACATGAATCATGCATGCTGACTCATGTTAGACCTCTTCCTACACTGGCTAGGGATTGATGCCACCCATAGTGAACTGGTCTTATCATCTCAATTAATCAAGATAATTGCCCATGGACATACCCACAGGTATGTCCCTCAGTCACACACTCTAAGTTATTCTAGATTGTGTCAAACTGAAAATTAAAACTAATCATCATAAAATCTCATATAGCACAGGCTAGCCTCAAAATCACTATGTAGTTGAGGACAGCTTTAAATTCCTGATCCTCCTGCCTCAGGTGTTTATCATCATGCCCATTTTATGCTGTTCTGGAGATAGAAACAGAACTTCATGCATGATAAGCAAGATTTTATCAACTGAGCTACAGCCTCGGAACCTTAAGGTATTTTGGTTGAGCATTCTTCAAAACATTGAACGAACTAACACACATTCCACTCTGTACTTTCAGTCTTCTGAGTTTTAGGACTCTAGTGGCAATGCGATGCTATCTTCTTGGGGTTTTGATAAATCTTCCTTTAATTACCTCTGCCATGTATCTCCTTTTCAAGAAAATATTTGCTGTGACATATCTTCGGTAAAGCCTTCAAATAATGTGCTCATTATTTTAAAAATCAATGTGTTTATCTTATTCTTGAGCTGAAAATACAAGCTGGACACAAGTCCATTATTAGATGTATGGTTTATGAGCACTCCCATTTGTGGTTTGTAATTCACTTTTTTTGTGATAGTGTTCTCTGAAGGGACAAATGTACCACTGTGGTAAAATCCAGTTTCCCTGATGTCTTCTTGTCTGCAGGATTTTTGGTCAACTCAAGGTCATGAACATTTTTCCCCTGTGATTTTGTTTTGTCATTTACCATTTGGGCTCTTCTGTGTAGGTCTAACATGACTTTTAAGTTAGTTTGTACATGTAATGTGAAATCTGTTGATTTTTGAGGATTTTTTTTTATTTCATCTCTTTTACAAGCATGTGAAAGTTTAGGTATGTGGACCTGCACACACCACAGTTCAAGTGTGGAGGTCAGGGAAGAGCTTGTGGAAATCAGATCTGTCTTTCCACCATGTGGGTTCCAGGGATCAAGCTTTGCTCATCAGGTTTGAGGAAATACCCACTGTCTCAAAAATTAGTTCTATGTTATTTGTTCCATTTCAACTTACGTATATGCAACTGCTTAGCACCATTCGTTGAAAATATTCTTTTCCCTACTGGATTTTAAATATAGTACCAAAAATAAACTGACCTAGGTTAGCACGGAGGCACTTGCCTAGAAATGGAATTATACAAGTACTAAGGAGACTGAGTTAGGAAGACCACATGTTTGAGGTTGGCCTAGACTGAATAGCAAGATCCTTCCTGAGAGAGAGAGAGAGAGAGAGAGAGAGAGAGAGAGAGAGAGAGAGAGAGAGAGAGAGAGAGAGAGAGAGAGAGAGAGAGAGAGAGAGAGAGA
>JAQHUG010000071.1:6667547-6700589 GCA_028555095.1 Dicrostonyx torquatus | reverse complement strand
ACAAATAACCCCTGCTTCCATCTCTCACTCCCTGGTCCCCAGAGCCTTATCCCTGGAGCCTGCAGCTTTGTGAGGTCCTAGGACCCTGCAGCTGGAAAGGGGAGCTGGGCTGTGCTGGGAAAAAATCCAGTACCGAGGCAGGGCCCTGTGCCCGAATCCTCCTTATGTTGTCTTATTGCTATTGCTAGAACTTCAAGCACTATATCAAGGAGATATGGAGAGAGTAGACAGCCTTGTCTTCTTCTCCCACATGCCTTTCTGTCCCTGTGTTGTACTCCATAGCTCTTCGATGTGATCTACTTTGGATAATGATTTGTGATGTAATTATAGGCATTGGAACAATATGTGAATACTTGCAGATAATGGAAAAATCTCAGACAATAGAGAATAATGGAGTGTTTGTGATGAGTTTAATGTATGATATGTCAAAAGGAATTCATAGTCCATTAAAAATATTCCTATTAATCAATGAAAAAAGTGAAATAGATTTCAATCTTGAGTTGCATTTCTGGACCTGTAGGGATAAAAATGTACTTAATTGTTTGGGGTATAGAAATGTGTGTAGTTAATATACACTCCTTTATCATGGATGAGACTGACTTTTCAAATAAGTAGACATCTGATAACCCACCCTCATAAAGTTCAAAGTAAAGCATTGATATACATACAGAATATCACTGAGAATATTGCTTGTATTTTTCTTTTGTTCTTTTTTAATATTCATTTTGCATACCAGTCACAGTTCCCCTTCCCTCCCCTCTTCCTGCTTACCCTATGTACCCCTTACCCCCGCATCTACTTCTCAAAGAGGCTAAAGCATTTCATGGGGAATCAACGAAGCCTGGCATATCCAGTTGAGGCAGGACTAAGTCTCTCCCCACTCTATCAAGGCTGAGCAAGGAATCCCACCATAGGGAATCGGTTCCAAAAAATAAATTCGTGCACTCAGGATAAATCCTGGTCCCACTGTCAGGGGCCCCACAGACTGCCCAAGCCATAGAAATATCACCCAAAATCAGAGGGCCTAGTTCGTTCCCATGCAGGCTCCACAACTGACAGTTCAGGGTTTATGTGCTTTCACTAACTCTGGTCAGCTGGCTCTCTGCTAGTTTCTCCATCATGATCTTGCCCCCACCCTCCTGTTCATATAATCCACCTCCCTCTCTTCCACTGAATTCCAGGAACTTGACCTAGTGCCTTGCTGTGGATGTCTGCATGTGTTTCCTTAACCGTGTTCATGGGAATATTATTTATAATAGCCCAAACCTAGAAACCTAGATTTCCCTCAGCTGAAGAATGGGTAAAGAAAATGTGGTAAACCTACACAACGGAGTATTATTCAACAGAAAAAAATGACATCATGAAATTTGCAGACAAATAAATGGAACTATAAAAAGTTATCCTGAGTGAGGTAATCCAGACCCAGAAAGACAAACATGGTATGTACTCATGCATAAGTGCATATTAGATGTAAAGCAAAGGATAACCAAGCTACGAACCACAGCCCCAGAGAAGGTAGGTAACAACAGGATCCAAGAGGGACATGCATGGATTTCCTTAGGAAGGAGAAATAGATAAGTTTTCCTGGGTAAACTGGGGGTGGGGAGTGGAACAGGAGAGAGGATGAGGGATGAGAACATAAGGGAACATGATGATCAAATTGGGGCAGGGATGGACAGGGATAGCGATAAAAGAGATGTCTTGATAGAGGAGGTCATTATGGGTTTAGGAAGAAACCAGGTGCCAGGGAAATTCTCAGGAATCCACAAGGCTGACCCAGCTAATACTTCTAACAATGGTGGAGAGGGTGCCTGAACTGACCTTCTCCTGTAAACAGATTAATGACTATCCTAATTGTCATCATAGAACCTTCATCTAGTAACTGATGTTAGTTAGCTTTCTTATACAGCCAGAGACCCTCTTACTCGAATTAACAGTCAAGGAAATCTCCCATAGACATGTCTACAGCATATACCAGCATTACAAAGACAATTGCTCAACTAAGACCCTCTTTTCAGGTGATTCTAGACTGTGTCAAATTCACAATCACTAGGACATTTTATTTCTCTTAATACTATTTCAATAAAACTAACCCAAACTTACAGTCTGCCATGCACCCAGCCATTTACAGTGTAGGGATTTTCTCATTAAGATCTTACAACAACATTAGGAAGTACATAGGTCTACTATTTTTATTATCTAGGTGAAATGTTTGAGGCTTAGAGAGATTCTTAGGTTGACCAGAGTCATTTTCACCTGATAAGTAGTAAGGTCACACTTTGAATGCAGATGCTACAAGAACATGTCTAGGTACCAAGCACCCATGTACTTCTTGGAATTTATTTTATTTTATCTGCTATCAGACTCTAAACTAGGATGTAGCACCTTGTCTCCTTTGGATCAATGCAGTCAGTTGATAAAGTCTCTTCTAGCTTGCAGAAAACTCTGGAATTGATCCATAACACTGCTTAAACCAAACACGGTAGTGGACACCTGTGATCCCAGCACTTGGAATGTGAAGGCAGGACTAAAATCTTCCTTGGCCAAGGCTATCCTCAATTAAGTAAAGAGTGAGTTGGAGGGCAGCTTGGGTTACATGACACCTGCCTCAAAAAAAAACTTTTTTAAGGAGCAGAACAAGTTATTTCCATAAATTAAAGTGCTTGCGACCAAACCTGAGGACCTGAGTTTGATTCCTGGGACCCACATGGTGAATGGAAAACTGACTGTCCAAACCTATTCTCTGGCTTCCACACCAGTGTAGTGGCATATGCACACATGCACACATGCATACATGCACACATGCATATACACAAAGTAGATCTATTTAACAGAAATAATTGATGTTCTAATATAGATAAATTGAAATTAAAGATAGGTAAAAGGAAAGGAACGATGGAAGAACAAACAGTAGAAGGAAGAAATCCCATGGGAGCCAGCAAAGATGTAGAGTGAATGGAGATTTGGTCCTTTTTCTGGTGTCTGAGGATGGGATGAGGATGCTCTCAATACTGTCATCCTTCTGCAATCCTTGACACTTGAAAGCTCGGGCTGCTTTGGGAGGCTCTGCAGCAGAGCTGAAAGGGCAGTAATGAAACTTGGATGCTAATAAAGTCTGGGCCAGGAGCATTTTGCCCTAGTAGATCATTGTCCATATTTCCAGGAGCCTCTGATGCCCTTTTCAACAGTCTCTTTACAGCTCATTGGTGGGTAATAAGTCTTGACCAGTATTGGTCTTTGACACAGGTAGTAAAATACAATCTAAAAAGCACCCAGTGGAGTATAAAAGTCAGCACCAGGACAGAGGGGATGATTTCCAATGTCATATCTTTCCCATCTTGGATCACTAGGTACAAGATCAAAGGGGCAAGACATTTGCTCACTGAAGTTATTATGAGTTAGACAAAACCTTATTCTGTTTTCTGGATATGGAAGCACACAAATAATTCTTTTCATAAAGTTTGGTTTGGGTGAAATGATGCTTAAAATATGTAATAATATTTCTGATTTGTATGGTCATCAGTTTGAGAAGGACTTTGGATAAAAACAACAGCTGAGTTAAAAGGTGAAGACCTAAGATCAAAACATTATAGGCATATCTGTACTCAAGGTGTTAGGATAAAGAAGAGAAGGATTAAAAAAAGAAAAAGAGAAGGATAATGGAGGGACCAGCAAGATGACTCAGCTGTTAAGCCTGATGACCCAAGTCCTATGCGTGAGAACCACATGGTGGAAGGTGAGAACTGATCTCCTATATGTTGTCCCCTGACAGTTACATGCATGCTGTGGAAGGCTTGTGACAACCTCATCCCCACACAATAAATGCAGGGAAAAAAATTAGCCACAACATGTAGTAATAAGGAGGAACGGACTATGGGGGCTGTATTCCCCAGTTCCTGGCTTCTGGCCGCCGGCCTGCTTTTGGCCCTGGCTAGCTTATACCCAGAATAATTAGACACAAACTGTATTCACTTAAATACTGCCTGGCCCATTAGTTTAAACCTCTTATACATATTAGTTTAACCCATATCTAGTAATCTGTGTGTCACCACGTGGTCGTGGCTTACCGGGAAGATTCTAACCAAAGTCCATCTTGGGCTGGAGAAACATGGCATCTGCTTCAGTGCCTTCTCTCTCACAGCCTTCCATTCTGTCTACTCTGCCCACCTAAGGGCTGCCCTATCAAAAGGCCGAGGCAGTTTCTTTATTCAACCAATGAAAGCAACAGAAATACAGAAGGACCCTCCTACACCAGAAACAAAAAAGACCATAATGGAGGCATGGAATTTTTTTCCAGATATTTGAGTCAATGTTCTTAGCAGGCTAAGTGGGGGTGATTATCCTCCCCCCAAAAGTAACATACACTTAAGCCCCAAGACCTTATTATATTTTGAAACAATTCTCTCTATTCTCTCTCTCTCTCTCTCTCTCTCTCTCTCTCAGTTCTGGATGTTACTCCTCAGGGTTTCTTCAGCTTGACTTTTGATACAGGGCCTCCTCCTGCTTGGAGCTCACCAGTAGATTAGGTTCACTGGCCAGTGAGCCTGTGATCAACCTATCATGTCTTCTCAACTCTGGCATTACTAGTGCACCATATCACACCTGGTATTCCTTATGTGGATTCTAGGAATTGAACTCGGGTCCTAGTAAATGCTTTACTACTGAGGCATCTTTCCTGATTCCATCTGAAATCATCTGTGAAGCTGCAAATTAGTTGGGATAAGATCAACTTGGATTAAACTGAGACCTCAATCCAAATAGAGTCTTTATAAGAAGAGGATAGATATGGAGAGACAGATTTAGGAAACCAGGAAGCTGAGTACAGAAACATTGCTTGGCATGGTCCAGATAGGCAGGGGATGCCACAGATGGCCAGGGCCATGAGAAGCTAGGGAGAGGCATGGAAAGCTCCCTCCTAGAGCCTTCAATAAACACCTTGCTTTCAGATGGCTCCTGGGTGGAATAATTGAGCTAGGAAACTTCTGCTGCCATGAACTTTATAGTTTATGCTTGTTTTGAAGTCCTTAGCAAGCAAATCTTATTTAAAGATTTAATTGTCTTGTGTCTGTTTTTACATGTGTGTGTAGTCCCTGAAGAAGCCAGAAGAGGGCAGTAGATCCCCCTGAGTTGGAGTTAGAGGAAGTTGTGAGTTGCTTAATGTGGGTTCCGGGAACTGAACTCAGGTCCTCTGCAAGAGTAGAATGTTCCTTTAAGCACCTCGCCATCTCTCTGCCTCTGTTGGTATACTTTTGTAATAGAGTTGGCTGAAATTTTTCTAGGTTTCTATAGTTAAGGGCAAGAGGTAAAAGAGCTACTTGAATTTGGACAACAATATCTGAAGGGCTGTAGAATGAGTTGCTGTCTGCCCACATGCCCAGCATTTCACTGGACCTGCAGAAGGGCCTATTCTGTGGTAAAAGGTAATTTTAAGACATTCCTGGATTTTGTAGGTAGTGGTCTCACAGAACACTTCTAGCATTAATATTCTGTGTAACAAGTAAAGAATAATATCTATGCTTAGCTCTAAAGTATATACACAATAAAGACAGCAAGATGGCTCAGTGGGTATAGGCATTTGCCACCAGGCTTGGTGACCTGAGTTTGATTCCTGCAACCAACATAGCGGGAAGGTGGAAAACAAGTCTTACAGGTTGTCATCTGACCCTGGCGTGTAGCCATGCTCTCTCTCTCTCTCTCTCTCTCTCTCTCTCTCTCTCTCTCTCACACACACACACACACACACACAGGCACACATGCATAATTTACATATATTTTAAACAAAGCAATAAATATATAAATTGTACTTTCACCAAAGTGTCACAGAATAACTAGAACTTTGATTAGAAGCCTTTGAGGCATAAAATGTTTTCTTTTCTTGTAGGCATCATTAAAATTAACCCACTCTGGGCTGTCAGCAAAATGTTTGAAGGAGTAAAACAAGGCCCTGGCTTCTATTGCCATCATCCATGTAAAAAAAGTCAAGGATAGTGAAGCTTGAAGTCCAAGCACTGGAGAAGTTGAGGCTCATGGCCAACTGGTAGGTTCTAGGCACAAATGAGAGACTTTATTCCTAATACAATAAAATTGGTGGTTATCCTGGTGAATAATACTGAAGATTAAGCCCTGGCTTACATCTACCCCACAGCCCCCATAAAGAAAAACTAAAAGAGCAACCCTCTGTGAATAGAAGATTTTTTTGCAGTAAATAAAAAAGTCATCATATCTTATAAAAGATGTTTTGTCTAGAAATTATGAGTTTTGTTATTTTATGAGTTTCTGTTACAGAAGCTATAACACTATCACTTTTTCCCACTCTTCTTTTATGGAAAATGAATGCTATGATCAGACACCATCTGGAGAATCTCTTGGTAGATTTAATGTTGCCTTAATTTGTTACAGCTTTCTTCTGTATCTACATGGTTTGAAAAATATCTTTGGAGATATTTTTCTCCAAAATGTCTTAAGGAAATAGGGTGAGTTGGGCTTATCCATGGCTATTGATTTAATCAATAGATTTTAGTAGATGTGACAATAGTAAAAGCTTGGGATTTAGGATACATGGTTGAACAGCCATGTCCTTTGCATTCCTGTTTCTTCAGCATTGGCAAATTCGTTGGTTCAAGAAAGACAATGAGTGTATGGCCATAGATGTTTTGGTATTGAGTTATAACTGAGTAAGCTAAGCTACACCATCCTCCAAGTTCCAGAAAATGTGCTGACATACAATTCAAATGGACTGTTTCATCCCACAGATGTTTGCTGTACAGAATTAGTAAGGAAATAACAACCTTATTAAGATATTGAGAGAATAAATTGAACATCATTATGGTTCTATACATCCTAAAATACCTAATAAAAGGGCTTATCAAACCTCTTCAGACACACCTCACTTGAATTCAAAAGTCTGTAGAGGTCTTGGGGCTATGGTTTGTAAGACCCATTTTTATTTACCTCGAATGTGTTGCTCCAGCTTGGGTGTAGGGCAAATTCTTCAGTCAGTCTGATATTGATTCTCTATTCTTCCTTACTAAGAAAACCCCAACATTGTTTGCTAAAAGCAATGTACCAAGTTAAAAATAGCTCCCTGACTCCCTTGAAATTCTGTTCTGTGAAACAGCCAACTTTTGATGAGAAAATGAAAACCACCTGCTGAAAATGGCTGAACAGAGCAAGGGAAAAAGTCAGAACTTAGATGAGACACTGTGCTCCTTTGTGTTATTAGAATTGATTTGAATAAGTTGCTGAATTAGTTAACAGCTTGCTGCTGCATCAAAACACCCAACAGATCTAATTTTGGAATAAAGGGTTATTTTGGCTCACAGTTTGAAGGGATACAGTCGATCATGGTGGGGAAGGCATGGGGGCAGAGGCATGGGGCAAAGGATCGAATTCCATCTGCAGTCAGGGAATAGAGTTGAATGCTGGTGCTGAGCTCACTTTCTCCTTTTCATTCAGTCTAGGACTCCAGCCTGTGGGATGGTTCTGCCCACATTTATGGTGGAGCTATCTACTTTCGTTAATCCAATGTGGAAACTTTCTCACAGACACAAGCAAAGGTTTGTCTCCTAAGTAGTTTCTGACCTTACCACGTTGACAAACAGTATTAACAATCATGGGTTCTATTCTCACTTCGTTACCTCAAAGCACATGCATTTTAAATAGTATAGAGATTTGACATTCAGTTGGGGTCAGTTGATTATGGGATACTGTATATACAATTGATTGATGAGGAGGTAGGCTTTTGGCAGTGAGCACCCAAATATCAGGAGGTGTCCCTTTTATGCAGAACATTCCCTTTTAATATTTATTTTCGTCTTTGTTGTGTGCATGCATGTGTATACACATGTGAGTTTAATGTTCACAGAAGCCAGATGCATTGAATCCCCCTGGGGCTTGTGAGCCACCTGATATGGGTTTTGGGGATCAAACTGGGGTCCTTTGCTTCAGCAGTATGCACCCTTAACCCACAAACCATCTCTCCAACCATTGCAAAAGGTCTTTTGTTTGTTTGCTTGTTTTTAACATGAAGTGACTCTAGCTTTGTCAAGGGATTGAACAGTGTTCTCTGCCCATGGCCTGCAGTCTAAATTAACTTGTAGGCCCATAACATGCAGACAGAGTCTCAAATGCAAGCCACTATAAGCTCTGCTTTGAGCGTCTATGAAGAAGTGACAGGAGCTTAAATTGTGGTCTTGGCCTTTTCCAGGCATGGTCGCTTAATGTGCTTTCTGCTAGAAGCTAACTGGGAGGCAAAGGGCTGCTTTCTGAATGAAGTCCATTCTGCACTGCTTCAAAGTAATTGCTCGTAACTAAGTCAAGGATTAAGGGAGGGTCATAGTTCACAAATCAGTTGATAAAATGTATAATCCCACGGGTTAAAAGCCCGATCATGGAAGAGGACTCTCACACACAGCATGTAACTTCAAAGGCTTTAGATAGAATCAAAGAAAATGAAAAGCAGACTATGTTCAGCTCTTGTCCCCTCTTGACTTTTTAACTTCTGAACACACGAAGTCATGTCAGATCTGAGCCCAGCAAAGATGTTTTCTAGAATTCTCATCTTAGATATTCCTTGGAGGTTGTGTATGAATGTGTGTGTGTGTATACACATATTTTGTATACTAATGTGTACTGTGTGTGGAGGTCAGAGGTCTAACTTGGGTGCCTTTTCTTAGGCACCATCCACCTTATTTTTACTGAGCTGGAGTCTCAGATTGGCTTGATGCATTAATTCAGTTGGACTGACTGTCCAGAGAGCCCCACCTGTCTCTGCCTCCCTGGCCCCTGGAATATAAGCAGTCAGTACTATCCTCGTGTGTGTGTGTGTGTGTGTGTGTGTGTGTGTGATCAAATTCAGGTCTTCATACAGTGTAGCAAGCATCTTACTATCCATAGCCCCCATTTCTCAGCTACCATCCTCCTCATGGTCTTCTGAAATGATCTCTATTAGAAATTAGGAAGGCTGTGTTTAAAGTGGGAATTGAAAATTGCCTTATGTTAGCAGACCTTTTTCATTTTACATTCCAATCCCAGTTCCCACTCCTCCTTTCTTCCTATTTCTTCTAACTAACCCCTTCCAAATCCCACCCCTCATCCACTCCTAAGCAAAGGCAAGGCACATTGCTCCAAGGAAGGACCAAGGATCTCCCCACTATATCCAGGCTGAGCAGGGTATCCAACCAAAGAAATGGGTTTCAAAAAGCCAGTACAAGCAGTAGGGATAAATCATGGTACATTTCCAGTGGCCCTGCAGTCTGCCCCAGTCATACAACTGTCACCCACATTTGAAGGGTTTAACTTGGTTCTAAGCTGTTTTCTTCCTTGTCTGAATGGAATTGGTGAGCTCCCACTAGCTCAGGTATACTGTTACAGTAGGTGTCTGCATCATGGTCTTGACCTCTTTGCTCATATTCTCACTCCTCTCACTCTTCAAGTGGACTTTGGGAGCTCAGGCCAGTGCATAACTGTGGGTCTCTGTTCTGTTTCCATCAATTGTTAGATAAAGGTTCTGTGGTGACATTTAAGATAGTCACCAATCTGACTTCAGGGCAAGGCCAGTTCAGGCACCCTTTTCTTTGCTGCTTAAGGTCTTAGCTAGCAACATCCTTGTGGATTCCTGGAAATTTCTCTAGTGCTAAGTTTCTTGTTAGCCTCATAATGGCTCCTTCGATCAAAATATCTTTCCTTGTTCTGCATCTCTGTCCTTTATGCCCCTCGACCAAAGAATGGATAAAGAAAATGTGGTACATTTACACAATGGAGTACTACTCAACAGTAAAAAACAAAGACATCTTAAATTTTCATGCAAATGGATGGAACTAGAGAAAAAAAAAACATTCTGAGTGAGGTAACCCAGACC
Organism: Dicrostonyx torquatus; assembly: GCA_028555095.1. Classification (NCBI taxonomy): domain Eukaryota; kingdom Metazoa; phylum Chordata; class Mammalia; order Rodentia; family Cricetidae; genus Dicrostonyx; species Dicrostonyx torquatus. Next base: position 6,690,730 of record JAQHUG010000071.1, on the reverse strand, counting down.
CAGAAAGATGAACGTGGTATGTACTCACTCATAAGTGGATACTAGCTATAAAGCAAAGGATAATGAGCCTATAGCCCATGACCCTACAGAAGCTAAATAACAAAGTGAATCCTAAGAGAAATACACATAGAGCCTCCTGGGAAGGGGAAATAAATAAGATCTCCTGACAAAATTGGGAGCATGGGGGTTGGGAGGAGAAGGAAGGGTGGAAGGGGAGAAGGAGGAGAGAAGAGGAGTGGGAAGGAGAACTTGAACAGATCTTAAGATGCCCAGATAAGTATGTCTTGTTTGCTGCATTCTGCAAAGGAGCTATGGCTTTAAAAGCAGAAGAAGGAAATGGCCTTGAGGCAGCAGTTTAGAACCAGCCCAAATTGACTCGTCTTCCCTCATTACCCAGGACATGGGGCATGTCAATTTCGATGCCACAAGGCCAGGGAGCTGTTCTTTCCAATGGGAGATAAACCAGATATCCATACAAATCAGATTGGTACCATATGAAAAATAACTTCCTTACACTTTTTTCTCCTGATGTTCAGAAGCTGTAATTTGTGTTATCCTTGAGCATTCATTTCTAGATCTTTCCTTAGTGTTCTTTGGCTCTCTCTAGGGACACAGAGATGGCAATAATTTAAAATGTCTGGTCTTGTAGTCTAAATATGTGGTGTACTACCTTTGTTAGGAGTTATCCAAAGGATTTTCCATGTTGTAATCTAAAAAGTGATTCTTAGTGTAAATGTACAAGAATCAACTTCTGGCATCCACGGTAGAAGGCAGACAGAAGGAACATAGATAGGAAGCCTTCTTCCCTTTGCAGTGTCTCTGAAAACCAGGATGCTTGTTCCTGAACTTATGCATTTCTGCTGGAGGCTTCACTAGAATCATTTTCTTCTTCATGTGGGCTCGTAGAACACAAGGATCTAGTGAAGAGTTATGTTAAAGCAGATCAAAGTCAACAAATGTGCAAGGTTCAAACTATGTTCTTGTGGCTTCATTTATTGAATGAGATGCCATGTCCTCTTAGGCCCTAGCCTGATCACCCCACCCACATTGATGTTTGGCTTCTGGTTGGTGTGCTATTTTAACTTGAACTACACATGAAAGACCCCAGAGACCTGGATGCCTTCAACACACCATCAAGACGCAAAACATCAGGCCAGCTGGATGCAACTGCAAGAGGGTTCATTTTTTTCAGACCTGAGGATGCTCAGCATTCAAAAAACTGAGCATGCCTTTACAGACTAGAGTCAGTATTTATATTTTACATGAACAGATGATTATACAGTTTCTATTAGCTACTTTGAAGCGAGGGAAAAGTTCAGTTATGTCAGCTTGAATTGTCTGGGTACATCTTGTGTTCTCTATTCATCCTTTATCTCTTTGTTAGCTAGGCCCGACCTTCAGACTATAGGCCTACTGTTGCCATGGGTCCGAGTGGTCTTGCTTTACAGATACCAAGGCACCTGGAATCCTGCTTCTGCTAGCAGGTAATCTTGGCTGATGTCCCTATTTTGGGTTAGGAGAAGGGGGGTCGTGGCGTTACCGCTGCTGTTAACCCATTCCATTTCACACACAGTGCTTAAATACACACACACACACACACACACACACACACACACACACACAGCTGGAAATGGCTTAGTTGATAAATGGCTTGCTGTGAAAATGTAAGGATCAATTTCTGCAGGAGAACTGTCTGTATTCTGTCAATCATGCTTTAAATAAATGCTGATTGGCCAGGCAGGAAATATAGGTGGACAACCAGACAGGAAGTAAAGGTGGGGCAATGAGAACAGAGAATGCTGGGAAGGAGGAAACTCATTCCTCCCCAGTCCTGCCCAGACCACTGAAGAAGCGGGATGTGATCTGCCCCACTGAAAAAGGTACTGAGCTATGTGCCTAACATAGATAAGAGTAATGGGTTAATATAAGCTACAAGAGCTAATAAGAAGCTTGAACTAATAGGTCAATCAGTTTATAATCATCTGGAGACCTCTGTGTGATTTTCTTTGGGACCTAATGACTGTGGGAACTATTCAGGACAAAAACCCCAAATAGCAGGCCCCTCATGTTACAAATTTCTATGCTCACATAACTTGTGGACATGGCAGTATAATCCTACAATCTCAGAACTGTGATTCCTGGAGCCTTATAGACAGCTAGCCTAGCCATATCGACAAGCTTTAGGCTCAGTGAGATATCTGTCTCAAAAAAAAAAAAAAAGAGATGAAGAGTGACTAAACAAGATACATAGTGTTGACCTCTGACTTCCACATGCACATGTATTTTTGCACACGTGGACCTGCCCTCACCCGTGCATATGTGCTCACAAGTATGTACAACTGTGTGTAAGCATGAGCACACATAAGCACAAAACCTCAAACCAAATAGCAATAAATAAATACAATGAAACAAGCAAATAGACAACAACAAAATTTCAAACCCTCAATTCTCCTTTTAAAAGTATTTCAAATTAAGAATGAAAATTTCTGTTCAAATTATTTTGGCATTATGGATCCAGAGAAAGCATTAGAGTTGTAAAAGCTTCACTCTGTGAACTTTCCCAGGAGTCTGGAGGAGTCATAGAAGCTCAAATATCCTTTAGATTTAAAGACTTTATGCTGTCTAGATTATTTTAGGGACACATAGCTATTTGGGGTACATGGATGCTGTGGGATACTGGTACATTTTGTATTGTTGTTATTGGTGTAATAAAAAGCTGAATGATCAATAGCTAGACAGGAGGTATAGGCGGGATTTCTGTGGAGGGAAAGGAAGAGGAGGAATTGAAGTGCTCAGGAAATCCCAGGAGACATGGAGAGGAAACAGGAGGTGCAAGATGAAAAAGAAGTAATGTCACATGGTAGAAAGTAAATCAATAAAAATATGGGTTAATTCAAGTTTAAGAGCTAGTGGGACAAACCTAAGCTAAGGCTCAACTTTCATAATTAGTAGTAAGTCTCTGTGTCATTATTTGTGAACTGATGGCTTAAAGGAAAGTCCAACTATACATAGAGATCAGTTAATTTAGAAAGTCTATAAATCGAGTCCATTTATTAAACAAGTTGAGCTAAGAGAGATGCATTCCATTCCCTTGACCAAATTTAGTTATAGTTTTTTCCAAGTTCCATTTCTGTTGCTGCGATAAAATGTCTGGCAACAAGCAACTTATGGGAGAAAGGGTTAATTTTAGTTCATGGGTCTAGGTTACACTGAATCATAGGAAGATTATTAAGGTGGTAGAAACTCGAACCAGCCAATCACAAACCATTCAACATTAAGAGCAAAGAGAAACAAATGCATTCATAATCACCCAGTTGCTTGCTTGCGCTAAGCTCTATTTACTCTTACACATCTAGGCCCCTGCCTAGGGATGGTGGAACTCACAGTGGGGTGGGTCTTCCTACATAAACTAATATTATTAATCAAAACAATCCTCCACAGACATGTCCAGGGGCCACCCCAATCCTTCAGGAGACTCTTTGTTCAGGTGATTCTAGGTTGTGCCAAGTTAACAGATAAACTAATTATCACAATTAGGTAAATGAAACAAAACTTTTCTGGCTTAGGGGATAAGGCTCTCTAATAAGTGCCAGGGTTCCAAAGATCAGCATTTATAAACCACTGATTTTGTCAAAGCCTTTGATTTTTTTCAGGTATCCCAGACATACCAGAAACTACATAATCACCATTTAAATCGTGCTTCTAACCACTTTCTGTGCCTACTACAGGATCAACACTAAAGTTTCTAGGCATCCATAAGAACCATCTCCATTCAGGCTATGGAGACCCATGGTGAGAAAGTAAGAGGAATGGGTATTAGATGTTCACATAGGGAAGCTGGAAGGATTTTCCCAGGAATAGAAGAAGTCTGGAGTTTTAGTGTTTATAATGGGAAATAAAATGGCGCATGATGTAACAGAACAAAAAAACAAAACAAAACAAAAATGCATTGCCTCGTCTATAGTCATCAGGAGAAGTCATTGCAACATTACCTCTGAATCATCCCAGAGTATCAAAGTACAAGAGACTGAAAATTTCAGGAAAAGGATCCAAGTGGAATAAGGAATGCTTATGAAGCCATAGTCTGAGTATTATAGACATTCCCATCCTATCTATCTGCATGAACCAAGATGGAAGACCTATAGCATAACAGAGATCCAATTGTGAAGTGTGTGTGTGTGTGTGTGTGTGTGTGTGTATGACCATGCATGTATGTACATCGGGGAAAAGATAAGGTAAACATTCAGTTGTCCTAAACTTTTTATGAAAACCACTATTAGGAGGTATGGCTTTGTTGGAGTAGGTATGGGCTTAGTGGAAGAAGTATGTTACTCTGTGGGTAGGCTTTGATGTCTCCTCTGCTCATGCCACATTCAGTGTGGCAGACAGTTCACTTCCAGTTGCCTGTGGAATAAGATGTAGAACTCTCAGTTCCTTTTGCAATACCATGTCTGCCTGCAGGCCACTATGTCCTGCCATGATGATAATGGACAAAACTTCTGAAACTGTAAGTCATGCCAATTCAATGTTTTCGCCTGTAAGAGTTGCTGTGCTCATGTATGTCTCTTCACAGCAATAGAAATCATATCTAAGACATCAGATATCTCATTGGCCTGGAATTTTGCCAAGTGTTTAGATTCATGGTCATTGGGCTCCAGGTTTCTGCTTGACATTTGCCTTTCCAGTGCTGGGATTACAAGCCCAAGCTACCACATTGGATTACTTACCTGGATTCTGGGGATGAAAATGGAATCATACTCTGTAGACCAGCCTGGGCTTGAACTCACAGAGATCCACTTACCTCTGCCTCATGAGTGCTGGGATTAAAGGGGTGCCCTCACACTTGAAGGAAAGTGTTTCAGTGACAGAACGCCCCCAACCTCAGTCCAGAGCTGGAATTATTTTTAGCATTTACCTGAAAAGCTACAATGATACATTAATTTGAAGACTACCCCAGGGGTATTTTCTGTAAACAATTATAGCACGAATTAAATTAAAGAGAATTGTTGCAGCTCATCACACATTCATCATTTTGATTAGAGTCCTGCTCTGAGGGTCTTGAAATCTTGCATCTCAGCCACTACAGTTTCCCAAATCAAACCCCTCTGATCCTTCCTGTCTCCCTTGGTCTGTTCAGTCAGTGCTTTTGAGCATTCTTCAGAAGACCACCACATACTGCCTGCTGTTTGTGTGAGGGGTCTTGTTTGGATTATCGAACACTTTAGTGGTAGGTACCTCTTTTATGAATAAGAAGTCACATAGGAAAGATTTTGGAGTGGTGACTGCTGTGTCCTCATGATGGATCACAGTGGACACAGAATGGATTTGTCTATAGTTTTTCTATTAAACAGTGGGAGCCAAGGGACACATAATTCATCTTCTCTAAACTATCAGAAACTCATTGCTGAATGACACAGATGAATTCTGGGGACCGAAGAACGACAGCTAAGCGAGAACAGCAAGGATTGTTTGGTACGAACCATTTGCTTTTTAAGCATTGAAGTCATTTGTCTCCATCTACCAAAGTATCTATTGATCTATTATTCCCCTCTGGAGAAAGAGATAAGCACTAAGCCATGTCCAATGGAAGAAGGACCACGGGGACACAGAAGCACTTGCCTGTTCAGGCAGGTGCGCTGACCCAAGAGCTTCTCTTAAGGTTTGAGAAGAGGAATGACTAGCAAACCCATGGACACCTCTGCAGTTTATGCCAATAGCTGAGCTGTAGATTGTCACTGTGAAAACACAGCCACACAGAGAGCCCTAACTGAAATGTACCCATCTGTAGAGAAGCTATTATTTCTGAAATTTTTTAGCATATATTTTTCTTTCATAACACAGCTACACTTGCCTTTTCACAATAAAGGTATTTTGAAATATCACAGGCATGATGTAAGAAGCATGAGCATAAAGAAAGCAAAGCCAGCTCCCCTTCTACATAGCTTTAACAAGGCTCAGAATTTTATTCTTTTCCTCTGGGGGCAAGAATGTCTTACTGGAATAAGTTGCTGTATACATTTCCTTCTCTGATTCCACCCCATTCCTTCCTTATGTTTCTCTTTGTCCATATTCTCCATCCTCTTCTCCCCTCTCCTCTTCCTGCTTTTCCTCCCGTTTTTCCTTCCTCACCTCCTCTTCTTCTTCTGCCTCCTCCTTCTCCAACATCTTTCTTACAACAAGATACATTTGCCTGATTTTTCTGTAGGGATTCATATATACTTTATATTTTTCAATCTATCTATATATCTATATAACCATTCTCCAAGTAATTTAATGCTGTAACTGCTTTAAAAGTGTATATGATTATGTAAGTCATTCAGTACTTTCGGATATTGTGATATCAATAGCTGGCTAATTGTAATTATACAAGACCTTTATATTTAATTAATACTGATAGAGATACTGATTTGCTTATCCCATAACTAAACAAATCATGGCATCAAATGATATTAATGACAATTGTTTAGCTAAAACTTCTTTTCTATTTTGTACAGAAAACACTTGTGAATGCCAGTGGCTTCAGTAACAGCGCAAGGGAAGGCACATACTAAGAAGGTGGTGACTGCTGTAGACAGGGATAGGAAAACAGAAACATGATGTGAGGGAATAGTATTGAGATGAAGAGAAAAGCAGGGAGGGGGTAAATGAACACAAGAGGGGAGGGGAATAAAAGAAAGATAGAGAAGATCCAATTACTGATGTGGGAGTCCCCTCTGTGTGCTGTGATTATCATTAATGAATAAAGAAACTGCCTTGGCCTGTTAATAAGGAAGAACTTAGGTAGGCAAGGATGATAGAACTGAATTCTGGGAGAAAGAAGGGCAGAGTCAGGGAGCCACAATGGAGCCACAATCGGAGATAGACATGTTGAAACTTTGCTGGTAGGCCACGACCTCGTGGTGATATACAGATTAATAGAAATGGGTTAGATTAAGATGTAAGAGATAGCCAATAATAAGCTAGAGCTAATTGGCCAAGCAATGTTTTAATTAATATAGTTTCTGTGTAGTTATTTTGGTTCTGGGCGGCAGGGATGAAGAAGCAGCCTGCTGCTAAAAACTACAGAGAAACAAGCAAAACCTAAGACAGACAAGGGGAAACTTAGAAACAGAGAAATATGGTGAAGAAGCTGGGAGGTGAAGGTGAATGGGAAAGGAGAGTGGAGAAGAAAAGGCCGTCCTGGTGTCAGTGCATAGTGAGGACACCAGCACACAGTGAGGACATCGGCAGTCAGTGTAGATGCCAGCATGCCTCTCTGGTTAGCCTGGCTAGACTGAAAATCTGCTTGGTGCTGAGGCCAGTTTTGGTGGCTTCTGAGTGTGTCTGTCCATGCCTTCTGCCATGCTGCTTCCATGAGTTCCACCTGCTGAAGCTCCGTTTCTCTCCTCACATCTGGTCTCTAAATATTCTGGGTGTTCTTTATTTTTCTCCCTGCAACTATATGTTTAGCATGAGTTTTCTGGAGCTTTCATCCCCACTCCCACTCAGATCTTGACTTTGACAAGCTACTATGGCTTTATGGCTTGTAGTAGTCCTTCCCTCTCTTTTTCTCTCCAAATCACTTTCCTCATCCTCTTTTACCTCCTTCCTATCCCTCCTATTCTCCATCTCCCCCTTCTTTTCTTCCTCCTCCTCTTTCTCTTCTTCTCCTCTTCTTTTTAAGGTCCACTTGTCTAAGACTAAAACTTAAACTCCAGTGTCTTTCCAGAGCGACACAGCTCAAGGGGTGGCTGCCCTTCAGTTGCTCCAGTCTCTCCCATAGGAGGTGTTAGATGTTTGTGGGTGCTACTAGTCCATCCTCTTCATCAGGCATCCCATCCCTTTCAGTTTCTTTAGAATCTGTCAGGAGAGAGTTGGGATCTTGAGGAGGCTTCCTATTACCTTGTGTCTACAATGAGCTTTATACATCTGGTGACGTAGACACTTATCACTCTTATGGATTAGTCTTTTAAACTAACTTTCTCCTAAAGAAACATCATGAAGTATTGATTTATAATGTGATATTGGCTCTATTTATGCCTGGCCATTATGTTTTTTTTCTACCAGTAGCTTCTCTAACCATGACTAGTATGTTTATAATATGTTGGACCTGCCCTCCCTGTGGGTTATGAGAGAATAAGGACATTCTAGTGTTACAGTGAAATGCACTATAGACAGCAAGCTCATAAATACAGAGCACCTCGTGTATTCTTCTCTTTTGAGAGTGCTTGCCTCCAGTGGTTATTGCTTCTAATTTGTATCAGTCTCCAATACTTGCTATTCCAGTACTAGTTAGGAACCTGAAATGGCTATCTTCTTACTAGATGGTGGTTGTTTTTGCCAAGGTGTCTTCTCATGAACAGATGTTGTGGCAAGAGCCGTCTATCCCTTCTGTGACACTCACAACCAGTCCTAACAGTATAAGACCACCCAGTCTAGGAGCATATTGGAGGCAAAATGAACTGTGTATGTTGGGAGCCATCAATAACTGCAGTGTTCACCCTTGGTGCTACTATAGGCGTGACTACCCAGCATGGAACCTATGGCTACACCATTGACAAGAAGGATGGGTAGACAGGTGCTTTTCTCCTACTGGCCTACTCAATGAGAGCTTCCTCCAGGGATCAAGTGTGTCATGGCTAAATCTGGACAACATTCCTCCTAGGGTGTCCTTTGGCTGTACACTCTGGGGGTGGGGTTAATTAATAGTTGGGGTTCACTCTTCTGGTCTCCTGAAGAAATGCCAGCAGGAGCAAGGAATAATGGAATATGATGGGCTCTGGATAGTTTCTTTCTGAATGTTCTGAGGCTGTCCATGCCAGGGGTACAGCAACAGCTGGATCTGGGGTACTGTTCCACTCCTCACCCCAAAAAAGTATGGCAGGTGGGATGACGTTGGAACTACAATGTTCTATGAGTGGAGGGGGCAATGGCAGTGGCCAGAACCAAATGGGTAGTTGTCTTCAGTCTCGATGAAATCCATGCTTTCCATGTTTTTTTTTTTTTTTTTTTTTTTATAATACTCTGGTCAAAGACAGCAAGAGATGGAGATCTCCAGGTTCCTGAGGATATCCTCATACCTGCTTATCATAGGATACCAGAGGGTTTATTTAAGTCAGGCACCCTCCTTAGGCATGTTTGATTTGTCTAGTGAGACAGAGCAGTGGAATGTCCTTGACACCAGAGATAAGCCCCAGGGCAGCAGGAATCCAGGCAATAGCTTCCTTCTTGCTGTGGCTTCCACTGAGGAGATTATGTGGATTCCTTTTTCAAAGCCAGGCAACCACTGTGAGGCTTCAGGTTGCCTTCCTATTCAGCAAACCTTCAAAGGTTATGAAACTTTCTAAGAACTAAGATTGCCAGAATCTGTGCTGTCAACATTTGCCACTATTCTTGCAGAGTGGGGGCAATCCCACCCTGGAATGGGAGCTGGACAAATACTTCCTTTTTCTTATGAAGCTGTTGCCAGAAGTCTCTGAATCTTGCAATGTTTCCACTTTCTTCCCTCTGATTTCCAGCATTCTGTTGCAATCACTTCACTAGAACAAACAGTTGTGCACCCATTTTGGTGCTAGAAATAAAAACATCTCTGTAGCTCAATAATTCAGACTGTACAGAAAAGTGTTAGGCAAGTGGACATAATAAGCAGGAACTACAGTCCTGAGGATGAAAAAATCAGACCCAATAATAGAAAAGAATGGGTTTATATTACTAAGAAGAGAGACTAAACACGATGTAGCAATATTTATGGTCATTTAATGTGGAGTTTGCCTCTGGAAAGCAGAAGTTCTGGGATCTGCATTAGTCGGCACTGACAGAAACCAAAGCTTCCTGAAATCATTCCAAATTCATGATAGGTCAAAGAGAACAATAAGACAGAGCTGTGGGAGCTTCCCAAGGCTGCTCAAGAGCAATTATTACTTTTCATTTTGCCATGACAAAATACCCGACAGGCCAGGTTTGTTTTGGCTCATGGCTTGAAGGGACAGTCCATCAAGGCAACAATGACACAGCAGAAGGAGCATGAGGCCGCTGCTCACATCACATCCACTTTCAGGAAGCAGAGAGATGGATGCTGGTACTCAGCTCACTTTCTCGTTTTCATTCAGTCTGGGATCCCAGCCTATGGGATGATACTATTCAAGTTTAAGGACAGGCCTCTCAACTCAATTAACCTATTCTAGAAAGTGTCTCACAGACATGGTAGTCAGTTTGGTGGATGAGCCCCACCTGCTGTGCCAACCTGGCTCATATAATGTGGTGAGAAAGGAAGGACTCTGTCTCTCCGCAAATCCATGGTCATCAATCACACAAATGAGCTTAAGCTGGACGTGGTGGTGATGTTTATGACACAGGAATCGCCAAATGGTATGAGGAAGTTTTATTCTTTTTCCATAAGAGCCAGTTTACTAACTTACCAATGAATATATATATAATCTATGTTCTTTAGTGTGAAATACTTCTTATGCATACATGGTACCTTAGCAAAGAACAGCCTTATATTAGGCACAGAGTAAGATGAAAACAAAACTAGGGAAAGAAATGAAGTAGCTCATCTACTAAAGCACCTGTCTACACCTGTTCTTTGTGTATCTGTCCATGTATAAAGAGGTCATCTCTCTCTCTCTCTCTCTCTCTCTCTCTTTGTGTGTGTGTGTGTGCATGCGTGTGAGTGTGTGTGTGTGTGTGTGTGTGTAGGTCAGAGGAAAGCCTCATCTTTCAGAAGCTATTTGTACTGTTTTTGAGATAGGGTTTCTCATTGATCTGGAACCTGACACTAGCCAGGCTGGCTGACCAGTAAGCACTAGGGATCCTCCTGTCTTGCCCCTGCCTCTGCAGTGGTAGGATTACAAATGCATGCCACTAGGGCTAGAAATCTGGCTCAGCAGGTAAGGGCACACAGGGCTCTTGCAGAGGACCTAAGTTAGTTTCCCAGCACTGACTTCTAGTGGTTCACACCTACTGGTAACTCTACTGCCTCTGGCCTCCATGAGAACCTACACTCACATTAATGGCTTCTTCCCCATCAAAAGCACATATCACCACACATAGAGATACACATATTGAAGACAAAATAAATTATCTTAGCCAGATGTGCTGGTACACATCTTTAACCTTAGCACTTGAGAGTCAGAGGCAGGAGGATCTCTGTGACTCTAAGGTCAGACAGCCTACATAGTGAGTTACAAGCCAGCCAGAACTATATAGTGAGACCCTCTTTCAATAAAATGAAATATATCTTGACAAAAACAAAAACAACAAAAGGATATTACCACATCTAGCTTTTAAAGGTAGATTCTGGGAATTGAACTCAGGTCTTCATACTCATGCAGTAAGCACTTTTGTGAGTGATTCTTCTCCCAAGCCCAGAATTCATCTCTCAAGCCATAAAGAAAATAAAAAATATGTAATTTGAATATGTTAAAATTTGTAGGGGGTGCTTAAGTCACTGGGTGACTTAAGCCTACTGACCATCAGGTCACTATTTAACAACAGATGAATTTAGTTGAACTTTGAAAGTTGATAAAATAAAAATAAATTAGGCCAGAACACATAGAATTAATAATATAGAGTAACATAATCAATGAAAATATCTCTTCTTTGAAAAAGTATTATAGAAACTAGAGAAATCACCAACTAATGTTGAAAACAAGGAGGGCAGCATATAAACAAAGAGGAAATAGCTAAAGGAGAGGAAATTACAAGCTAACAAGGGTGGCCTCAAACTCACAGATGTCCATATGTCCCCGCTGAGTGCAAGGATAAAGGGCATACACCATAAGGTCTGGCAATAGTGATAATAACGACACTATTAATAACAAAAATACATTTTAAATAATTCCATGTAAATTCATTTGAAAGTCTGAATAAAAAGGATATTTCTCTACGTCTATGCAAATTACCAAGCCTGATTCCAGGACAGACTGAAGTCTCAAAGATAGATATTTCCACAGAGAGAAAGCATATCACTAACCAAGGAGAACAGTCTTCTTCAAAGGAGTTGTGGTCACTGCTGACGGGGCTTTGGGATAGTGTTTGCCTAGCAGGTGGGCAGGGGATCTGGGGTGCAATCCAGAACTGCAAATCAATCAGTCAGTCAATCAATCAATCATCAATCAAACAAACAAGCAAACTTGTCATAGACCCAGAGGGTCTCACTGGAGAATTTTACATAAAGAAACTTTATCTCAAATAAATAATAAAAAATAGAAAGAAAATAAAAAAGAAACATTCAGACTTTTTGAAACTATGGGGTAATATTCCATCAACAGAATAATTATTTTCGTATATGATGATGGTGAAACAAAACAAACCCCCTCCCATCCACATATGTCATCTTATCTAATTTGTTCTGTGCACCATGAAAATACTGTAAATTTCCATATGAATTTAATCCCCTAGACTGTACCAGGCAAGGTTAGTGGATACAAGGAACACTAACCAGACAGGGTTATCTAAAGACATACATTGCAGAGAGTTAACTATACAAAAAAATAGACACTGTACAGTTTAAAAAACAAGTATTTATAAAAAAAAAGCCTTGCAGTTCAGTTTTTTTTTGTAATTTATTTATTTTTAAGGAGTGAGTTGTGTCCAGGATGATTAAATGATTTGTAAACAAGAACAAAACTGCACCAAAACCAATTTATTTGTCATCTTCTTCTTTTTCCTCATCCCTTCACCCTGCATCTTCTTCATTCTTTTTCTTGCTACAATCGGCCTTGATAACCCCTTTTCTCTGCCACTGGTTTTCTTTCAGCCTGCTTGAGCACATTTGTCTTAGAAAACTCAGAGAAGTTGAACTAAGCATCCGTGTTCTTCTTGTACTCCTCGCAATTTGGGACCCAGAATTCACACGAGGACATTTGTCACTTGGCAGTTCTTAGGATGTCCTTTGATGGTGTTTAGTTGATTTTTCCCAGCAAGGCAGAGTTGCCCAGATCTCGCTTGCCCCTGTGCTGTCTTCACAGAGCTCCAGGTAGTGCAGTGACTGTGAGGGCAGGAGGCAGATGCAGCCTCTCAGCTTCCGTTTTCTCTTCTCTTTGCTGCGCTGTGTTCCTCTTCATTTACTTCTACCACAGTTTCAGCCATAGGGCATAGTTGCCAGTTTTGCCTTGAGTAGTTATGGAAGACTGTCCTCTGAACCATGACCACTACCATCTTGAAGCAGGAATGCATATGATCATCCATAAGAGATACCCTCAGGATCAGGTCTGTTAATATTCTCTCATGGACACCATGAGACACCACAGACACCACGCAGGCTGCCTAAATAGTTCCAACCTTGTGCTAAAGGCCAAGAAGTTTCCTAGAGAGCCGCTGCTGGTCCTTGGACCACGTTAGAAGCCCAAAGAGGCTATTTCTGTTAGTGCAGGAAAGAGTGAAGGCCAAGCAGCCAACAAGTGAAGATTTTCATCATCCACCACCAGAAAATGTAACCCACACTCAGGGTGGGTCTTCCCACATTAGCTAAAGCAATATCGAGACAACCACCCCTAAGCCCATGGGCCAATCTGTTGCAGAAAGTCCTTGGAGTCTTTTCTTCCTGGATGGTTCTACGTTGGGTCAAGTTGACAAGTATCTAGTTCTGATTCTTCCTTAGATATAAAGCAACCAGCTAACCTTTGCATACATGAAACTCCAGGCTGTGATGCTCACAGAGAGTCAGTGCAAGCACGTGACTTTTACAAATCTAACAGGGGACCCAAATTCCAAATCGCAAGTCTATCTGCCAAAACCTCCATGCTTCTTCCATTTTCCTTCTGGCTTCTTCTTGGTTTCTCTGGCCATTTCCAACTTGGACAAGGAGTCACAGAGTTTGTACCCAGTCTGAGAAGAATGGGGTCTTTGAGGTCTCTTTCTCTCAAGATGTTTTTTACTCCACAACTTTGTGTGACTCTGCCCATCCCAAACCTCCTACCTACCTCTAAGGTGGCCTGTAGTTCTGATTGGACTGTAGTTGTCCAATACCCTGTGGAGGGGGCATCCAGAAAAAAAGTGGGGGAAATATGGGTCTCTGTGGCATTCTTGCTTTTGGTAGATCAGATGCACTACAGTTTCTGCATGTGGGAATGCTAGTTTATTTTGTCATGTTTATCACTGCTGTCCATGGAAAAATAAATCCAAGATGAATTCTCCTTGGCTTAAATCAGAGGTCACACTGCCATGTTAAGTGAAATAATTAAATTGAGTAAAATGTTTATTTCTACAAAACATGCATATGGATGCGCACAAACTTGTGTGTGAGATAAACGGAGAAGTAAAAGATGTTTTCATACAATTTTTAATGGACTAAATAGACCATTTAGAATAAAAATTGTTACTTTGTACTTCCTTCAAATATGAAAATTGCCTCAGGTTCAGGTCAGCAATGATAAAATGCTGTTGAAAAACAGGATATGCTTATGATGTTAGAGTCTTAGCCTACAGCTTATTTACTGATGATAATTTTTTAAAAGAATAGTTAAGTAAAAAGAGAAAATGAATCTAATTCTAATTTAATTTTAATTCTAATCAAGCAATTATATAAAATTTCACTATTTGTAATTACAAAAGGTGAAGAACAAAGAGAAAAGGAAATGGCACAGGATTAAGAATCCAGTTGATAATAGATTGAATATCAGAATGCAATATCCCAATATTTTAAAGTCTAAGAAAACATTAGCTCCCAGAATTTTATTGCTAGGAAAGTTCTCAAATGAGATGAAAAGCAAATGCCTGAGACATCTGGACACGTAAGAATGCAGACGGCCTTTCTCTTCCAGGTCCCGGGTGAAAACACACACTTTAGTTCCTGCTTCAGGGAAGAAAGGAAAGCTAATATTGTGAAGGAATGACATTAGCTACTAGAACGGTGGTCGTTAACTGTGTCCCAGAGGAAAGAAAAGAAATGAGAAAAGAAATATGACACACTCTGGATACACACTTAGGAAAATCTCCTTAAACCAATAAACTGCTATGACACAAAATTGCAAAGTTGTAATAATGGAAGTGTTGATTTATTTGGTTTATTTATGAGCTTTATCCATATCCTAAATAGATAGAATAAGAAATTAAATTATAGTCTCACGGGCAAATATTAATGTTATAAACTTTGAAAAATGTGAACATGGTAATGTTGAGATGAGGAGGGCATTGAGCGTGAATTAGAATCAGAAGCAAAAGCAAGAGTTCCCAGACTAGGTTCCTCAATGTGTGTGTGTGCACACGTGTGTGTGTCTGTGGTGTTTGCACACCTGTTCTGTGTTCTTGTGTGTGGAGTGTATAGAATTATTTCTCAGCACTGTCTTTTTTTTTTTTTTTTTTGCTTTTGTTTGTTGAGACAGGATCTCTCGGTGACCTGAAACTCACCATTTTTTTTAGGGTGGCTGGCCATAAGACCGCAGGGATTCTCCTATCTCTATGTCCCGGTGCTAGGCTTTGAAGACCATTCCTGTGTCTGATTACTCGTTCATGGGTTCTGAGGCTCAAACTCAGATCTCCATGCTTGTGAAGCAAGGACTTTACCTACTGAACTATCTCCACAGACCCCAAGCTGCTGTTCCAAAGGCTTCTGTGGCTCAGTAAGCAGGCCCCCGGAAGCTTCAGCTTCCTTTTTTGACAAATGACGTTTAGGCAAGGAGACTTTTTTCATTCTCTGTCAGTTTCTTCATCCCATGACTTCAGTCTCTGTTTTGCATAGTGGAATACATGTAGCATGAAGGAGGCAGAAAGCAGAACTCTTTGTGGGGTTGGGAGAGAATGGGAGACCAGTAATACAAGGTGACAAGGGAAGGGGATGCCAATTGCAGAGGTAGAGGGGTAAGACTGAAGTCCTGTGGCATGTATGTATCAAAATGTCGTGATGAAACCTATCACTTTGTACGCCAGCTTACTCTTAATTGGTCAAAGTACAGAGAAAGTGTTTATGTAGTGTTTGGCCTTAGATGGGAGGCCGATACTGCACAGTCTCCGTTCAAGATTCAGGGAGCATCTAGGGCAAAGGGGAATAAAGATTGTGACAGCCAAGGTCAGGGAGAACTGGGATGAAACAGAATCTTCCGGACACGCAGGACAGCTGCATCCATGAACTCATAGCAGCTGTGACTAACTGCTTACGACCTGCACGAGATCAAGACAACTGACACACCAACACGGAGCGGGGAGAACAGAGGCTACTCGTAGCACAGGAGTTATGGAAAGTGATGGTGGTCGTCAGAGGGAGACTGAGTTTTCCTTAGACACGCAGTCCTTAGTAGGTTGGCCATGTTCTGGTGAATGGTCTCACCTTTGTGTATATGCAGTCAGTACCAATTAGACTGAGTGGGCTATAAAATTCAAAAAGGGGCATTAAGTTGTGAGGGGGACTTGGGGAGATATGGGAGGAGTTGGAGGCAGGATGAGGGGTGGATATGAAAAGAAATATATTGCAAACACGTATGAAATTCTCAAATAATAAATTAAAATTACATCAATTAAAAAGATTAATAATAAAAAAGTAGTCTTGTACTTTTAGAGGCAAAGTTGAGAAATGAATGGAGAGTTGTCTGAGAAAAACTTTGGTTAGAGCTATGAAATTCTCTGGTGAGCTTCGCAAATGTCCTTCACGTAAAATTAAAAAGACCTGACCACAGCGTATGACATCTGTATTAGAATACCACCACCAGGAGAGGCAATGCTTGGCTTTCAGCACTTGTTCAAGCCACATTAATTTGACAGCAGGCATGAGCTGTTGACTGCCTGCCAGAGTCTTCCACTGTCTGTGGCTCGTTGAGTGCACAAGTGCTCTGATCGCGAGAGTAATTCCCTGCCAGGCAGCTGTGGAATGAATAAGTTGCACCCAGCAGTGGAACCCAGAGCCTCATCAGCTAATCAATGAGCTCCATGGGAGACAAATTAAAGTGGAGGAAGGTGCATATAGGAAGAGGAAGGTGATGAAGGAAAGAAATGAGCCCATATTAAGAGGTGACAAAAGCCATGGGGAAATGCATGCATTTTAGTAAGAAACAAATGAAACACATTTGGTTCCAATTTCAGAGTCCAGGGCACAGATACAAAAATGAGTTTGGTAAAAGAAGGTGATGAGAAGATTCTGGAAGGTGAGAGAGAGAGTTAATGAAGTTGTTTGAGAACACTTAATGAAAATGCTGATCATAAAATACACGAGACACAGAAGAACTGAAATCTAGGCTGGGAGGGCTATAATTTAACATTCGTTTGCTGGTTAGCACAAGAAGAGATAGCGGAGTGTAGGGTTCGGCTTGTAAAGGTGCCGAATGTTATGTCTATAGCAAAGGCCTAACAAACAGCAACAGAGCTAAGTACAGAAGTTCAAACGATAAGTAGATTCACACGCAGATTCTGGCACTCGGAGACGTTCTTTCTGTGGAAGACAATGTGCACATCCTGGGCTTTTCTGAAAAATTCCGGAGGGGGCCAACATGTTCTGTTTTGTAGCTGCATTGTTCCTCTCCATCTTCTGTGGGCTGTAGATATCTATTATCCCTTCCTTCTTAACTGCTCTGTGGAGTCCCTCTTGACAGCGAGAGAAGACAGCTAAGCCTGGGCAAGATGGCACATTTCTTTAATCTGGTGCCAAGAAGGCCAGAGGCAGGCAATCTTTCTGAGTTTGAGGCTGGTATGGCGGGACACTGTCAGGAGTGGTTAAACATGTGTGCGAGGTGAGAGGTGTTTCAGGACCTAGTGGTCTATCCAACCCAAGCTCTTTATTTCCCTTATTCAGTAAATTAGGACCAGGAGGAATTTTCTCAGTGCACTTAGCTAATTACTGGTGTGATAGGACCTCGTCAGGAGTCATTCTTATTCTTAGAGAGGACTTTCCTGTTGATGGTGCTTTGCTTCTATGGCTTGCATTTGCAAAGAGTCCTTTATTGGGAACTTGACACAGAAACAATCATGTTCACTGGTGGGAGTTTTAAGAAGTTGGTTAGGTCACCAGGGCTCTGCCCTTGCAAACAAATTGACGTCTTTATGCCTTTATCACAGGACTGGGTTTAGGTTCCAAGAGAAAGGATGACTTCACTTCCTCTTTTCCTTGACCGCTGGACCTGCACCAAACATGTTGCCACTCTGTCTTCCATTGTGGAATAATGCAGCAAGAAGACAAATGCCAGGTTGAGTAGCTGCAGCCTCTGCCTTGTTGGTCTCCTGAACTACAAGAAATAAATGCTCATTCATTTACATTACCCAAGGTCAGCCATTACCTTGTAGCCAGGGAAATAAAAATTGAGATAATTTCTTTAAACCTTAGAGATACATTCCAAATATCATCTGCCTTCCTTCCATAATGCTCTTCAGTTCTTTGGAGTGAATTTTCTATCCTTCTAACTTTAAGGATTCAGGTTACAAAGAATTTAATGACAACTGAGTCTCCCATGAAGCTTGCATTATAGAGCAATGGGTAAATAATAAAATTAAATAAACATTTCTGTGTGGTGACACGTGAGTTATCATAGCATCTGGAAGACAGAGTGTGATGTGTGGTTTAGAGAATAATCTATGATAAGAAGCTTTTAGCTTTGAAAGAATGAATGTATTAAATATATAGCAAGCCAAAGGAGAAAAACAAACCTCAAAAAAGACACAGCAAAAGATTACCAAATGGTGCACTCAAAGCCTTCAGTAGAAACCTGTAGTTGATTATTTTTTACTCTTTACTCTTTGCTCTTTGGGGGCCCGTCACCCAGTTCCCAAATAAATACACAGAGACTTATTCTTACTTATGATTGCCTGATCTTAGCCTGACTTATTTCTAGTCAGCTTTTCTTAAATTATTTCATCCACCTTTTGCCTCTGTGATTTTACCTTTGTCTATTTCTGTTTATCTTTTCTTTCCTACTTATTCTATGTCTTTCTGTGTGGCTGGGAGGCTGGCCTCTGATGTCATCTTTCCATCTCCTTTTCTCAATCTCCTCACTTTTTTTTCTTCTCCTCCTGTTTATCCTTTCTGCATGCCAAGCCCAACTATCCTTTCTCCTGCCTTGCTATTGGTCATCCAGCCCTTTATTAGACCAGTCAGGTGTTTTAGGCAAGCAAAGTATCACAGCTTTACATAATTAAACAAACAAAACATAAAAGAATGCAGTACACCTTTGCATCATTAAACAAATATTCCACAGCATAAACAAATGTAACACATCTTCATCTAAAATGCCACAAAAGAAACCAAATGGGGAAGCTGATGCTTCAAGTGGAGTTCCCAACTGAGTTCTCTATGGCTGAACTTCACATGGCTGACATTCTGGCTCCTCTTTCCCACTGTGTGTATTTATATATCTTGGAATTAACAGTAGTATCCTCTGTTTAGAGTAGTTTGTCCTCTGTTTGCGAAGACAAAGGGCATTGTGCATCACATCACTTTGAGACAAACATGTTTGAATTTGAAATAGGAAAGGGCAACCCTACTTCCACAGCCAGCTTCTCATTGAGTCAACAGTACTGAGAGTATACAAATAGAATGTGCATTCCTCAGACAGGAGGGTCAGATGTTTAAGGAGATCGGGACTATGTAGTGAGTCCCAGGCAACCTGAGACCCTTCATCAAACAAACAACCCAACAAAAGTAGACTATAATACAAGAGAGATAGGAACTGCAAAAAGATGGGGTGAGCTTAGAAGATGGAAGCAGACTGTTTTAATTCTGGAGTTGAGGGGTAAAAGTTGATTGCAGACTTAGAAGACAGTATGGAAGAAATCTTAGGGATACCTTTAAGAGTTGATATTTCCAAATCTATAAAGTCCTGTCAGTACAAGTATGAAGACATAAGCTCCGATCCCAGCCCCAACAGAAAATAAGATATGGGGCTACATGTCTGTAATCCCAGGCCCAGAGAGACAGAGACTGACAGATCTTTGGGGTTCAACAGTCAGTCTACAGAATTAGTGAGATTAGGTTTAGTGAGAGACACTTTCTCAAAAATTAAGATAGAGGATGATGGAGACAATCCTCTGGTGACTTCTGGTCTCTTTATGGGCATAACATAGGCGCACATGCGCACGCACGTGCGCGCGCGCGCACACACACACACACACACACACACACACACACACGAGAAAGACAAAGAGCTTTCTTGGGTGTTCTTACATTTATTTGTCCTAATTAACTGTTGTAAGGAATAAGGGGGGTTCTGATCATATGCAGAATGCACTGAAGTGTGATGAATAAATGCCTGTAGTTTTATATTCATAATTCCCATTGTGAAATGATCAATTGAAATATTTAATTCATAGCATGCCAATTCATCATCTTACCTTTTAGACATTTTCTTTTAAAATATTATTTATTTATTTCTATGTGTATTTATGTGTGTCTGAGTATATGCGTGTGAACCATGTATGTACAGGTACACTTGAAGGACAGAAGAAGGTGTCAGAGGCACTGGAGCTGAAGTTACAGGCTGTTGGGGGCTACGCAATACTCATGTTAGGAGCCAAATTCTGGTCCTCTGCAACAGCAGCAAACATTTTTAACTGCTGAGCAAGCTTTCCTGCCCCAATAATTTATTATCTTATTAATCTATTACTTTACTCATTCTGATCTCAGTATCCTGGGGTTGGGAGTTACAGCCACACTGCAAACGCATATCAGGATATCAAGAGAATGTAACCCCAACTAGAAGCTAAACGGCCTTGCAATCAGCAAATGGCAAAACTGGGGTGAGACCCAGCGCTGCTGGGAACCAAAGCCTGTGTCCACCTGTCTTTGAGGTACCCATGCAGTCTCCTGGAGTGATGTGTACCTGCCCTACCTGAGCCACCTGTCCCTTCTCTGGAATCACATAACCATTGGCAGTTTTGCCCTTTTTTGATTGACTAAAGAAAAATTGAGCTAATTAACTGTTTCCCACTGTGGGAAAGTACATTTTTTAATGAACTTAAAAGATAAAAATATCATTCGTTCATTATTTTATTCATGCAACAACACAGATGAAGTGTGCTTTGAACTTTGACTAATGAAAATCATATCTCCTTCCTTATTTTCTCATTAATTATCTATATATTTTGTGATAGCTTCTAATGCACCTCAAACTGAGCTGTAAACAGGTCAAAAGTAATTAACTGTTGCCATTATCAGTTTAATCTCTTGTGGTTCCCATGGTTTAAACATCTTCCTTGTTTGCTCTGGGCACCATCTATTCCAGGCTAGCCTTGCAAAGCCAATCTGGGTTCTTTTTCATTTTGTTTTTGGATCTGGGGATTAAGAGAAATACTATTTCCAAATGAAATTAACAGGAAACATCTTTTGGAATTGGATGTAGATCTACTTCTAAACCCTGCAAGCAGTTTTCTTGATCATTTTAAAGTTTATTATTAGCACACTAATTCTATATAAGAATAGAATTCATGTTGATATTTTATGCGCCTATATAGTGTATTTTGATCTTTTAACCCCCTTATTAACCTCTTTCACCCCCTCTCATTTCTGCTGAACCACTTGCCCTTCCTAATTAGTCCCCATCTACTTTCATGGTTTTTTTTTCATAATTCCATGAGTTTCATTATGGTTGCTGACAGGGCCATGGATAAGAGGTTATTGACAAATGTGTGGACATCTTACCAGAGGCTAGATCACTAAGAAAATGTTTCTTCTTTTCCCAATAGCCATTAACTGTCTTCAGATCCTTAGGCAAGGATAGGACCTCCTAAGCCCCTTCCCAGTCTACCAAATTTGTTTACCCACTTATTTGTCCTTGAAAATTCATAGTAATAATTTTAAAAACACCTTTGGTGACTATTCAAAAGGAAGAGTTATTTCCAAATCTAAGCTGCCTTGAATCTTGGGAGCAATTTTTTAAGTATACAGCAAGATAGTTTGAGGTTGGAAGGAAGTCACTGGGTCACTCCCCCCTCCCACACACACATCATGACTGTAGAAGGGGTTTTGTTGGGAAGGAGGGGCTCAAAAGAAGTGAAAGGGAAACAAAAGAGGGTAACAGGGTGAACACAATCATAACACATTATATAGACATATACACAGATGGCAATGAAGCTGATTACTAAGTGTAACTGATATATGCTAATAAAAAATTGGAAAACACTTCATGGGAGTTTAGATCTTGTTCTAGATCCAAATCTAGAAGAGACTTTTAAGAACATTTTGTGAGAGTCGACAAGATGGCTCAGTGGATAAACACATGCGCTGCTAAGAGTTCAATCCCAGGATGCATGTAGCGGAAGAACAATACATCTGTCTAAAGATACAAATATGCACACACACACACATGCACACACACATACACACGCACACAAATACACACACACGCATGCACACACACATACACACGCACACAAACACACACACGCATGCACACACACATATGTGGCATGCATATGGCCTCCCATGAGTAAATAAATAAATGAATAAATAAAGACATGTCATAAAAAGAAATAAATACATAATGAAAACATTTTATGGCTTGATAATTATAATTATTCTTTTGTACTGAATGGAAATCTTTGATGTGGGTATTATGAATTCTTTTTTAATTGAATAAAGTGACAATTTTTATCTAATTAGCTCAAACTCTTTTCTTGGCCTCAGTTATATTCTACAATATCCTTCCCAGACAATATCATGGATTATAGCGGGTTCCAGCTAGGTCATATCTAAAAATACAATTCATAGAGCTACGGAAATGATTGATAGGTACACAGAGTTATGAATAAAATAGATGGGCTGGGAGTTTCAGTATCTGCAAAACCAACGCTCAGGAGATGGGAAAAGAAATTTAAGTTCACCTCCAGCTGTGCAGCGAATTTGAGGTCAGCCTGGGCTACATGTAATAACCCTTTCTAAAAAAGGTGTGTATGTATATACATTAAACCTACACACACAAAAATTTCTATGTGGATATAGAACAGAATGAAAGAGCCAGTGTATGATTTGTGTTTGACTAGACCAATTTAATGGATTTCATCAACACACCAGTATACCGTGCCTATGAGCATGGGTAAGTTTGACCTGCTTTCAGATATAATTTACCCTTTTCCTTGGTCTCTATTTTTGTGTTCACATGTTATATTTGTTGTGAAACAGCACATACCTTAAAGATTCACTTTTAGAACCTGATTAGTCTAGCTATAAGTATGACAAACATAGATGACTATTGATCTACAATTCTTAATATCTATATGACTTAAAGACTAAGTGAATAAACAACTGTGTGATAAATGAGGACAATGACCCTCCAAATGTAAACAATTAA
>JAQHUG010000071.1:6648675-6663861 GCA_028555095.1 Dicrostonyx torquatus | reverse complement strand
GTGCATGTGAAAATGTGTGCCTACTTGTGGGATCAGAGGACAGCCACTGGTATTTTATCTTAGGAACCTTGCATCACTTGTTATTGGCCGAGAACTCCACCATACAGGACCTCCAGGTGCTGTCTTGTCTGTCTTGTGTCTCACCATGGCTGTGCTGACTTTAAACTATCACACCCTCACACGTACAAGGCAATCACTTTACCCACCGAGCCAGCCCTCCAACTCCTTAGAAACAGAAAACGGCCGTCTAAGGGAGGAAGAGCAGGCACCAAGAGCTGTGTGATAAGCTTTCTGGGATGAATGCAGGGGAAAGCTCTGCTCATTTGTTTTCTGGAGTGATTGCAGGTTTAGGGGGGAGGTTATGCTAAGTAACCCTCACAGGAAGAGATAGGTGCTGAAGTAGTTTTATCTTATTTTGTTTCAGTTTTGACAAGAACTTCTCTTGGCAGTGGAACCTGCTTGTCATTTCCAAAGATAGCCTCGAGAAAAATCAGGAAGTCACGAACATCCAACTCATCCATATGCTGTTTTTGAAATTCTGCCTGGTTTTCCTTACTTTCAGGGTGAAGACAGAGTCTTCTTGACTCTGTGACACAGTGGCCCTTTCATCTCTTACCTTTCTCACTTTAGCAAGAAGCAACTTTGCTAGAGAGTCTCTGAAAAGTCTGTTTATGAGTCTTGCGAGTAGAGAAGGACCAGGAAACAGAGATGCACGGTTTAGAGCGAACAGGATGGTGTTTCCAGGGTGGGGACAATATTTCAGCTGCTGTGTCATGAGAAATGCATGGCCAAATTCTGAATTTTGTATGCATAAAGGTCTTCTAACTATGAATGTACTTAACTAAGAAGAACTGGCTTAGAAGACCTTATGACATGGTGCGCTGTGCTAGGAGGATAACTCATCATTTAATGACATTTATTGCAGAGTGCAGAATGTGAGGTATAGTTCAGGGGTAGAGATCTTACTGTATGCGTGCAAAGTCTTTGGTTCAAGTACCATCACTGCAAAATTAAAACAAAGATTGTGAATAAGAATTCGTGGAAAGAAGCTGTGTCTTCAGAGACTCACCAATTGATTAGAACATTAGTGATATGGAAGGGTTAGAATGGTGCAGGTCCAGAGCCCAGTTAGACCTTATCTTGGGTTAGCCATTTCTTGTGTTGAACCTAATATGTCATTACCAATAGAGAAAAACCTTTTGGAATCTATTAACTCAGCAGACCACTGACTTCCACAAACCAAGAATAAAGGATTTCATCAGACAGCATCTGAGGCATGTAGAAGAGATTCCCCCATATTGTTATTTTGATGTGGAAGTGATTAAGAATGACTCTCATAAACCATATAATTGAATCCTTAGTTACCAGGTAGTGGAACTATTAGAAAGGATTACAGTGATTAGAAGGTGTAGACTTGATGGAGGAAGTGTGTCATTGAGGGTGCTCCTTGAGGTTTCAAAAACCCACAAACCCATGCTATGCATGCTCTCTCTCTCTCGCTCTCTCTCTGAATATCAGATGTATCTCTCAGCTACTCCATCAGTGCCATGTGTCCCAATATGCTTCCTGCTTAGATGAAAATGGACTAACCTCTGAAACTGTAAGCAAGCTCCCAATTAAATGCATTCTTTTATAAGAGTTGCCTTGGCAGACTCCTGGAGAGCAAACACAGTTTCGCCCTAGGTCACTAGACTTGGAGCAGGAAGAAGTTTACCCAGAAGCCTGCTGCTCTGGCACCTGATACCATTATAATTCTCAGAAGCAGGGAACTGCCCACTGCCATGACAGACTGAGCAGACAGAGGCCCACATGCAACGCTGGTAGATAGGCACTACTATGATGAGGAGAGAGAGAGAGAGAGAGAGAGAGAGAGAGAGAGAGAGAGAGGAGAGAGAGAGATCCGAGAAGGTATCCAAGACGGTGAAAGCACTGAGGAGCAGGCTGACTTGGGTGGTGTGATTACCACCCAGGGCCATGATAACATGTGAGCCTGGGCCGCATGTGGGGTTCGAGGCCCTAATGCAACCACAGTCTGTTTTGATGTCTGTGGCTCCTAATATCACAGAAGGTAAAGACTAAAGAACTGTAAAGAGTTGGCCCCACCCCCTCACAGGTCACAACACTAGGGTGATCTGGTTCTGCCCCTCATAGGCTAAGTCCTATACTTCACCTGGGCAGCACAATAGAGCTGACCCTGTTTGCAGGGGCACAGGCAAGCTGGCCCATGGGAGAGCAGGTTGTGCCTGTCATGTGGTGTGGGAAGGATGCCTCTCTTCACCTGCAGCAGGTGGGGGACCTGACTTGAACCACCACCAGCTGCAGCATTCTGGAGAATGGACCCGGCACCTCACATGGTCAGCACAGTAGATCTGACCCTGTACAGTGGAGTAGGTGAGCCAGATACGAGGGTATGAGGTGGGCATACCTGCTTCTGCCTCCTTCATTTGCAGTGTGGTGGTGGGAACTAGGGAAAGATCTCCACCCTTGCTCCTACTGCTTCCTGCTGGCAAGGAAACTGAACCTCCCCTTTACCAGCTGCAACACTCGGGAAAAGCAGACCCTGTTCCTGACCTGGGCAGCCCAGCAGAGCTGACTCTGTTGGCAGAGGTACTGATGAGATAGCCCTGAGGGTTGGGAGTGGATAGCTGGCCACAGCACCCCTCGTCTGCCATGTGGTGGTGAGGGCAAGGGAAAGATGCCCTCCCTGCTTGTCCCTGCCACATGTGGTGGGTAAGGAGGCTGACTCTCCCCTTATCAGCTGTAGCACTCCAGAAAGTGGGCCCTACACTTCTGGGCAGCACAGCAAAGCTGACTCTATTGGCAGGGATACAAGTGAACTGGTCCATGGGCTGGTCCTACCCCTCATCTGCCATATGGTGGTATGGGCAGGAGAGAGATGCCCTCTTCCTCCTCCTCCACCACCCTTTGCTGCCTGTGATAGGTGGGAGAGCTGGTCATGAGATCATAAGAATAGAAGAGCTGTCCTTGTCCCTCACTAGCTGCAGCACTCGAGAGAGTAGCCCTGTGTTTCATCTGGACAATAGAGTTGAGCTGGCCTTGATGACCCAGGTGTGGGACTGTTGGCCTTGAGGGCATGAAAACAGGAGAACTGGCCCTGCCGCTTGCTCTTTGTTGCAAGGGCAAACTAGCTGTGCCAATGCTGGTGAGCTCACGCTGATGGATGAGGGAGAGCTGGTGGACTGATCAATTCTGCCCAGGCCCAGAATAAGGGTTATGAGTTGGCCCACCCCAACATCCACCCCATCTATGAACTGCTGGAGCAGGTGAAGGGGCCAGTCCTGCAGATCTAAAGCCGCAGGATCTCCAGGACATAGGGCAACAACAGGATACCCAAGAGGAGTCCCAGTGAGGGTCCCACATCGATAGTATAGAAGAAACCACAGTTCTCTCACCAGACCAATGACTCTTTGCAATGAACACTTGCAAGTAAAGACACATGGACAAAAGGGTTTACTGTGTGACACTACACTGTGTCACACTGTGTCACCCTACAGCTTTCATGCTTTTTTCCTTTTCCTTTTCTTTTTTCTCTTAAATTTTATTCTATTTTGGGGGTAGGGTTACAAGGGCAGAGGTCAGATACGAAGGGATGGGAAAATGAATGGGATGGGGATGCATGATGCAGAAGATACAAAGAATAAATAAAAAAGGAAGTTATAAAAAAGAGTTGCCTTGGTTGTGGTGTCTCTTCATTGTCATGGAACAGTGACCAAGACACTCATCTACCTGGTATTTCCATCGGTGTGTTTCTTAAATGCTCTCGTTTATGACTTTCTTCTGCTTGCTGCTATAAAGTCCCATCAAATTACTTCCATGTTGGGAAGATGCACCGTGGAGTAGCCTAGCCACGTTTCCTGGGCCACAGTCACTCCAGTTTGGCTCCAGTATGAACTTGTATTCCTTTCTGGGTGAGATCTGTGTTTTTGTGTTGGCAAATTTTAGAGTGCACATTGAGACCCTTGTGCCTCGATGGTCATTAGGAAGGTTGTACTGTTGAGGGGGAGATCATGTGATGTAGGAGGTCCTTCTGTCCATGTGTTGCTTTCATTGGTTAATGAATAAAGAAATTGCCTTGGCCTAGTTGATAGGGCAGAACTTAGGTAGGGAGGGAAGACAGACCTGAACGCTGGGAAGAAAAAAAAGGCAGAGTAGGAGGGAGCTTCCATGGGGCCACCAGAGACAGACATACCGAATCTTTCCCGGTAAGCCACTGCCAAATAGTGATATACAGATTAATAAAAATGGGTTAAACTGAGATGTAAGAGTTAGCCAATAAGAAGTTAGAGCTAATGGGCCAAGCAGTGTTTTAATTAATACAGTTTCTGTGTGGTTGTTTCTGGTGTAAGCTAGCTGGGCAGCCAGAATGAACAAGTGGCTCCTTCCCTTGCAACAATCATGAATATGCTTCACACTCATTATTCATTAGCAGAAAGGGTGGGCACGGCTGCTACTTAGGGTGGTGCATTCTGGTACATTTTTATTTCATAAATGTTCTTTAATCTTGTTAACCCTGGGCAAAGCTTGTGACTGGGAGGTATTAGGCGCTAAAGGAAACTCACTGTAGTAGTTTTGCCAAGTGGGCATGGTATCAAACTTCCCTCTAAATATTTATGTTTACACACGTAGTGAAGAAGATTCTATCACAGCATTCTGTGGCCTTTGGTTTGTGCACCCTTTCTTCACATACATGTAGATCTCTCTCTTCATGTAATTGTTTCTGGTAACATTCAATCTTAGATTCATTATTCCTTAAATAGTCAATACTGTATCATGACTATTCATAAAACATTTGCATTTTATTGGGAATAATAGGTATATAAAGATGATTTAAAGTACAGAGGAGCATGCGTGGTTCTTATGACAATACTACAATGCTATACAAGGTTGTGTAAGGGTCTTGAATCTCTATGGGGTTTGGGTTCTATGAAAAGTCTAAGATCTGATCTGTTAAGGTACTCTAATGGATGATACTGACTGACTGCCAACTTGACAGGATCTCGAATCACCTAGGACACAAACCTCTGGGAATGCCTGTGAGGGAGTTTCTAGACTGAACTAATTGAGGTGAAAAGATTAAATGTGGTAGTACTGTCCCATGATCTGGGGTCCTAGACCAAATGAAAAGGAAATGGAGATACTAAACCCCAGTATTCTTTTTCTTTCTCTCTCCCTCTGACTGTGGATGCTGACTCCTGCTGCCATGTCTTCCCACCATGATGGACTGTACCTTCAAAGTGTGAGTCAAAAAACCCTTGCTTCAGTTTCTCTTGTCTCATGTTTTTGTTATAGGAGTGAGAGTTAACTAATACAGATGCTGAAGATAGATTCTATGGAAACATCACATTTCGTGTTTATTTAGTTACTTACATGTAATACTAAATTACATTCCTATCCTGTTTGTATGTTCTTAAATATATGTTCCTAACTTGTTTGTATGTTCTTAAATATGTTCTTGTGGATGGTGTCTAGTTTTTATATGCTCTTTGTGTGTGTGTTCAGATGCACTCAAATGACATTTTGCATGTATCATTAACTTTCATTGTTTTTGATTTAGCACTATTATTTCTAGAACTCTTTGTGTGCATCCATTTGATTTATCACCCATAAATGGCATTTTATCCTCATATCCATTTAATTTTCTTTGTCCAATTCTAGTAATTCATTTATTTGTTTGTAAGCCTATGTTTTCCATGGTACATGTGTGGAGATAAGAGGACAACTTTAGGAGTTAGTTCTCTCCTCCCACCATGTAGAGCTGGAGATTGAACTCAGATTGCCACACATGATGGCAGATGCCTTTTCCATAAACTCATCTTACTGGCACTGAGATGACCAATTTAAACAATGGTGCTGCTTGATTGCCCTTCTTTGCTTCTTTCTGGTGAGTGACAGAGTGCCCTGCTGGTAAAACAGGATTGCTATGATGTTCCTGATGACCTTGCTTAGCCTTATGGGTCAGCACAAAAAGGGATACCTGTAAAAGCAGTATATTTCTCAAGTCTGTCTGTCTTGCCTTGGCCAAACAATTTCAAAATGGAGAGACTGCAGACCTCCATATACCAACTAGACTGCAAAAAATTACCTCCTTCCCAAGTTCTTCTCTGTATTCTATAAAGGGTCACAACCATCTTCCCCCATTCTGCCTACCCCTCAGTTTCCCACAGCAGCCCCTTGCTGTGAGTGCTAACAAACACACATCCAATTGTTGAAGGTCAGGCTCCTGTCTCTTTTCTGCCTTCTGTTTCTTCCTCCTGCCTCAGAAATTTACCAGTGTGGTTTGTTTGCCTGTTGTGGTGTGTGCTACATCCCTTCACTGCCTTTAGAGTCCAGCTTCTTTGGCTTCCAATGGAGACTGAAGACCACTGGCTCTCCGGAAAGCTTCCAGATTTTAGTGTCAGGATGGGACTGTTGAGGCACCTAGCCTCTGGACTGAGTGGCACTTGCTTCTCAATCTCTCCAGTGCTCAGATAACCACTGGTGAACTACCAAGGACCTATAATATAAGGCAACCTCATAACCTTCCCTTTAATATGTATTCATTCTTTTCTTTCTGTTCCTCTAGTGAACCCTGACAAAGATACCCCTTGTCAGTTTTAGGTGCTAAAAAGATCCTTATTTTGATCCCCATGCCATACGGGTCTAAACTGTCCCCAGTATATCTAATTCTAATCTTCAAAATGAAATTGACAGACCATAACTTACTACCTCTTGTAAACCAAGGTATCTGCCTTTATTTTCTCTTGCTAACTTTCAAGTTGAAATTCTCAGTTTGTTTCTTCTCATCACTGATACTGGGTAGAGATTTGCTTGTCTTTTCCTCCAGAAAATGAGCCAGTTTTCTATCAAGGCAATTTTTTTTATCATATTCCCAAATGCACACTGATATGTTTCTCAGTTCTTCCCTCTTTTCGTTTTAAACTCTCTCTCTCTCTCTCTCTCTCTCTCTCTCTCTCTCTCTCTCTCTTTCTCTCTCCTCTCTCTGTGTGTGCGTGTGCACATGTGCATGTGTATGCATGCCACAGTGGAAGGGCTTAGCAGTTTCTGTGCAGCTGGCTTGGGCAGGGTCTCTGTGGTTTGTTTTATGTACCTCAGACTAGCTGGCCCTCAAGCATTCTGGAATTCTCCTCCCTCTGCCTCCCATATTGTTGTAGGAACACTGGGGTTACAGACTTGTGTTGCCCCTTCTAGCTTTCATGTGAGTTCTGGGAATTCAAACTCAGATCCTCACCTTCTGTGTGGCAGGTGTTTTATTCATAAACCCAGGCTACTCTCCTCTTTCCTATGAAACCACATTTGTCCTTTCTTACTTTGTAGTATGTGAATATTTTGGAAGGTTTAATTTGGTATCAGGTAAGACATATTCCTTCTCTGAGCTTCTCTAAAATTTATTTTGGTTTGCTTTTGTTTCTGATTTTTTTAAACTAAGTAAAATTTTATTCTTCAAAAATGATTTTTAAAATAAATTTGTCATGTTAATAAAAGTCAGCACAGATATTTCTTTTTTTAAAATAATACTACTTAATAGTTAGGTGATATAAAGCTTGATCTTTTTCAAGATTTATTTATTATGTACGCAGTATTCTGTCTGTACCATTACAGATGGTTGTGAGCCACCATGTGGTTGCTGGGAATTGACCTCAGGACCTCTGGAAGAGCAGCCAGTGCTCTTAACCTCTAAGCCACCTCTCCAGCCCCAGCACAGATATTTCTTAAAAGCACACACACTTTATAGATCAGTTTATTTTCTTTGGAGTCCTCTCAGTTTTTGTCATGTTTCTTGACATATGTTAAGACAATATTGTTTAAACACAATGTTCATGATGACTTGCTTTATAAACCATGCTCCTTTATCTGTATGTAACTCACCTCTGTAGACACATTGAACACACACACACACACACACACACACACACACACACACACACACGTTGCTTCAAATCGTTTTGCCAGATGCTAAGACTATTTTGGTTCTATACAAGTTTTCAGAAAGCTTTTTCATACAAGAAAATCAAGGAGTCTTCATGTACAAAGGTGTTCATATATTTGAATATTCACAACTTTCTGCTTATAAATCATGTGCCTTTTTATTAAAATTTCTAGACAATTTGCTAGACAAAATGTAATTTGTGAATTAAATCTTATTTTCTGGTTGATTGAAAGTAGCTATTTTCATATTTTATTGTCCATTGGAAAACAGCACCCTCTCCCGATGAGTTCTAATATTGATTTATCTGTGTAGATAATTGTGTTGCTGCAAGATGACTAATTTATTTTGTCTTGTTCTGTTGTGACATATTTTTTTCTGTAGCTGCCATGATTATGTTTAGAACCCTCTGGAACATTCCCTAGATAATGGGTGCCTGTGTTTGTTTTGATATGTGCGGAAACTCAGCTGAAGGTGTATGTAAGTATCATCTTCCATGTGGGATTTTTCTTAGGTGACCTTTCACAGTTGAGGAATGCAAAAGCACTCCGTATTCGCTCTGAACTTCTAATGTATTTGAACTCCATCTGATGCTCTCGCTATGTCTATTGAATTAATGAGGTCATTTGCTTTGACAGGTTTTTAGTGAAGAGCCACTGCTGCCTTCTCCAGCAAATGCCACTGGATCTTTTAATTTTAGTACTATTTTTGTAGTATTATTTTAAACTAGTTTTGAATTTAATTAGCTGATAATTATTATAACTTTCATGAATTTTGGCTCCGTCTACAAAAGTGTAATGGAGTTATAATTAGCTTCATGTTTTTAAATGCATAGTTGTGCCCTGCACTAATTTAAATATGAAACTATCATGTTTTAGATAAAAATTATTATCACCCCTTTTAATTTTTTGTTATTTTTCTCTTGGTCTGAATCTGACCCCCTCTCTCCCTCCTTCTCCTCCAAACATTGAGATCTTTCTGACACCATTAATTATTAATTCCGTCAACAACCTGGAACTTCTGATCGTATCTATGGCTCACTGTCTTTGTAACTGGTTGCTGTCCTTTCCTTATCCAGTTCTTTCCGTTCAGGTGTGTGTCAGAAATAAAGCAGTAACTGGGGAAGGGTGAAACTTTTTAGAAAGGGGTTGAGAAGTCAGGGTCTGAGGTCTGGAAAGGAATGGAGGAGAGGGCCTGGTCAAGCTGATCATACGTACAGGTCTCTGCCTGCTGGCTTCAAGAGACCCTCCACCTACTTCCACAAGCATGTGAACTCTTGGTGGAGAATAAATGATTCCAAGTATTTTCACTGGAGAACTTCAGTGTTTACAACTTTATAAAATGTATGATAGCCATTAGAAATATTATGATAAAAGGTTTTATATTATTATTAAAGTTATATTGTATGTGCATGTGTGTGCAGGGTGTTGAGGTGTGAGTGCATGCTATGCCATGTATGTGAAGGCCAGAGAACACTTTATACTACTATATCAGTACTGGGACTAGAACTCAGGCTTGGAAACAGACTTCTCTACCTGCTGAGCCATATTGCTGTCTGTTAAAGGTATTTTTTAGTAAAAATACATGTTCCCTAGATACATTCACATATTTTTAAAAGCTATAAACTCAGAAAATTAAATGGTTCTTTATAATTTTGTGACATTTTAAGAAGAATAGGGTTTCTTGAAACTTGTTGCCAAATTTTTAAGAGTTTCAAATCAGCCCATATATACATATGGGCTGAAAATGTGTGTGTTTGTGTGTGTGTGTGCAGACTGAGGATGTAGGTCAGTTGGTCAAATATTTGCCAAGACTATACTCTAAAGTGAATATCTGTAATATGAGCACCTGGGAGGTTGTAGTTTGATAAGAAATGTCCCTCATAGGCTCTGGGATTTGAACATTTGGTCAACGGCTGGTTGTGCAGCTTGAGAAGGTCTCGAGCATGTTGTCTTGATGTAAGAAGTACATCACAGAGGGCTGCACTGGGAAATCCTCAAG
This sequence comes from Dicrostonyx torquatus, assembly GCA_028555095.1. Classification (NCBI taxonomy): domain Eukaryota; kingdom Metazoa; phylum Chordata; class Mammalia; order Rodentia; family Cricetidae; genus Dicrostonyx; species Dicrostonyx torquatus. Next base: position 6,653,915 of record JAQHUG010000071.1, on the reverse strand, counting down.
CCATTCCCAGGAATAGCTGTCTGATATCAGCGTGGGAGTGTTCCTCTTCTTGCTCCTGCTTCATGCATGATGCCGCTGTCCTGCTATTACAGGCTCGCAGTCTTCTGAAACCATAAACCAAAATAAACTGCTTCTTCTGTAAGTTGACTTGGATACGGTGTTTTATCACTGCAGCAGTAAAGTCACTAATACATAGGCTAAGGCAGGAGTACCAGATGTTCAAATTTTTGCTCAGTCTTTACTGAGTTCATGAGCCCCTGCTACTAAACAAAACAACAGTTCAAAATGGTTGTGGAAGGACATTCCTTCACAGATAATGTACAGTGTTTTCTTCTTGTGCACATAATCAATTTCCAATGTCTGATCTTTTTTTTTCTGTTAAATGCTTGTCTACTTGATGCCAACACTGGAGATGTTTAACACTGCATAGCGCATTCCAGACAGTTTAATGGACTCTTATCTGATTAGTCTGTCCTAATTAAAATTGTGCTGGCTTTTATCAGATTTGCTGTTGGTCCTATCACGAAGGCATTTGTAGTAGTTATGAGTGAAGTCTTCATGTATTAAAAATTCAGTTTACATATCATTCTTTCTTGTGTTATTTCCTTTAGGGCTTTAGTAACAGTTTTGACATCATGAAAGCAAAGGATTGGTCAGTGATTAGTGAGTGCCCTCAGGCAAGCTGCTATGAAATCTCAGGATTGTTTCCTTCACAGATCAAGGTGGGGTACGCTTACCTTGCAGAGCTTTTTCAGTGATTGAGATATAACCACAAAGTGCCTAGTGCCATCATTGGCATAGAGTAGGGAATCAGTGTGTGGTTGTTGTTATTATCACTCCATTACTCTTTCGTAGATGGAAATACATCTCCTACAGCTTGAGTGCACTGGAATAAATAATGACATTTTAGCACTCAGACTTAGCTTCCTTAGCCAGGATTTGAGTGCCTTACTATGAGGAATATTCAGTCACAGACTCAACCATATAGTAAAACGGGAGAGCAAATTATAGAGATCAATTTGGTTATTGATAAAGACCTCCTTAGCTCCAATGAAATCTTTAGCATTCTTTTCTAGCCTCAGCTCTTCCTTCTGGACCCCAGGCATTGTTTTAGTGATTAAGGAGATTTACCCACAGAGTCTCTTGGACCCCTATCAGTGCAACATTCGCGTGTTTACAAAACAGTAGCAAATGTCCAAGGTTCCAAGTGAGGTGAAGCTAGCTTCGAACAGAATAGTAAACTTAAAGCATTCTCATTGGTGGAGGAGACAGCTAAATTCATAAATCTCTTGCCAGACAAGTCTGAAGATCTGTATTTGGGTCTTCAGAACCTGTGTAAAGATGACTGTGGTAATATGCCTCTGTAACTTTGGGATCCTACGATGAGAAGGGAACCGGGGACAGGAGACTGTCAGCAGCATGAAGGTTGACTAGCCTGTTGTATGCATCAGAAAACAAGAGGTCCTGTCTCAAAAATGGTGGAAGGCAAGGATCAACACCTAAGGGTGTTTTGTGAACTCCACATGTGCTTTGTGGGGTGTGTGTTACTGCACTCACACATGAGTGTGCACATGCCATACCCATGCATAAAGACAAAGACTGGCATTGCCAAGTAACAGATACTATTTAACACACACCCAAATGTACACACAGACACACACACACACACCCAAATGTACACACACACACACACACACACACTAATAATAATAACAACATTCTCAAGTAATTGTTTCCATTTATATGGCATATTTACCTATCTTTTAGAGCTTATCTTCCAATATTATGTTACTTTTTAATATCCTTAGATAACAGGCCAAGAAATTTAAGGGTACTTTTCAGGAACTGAAGTATAGAATAATGAAACAATTTACTCATGATGTAATTATAATTATAGGTAGAATTGGAACAAAATCTATATCTTTTTTCTGCAGTGATTGCCTCTTGCTTTCTGATTATTTAAGAAACAATGGGTGCTTATTCCCTATCAATGAATCTTTCTCTAGGATATGTCTATTCAGACATTTGCTCATTTAAAAAATTAGGTTGTCTTCTCATGTAGATGTATATTCCGGCTGTTCACAGGCTAAATCAACATTGTACCCCTAGAATTAGTATTATTTACTCTAATTTGCATGAAGAGTTAGACTGGAGTTGCTAATATTTTATTAAAAATTTTGCATATGTAGTCATATAGATACTATTCTATAGAACTTTTAAAATATATTTTTTGTTTTGTATTTTGAAGGTATTTGATTAACATTGGCTATATTAGTCAGGGTTCTCTAAAGGAGAACTTATACAGACATACATACACACATATACATACATATGGTGTTTATTACAATGGCTTACAGGCTGTGGTTTGAAGAGTCCAACAATGCCTGTCTCCTGATGGAAAGTTCAAGAGCAGAGTAGTTTTTTAATCTATGAGGCTGGATATCTCAGCAGTCCTCATCTGGTGCTGGAGTCCTGGGCATTTCTGCAGAGCTGCTGGTCTTCATTTGATATTGGAATCCTGAAGAAGTAGGGTCTAGTACTAGTGAAAGAGTGTGTAATGGCAGGACAGATGAACTTGTCAGTGAGAGTGAAAGCAAGCTGGCAGAAAGCAAAGGCTTCCTTTCTTTCATCCACTTTTATGAAGACTGTTACCTGAAGGTGTTGGCCATTTTTAGGGTGGATCTTCCCCCCAAATGATCCAATATAGAAAACCCCCTCATACCCTCACAGGTGTGCTCAGGTGCTTGAGTTTAGTTGATTGCAGACGTAGTCTAATTGACAGCCGAAATTAGCCATCATGTCGACTTTAAGCAATGACATTGATTTTGATTTTTGTTCCTTAAGACAGGGTTTCATTTGTAGTTCTGTTTACATAACTCTTTATGAAGCATAGACTGGTTTTGAACTCATAGCTATGCACCTAATGTGGAGACCCCATTGTTTGGATTAGCAGTGTGAGCCACCACACCTGCCTTACAGAATAACTTTAACATTGAAAGCATCCCTTTCAACATTTTTGTAAAGTTCTGTACAGAATTGGTATGATTTCTTCCTCTTATGTAACTAGTAAGCTACTATCACCTGGATTTTCTCTTTGTGAATGTTTTAAACTGTGAATTACAGAGCCTCTGTAAATAGAGATGGAATTGAACGAATTATTTATTTCTTCTCCAGGGAGGCTGGCAGTTTGTGTCTCTGAATGCATTTTCTCACTTAAGCTGTTGAATCTATTACCATAAGTCCTTCATACTTTCTCACCTTATCGTCTTAATAAGATCTGCAGAGTCAGAACTAAAATCATCTTTCCTTTTCTTAGATCAGTAATTCATGACTCATATTTCTTTTCCATGATCATTATGACTAGATAAACATGTACAGTCATACATGTTATATATTGAACATAGAAAGTTGTTATCTCATTGGTTTTGACATTATTTTCAAACGTTTTACATGATTTTTCTCTGTTCTAATCTTCATAATTTATTTTTTTATAGTTTTAGAATTTTTAAACATTTGTTGTTATGTATTTCAATGTTTTTCATGCATGGATATATGTGTACCATGTGTGTGCCTGCTGTACTTGGAGGTCAGAAGAGGGCACTGGATTCCCTGGAACTGGAGTTATAGAAGGTTGTAATCCAATATGTGAGTGCCAGGAATCAATCCTGGATCCTCTGAATGAACAGCAAATATTCTTAATGGTTGAGCCATCTATCCAGTCCCAGAAGTCATTCTCTCTCTCTCTCTCTCTCTCGTGTGTGTGTGTGTGTGTCTGTGTGTGTGTGTGTGTCTGTGTGTGTGTGTGTGTGTGTGTAGTGGAGAGACAGATGTTGATTGCCTCCACTATCTGTACCTCATCTTTTTGAGTAAGGATCTCTCATTGAACCAGCTTCCCATCATCTTGGCTAGACTAGCTGGCTAGTGAAGTTTTGGGATTGGTCCATCTCTATTCCCCATTCTTGGGATTACAAAAGTAAGCAAACACATCAAACTTGTTCATGTGGGTGGTGGTGACCCAAACTCGGGCTGTCGGGATTTTGTATCCAGCACTTACTGAGTGTCCGCCATTCTAGCTCCAGTTGTGAGGTTTCAATTGTGCATCCTTTTCCAGACTTAGAAGGTCAACTGACTGGGAGTCCTTCTTCCTTTTGAACATGGGCCCTGTGATATGCTTCATTCCTTGTGTTGTTGTAGCCATAGCCTACACATATTGCTATTCTGTCTTCATTTTTACTTATTTATTTATTTGGTTATTCTGGACATGGTTTCTCTGTATAGCCCTAGCTGTTCTGGAATTCACTTTGTAGATGAGGCTGGCCTCAAACTAATAGAGATTCATCTGACTCTGCCTCCCAAGTGCTGGGATTAAAGAATGTGCCACTACAACCCCGCCCTGTCTTCAATTTTAATCATTTTAAAAGTAATTTATAATTTCTCTTTTATTTCTACCTAGAACCATGGGATAGTTACTAGTGAGTTCTTTTATTTCCAAATTTCTGAATATTTGATGGGTTTTTAGTTACATTGTTTATTTCTAACTTATGCTCATTTGGCTTATGAATATGATTTGTTTGATGTAAATTGTATAAATGTGTTAATATATTAGCTCTAATTTCAACATATATTCCCTAGCCCTGACACCCAAGACTTGGGGAGCATCATGGAAAAGAGGGTAGAAAGGTTGTAAAAGTCAGAGGTTGGAATAGATGTGGCAAACAGTGTTTTCTAGACTTGAGAGGATTCCTATATGCACAAAAGCAACTGTGGCTGTCTGTATAAGATCAAGCCACATTCCTGCGTGGTTGGGGGAGGAGTCACAAGATCCCACCTCTAGGAGAGGAGCTAGCTACTAGCAGTTTAAAGACTGCTGGGGGAGGGAATCCAGTTTTTTTCAGGGTGTGGGATCTGCACTTGGTGGGTTATTAAAATGTAAAACAAACATAAATTTGCAGCAGGGATGAGATGGGGGCATTGTTTGGGGAGCTAGATGTTGAGGCTTGCTTGCTTGTGACAGTGTGGGCTAGCTGTGTGCGCTGTGTGCCTGGAGCTGCATGGCTTAGGAGGAGCAGCATGGCTCCAGCTCTGCCATGCTGATCTTAGGCAGGAGCTGCCTTAATTATCATAACGAAAGTGCACTTGAGGTTTACACTGGGCAATAAACAGGCGTACTGTACTTCTCTTACATGGTGTACCTTGAATTTTTAAAAGCTGCTTAGCGTTTTAAGAACTGCTCCTGTACA
>JAQHUG010000071.1:6609471-6624146 GCA_028555095.1 Dicrostonyx torquatus | reverse complement strand
CTTCCATCTCTTGTATTTTGCTGTTCATGCTTGTGTTTGTGGTTCCTGATTATTTTCTCATGATTTCTGTTTCTAGAGTTCCCTTGGCTTGTGATTTCTTTATTGTCTCTATTTCAGTTTTCAAACCTTGAATAGTTTCTTTCATATGTTTAGTTGCTTTTTCTTGGTTTCCTTTGAGGGAAGGGCTAATGTCTTCCAATTTTTGTTTGTCTTTTCCTCCATCTCTTTAAGGGAATTTCTCATTTCCTCTTTAAGAGTTGCAAACATTCTCTTGAAGTTATTTTTAGGTCATTTTCTTCTGCTTCTTCTATATCTGGTTGTTCAGGTCTTACTGTTCTAGGGTCTTTAGGTTTTACGGGTGTCATGTTGCTCTTTGTGGTGTTGCATGTGTTCTTACCTTTTCTACTCATCTTTTCCTCAAATAGGTATGGTTAGGGCTGTCTGAGATTCTGTTGGATAATCTTCTAGGTGCCAAAGAATCCAAAGCTCAGATTGTTGTTCCTCGTAGTACAGTCAGTACCAAATTTCTAGTTACCTTGTTGATTTCTCTGTGTTCCTAGAGATAGCTCAGCATTCCTGTGTTTTGCTCTGCTTCCTTAGAGTTTGCTGTTTCAGGCCTACTTTGACCTAGATTACTAGTTTTGACCTGTTTCTGTAAATCCTGGTCTGATTCCCTCCTGCAGAAGTCCCTGGCTTGGAGTTGGTCCTGCAAAGGTTTCTGGCTCCGGTCTACTGCCTTGGAGTTCCCAGGCTTGGGTGTACCCAGAACCGCAGAGGACCTGGCTCAGGTTTATTCCCTCAGAAGACCCAGACTCACACTGAGACCCACAGAGGTTCCAGGTTCCTGCCCATTCCCTTTGATGTTCCAGACCAATGACTGTACCCACAAGAGATTCTGGCTCAGGCCTACTGCCTCTGAGCTCCCAGACTCACACCGAGCCCTGCAGAGATCTCTGGTTCCTGCCTACTCCTTTGGAGGTCCCAGATTCACACCCAGACTGGCAGAGGTCCTGGCTGAGGCCTAGTTCCTAGGGGGTCCTAGACTCACGTCCAGACCCTCAGCGGTTGGTCTCTGGCTCTGGCTCACTTGCTCAGCAGGTATTCCCCTGTACCTGTTCTGGTGGAGATTGCTGACTCTGGATCTGGTTACTGGCTCAATGCTGATTCAACAGTGTCCCAGGACTGGATTGGCTCCTGCTCTTGTGGAGCTTGCTTCCTCAAGCCCACTCTCTCCTAGGTAGCTGGTTCAGTCCCACTCCTGTGGAATTTGTTGCTCAAGGTGGAGTTCCTTGCCTCAGGCCGACTTTGGCCTAGGTTTTCTGTCTTGACCTGCTTCTGCAAATCCTGGCCTGGATCCCCTCCTGTTCCAGTGGAGATCAGCTGACTTTGGCTCAGTCCTGATCCGTCATATCCCTGGACTGGATTGGCTCCTGGCTTCTGCTCCTTTGGAGCTTGTTTCCTCAGTCCCACCAAGCTGTAGGTCGCTGGTTCAGTTTCACTCCTGTTCCAGTGGAGATCACTGACTCTGGATCAGGTCGCTGGCCCATTAATTTGTTCTTTAAGAGAAGTTTTTGAGACAGTATTTTGCCATGTTTCCCAGTCTGGTCTCGAACTCTTGGTTTTTACTGATCCTCTTGCCTCAGCCTTCTTCTTCAGCCATTATGTCTGACAAAATCCCATTAACCTCACTCATAGAATATTTTCCATGTTTCATAACATGAGACAGAAAAGTTTCATACTCTGTAAAATTCAGTGGAACATGACCAACACATGGGAGTTTCAGTATGTTTTGCTAATCATGGGTATTGCTTAAAAAACATAGAGGTTGAAGCAATAGCTTAGCTCTTAAGAGCACCCGGTGCTATAGCAAATGATTAGAGTTGAGTCCCTATCATCTACTTGGGTGCTTCACAACTGCCTGTAACACTGTAACTACAACCCAGTTTTCTCTTCCTGCTTTTCACAGGCTCCTGCATACACATTCACAGATACAAATAAACAAGTAAACAAACAAACAAATGTTTCTTACTGTACTTTCTGTTTGAATCTGAGAAGAGACTAAGGTAAGTTTGGCTGGCTTTTTAGAGTTGTGCCATACTGCAAAATATGGCAATGCTTCCACACCCCACCTTGTCCAGTTGTTCATGTAAGCTACCATAATGGAAAGAACTGCTTTTGAGGAGTCTGCAGCCTTGATGAAGCAGACATAGATTGAAGAAGAGCTGAGACTTCTGGCTACCTTTCCTGAGATGGAACTAGTCACAATGAAACAAAGTACCACCAAGAGCTACCCAAGTAGACCATTGAAATGTTATAAATGTGAGACCCTCATCCCTTATTCTCAAAGGGATGATAAGGCATGACCTAGCAGAATGTTTTTAAAATCAGAAACCCCAGACTAGCTTCATGATCCCAGAAAGATAGTGCCCCCCCACCCAGGAAATCCCAAAGCACAAGGCCACCTGGCCACCTGGTGGAGGCTGATAAAGATGGCCTGACTCAGGGGCAGGGTGGCCTTGTTCTGAAAATAAAGAACAAACTGACTAAACAGGATGGGAGAGAAAGCAAAGACCTTGCACCCATGCCAGACCACCCCCCCCCCTGAGCACCCAGAAGGGCTGCTTGTGATTTGTAACTTTAAAAACTCTAACCCCACAAAGGAGCACTTAGCTCCTCCCTGCCTCGTTGCAGAGTGTGTAGAGAGCTCCCAGCTAGCTTGAATTAACCTGACATAAAACCTTCCTTATTGCAGTCTGATCTTCTCTGGTTTCTGATGGTCTCTCTGGGGGTCGTAATCTGGGTACAACAATAATCTTTCCTGGTTCTGTACTAGATCAGTAAATCACTGTGGTGGTTTGAATAGGAACGGCTCCCATAGACTCATGTGTTTGAATGCTTGGTCCATATGGAGTGACAGTATTAGGAGGTGTGGCTTTGTTGGAGGAAGAGTGTCACTGTGGGGGTGGGCTTTGAGGTCTTAGATGCTCAAGCTATGCCTAGTGTGGCACACAGTGGCTTCCTGTGGCTCAAGATGTAGAACTCTCACTCCTTCTCCAACCCTACGTCTGCCTGCATGCTGTCATGAAGACAACAGACTAAACCTCTGAAACTGTATGCCAGTTCCAATTAAATGTTTTCCTTTATAAGAGTTTCTGTGGTGATGGTGTCTCTTTTCAGCAATAGCCACTCCAACTAAGACACACATCCTCCTAATAATAATTCAGGCAAGTTACCTGAGTTAGCAAGTCTGCTTCTTGCCTTTAGTTTCTATACTCAAGGAATCCTCAGCACCCATCCAGCAACTACAATTAATGATTCAATGTTACTACTCTTGCCTTACACCCTCAAGAAAATATGCTTTATTTGGGGCCCAGATCCTGTAACTCTAGTGAGCACTGAGTTGTGGCAATAAGAAACAAATTAAGTCTTATGGTGTCGTGACGATTAACAGTGGGCTCACAGTATGGGTACAGTGCTTGCCTAGCATGCAGAAAGTTCTGAATCTGATCACCAGCATGGTATGAAGCAGGGATGGTGGTACATATCTTGACATCCCAGACCTTGAGAGTGGTAGGCAGGAGGATAGCAATTCAGTGTCATCACAGCTACACAGCAAGTTCAAAGCTACCCTAGGCTACAGAAGACTGCCTCAAAAGCACAATAATGCTGAGTGGGGTCATTCTTGCTCCCACTTCTCTTTGAACTGTACTTACTTTTTATTGAGAATCCAGAGCTATATTGCATCTTTGAGTCAGTACATACATTGAATCCTAGCAGAGACACCATTTTGCAAGTTTTATCCATAAATTATTAAGATAATTCACATATTCTTTCAGCAGACCATCCAAAGTTAATTTAGGTCAGCCACTTTATGGTAGTGTGAAAGTAGTTTCACACTAGTTGTAGGGCAAAAGTGCCAGCTAAAGAAACACACCCAGACCCTGAAACCTGAGCCAGTGGGTTAAAAAGGGCTAGCAAAAGAAACAGTTTGGACTTGAAACCAGAGCCAAACAAATATACTCTGCCTCTAACCAACTCAGCATGAAAACTAACTAATCCCTGTGCACGAAATCCAGACAATCTCTGAGCTGTTCCAAGTTCACATATTGAAATCCCACCAATTCCCACCCTGAAAATCTCCACCCTGGAAAAACTCTGTGCCTATGAAGAAGACCTATATAGCCCTGTATATGTTCAGTTGGCAGCAGCCTTTTTCACCCTGGCAGAAGCAGCCACTCCTCTGTATTCCCCCCTTCCAAATAAATCTCTAAATGAGGTTTGGGTGAGGACCTTGTTTCTCTGGTTGGAGTGGAGCAGAGCAGAACTGTAACACTTTTGCTGGGGAAACCTTCCTCTGGCTGAGCAGAGTTGTTACACTCTGGGGGGACCTGAGCAGATTTGTGACTTCACTGGGGAAACCCTCTCCTGCTGGGGCCTAGTTGTTACATGGGGAATTCTTTTGTTTTAAGCTGCTATACTTGCAGGTACTTTGTGGTCTTCCTTGGCTCCTGACTGCTGAAATACTCTTCTATCCAAGCTGCAATGTTTACAATAGTCATCAGGGAACCCTACAGATACAGTCCCTTTCTTGCAAATCTTTTGCTGTGGCTTGGGTATCCTCATTTGTTGGGATGATATATAGAATTCAAGACAGTAGCTAAATGAATCCACTGACTTTTGGAAAGTTGTGAAGAATTAGTGTAAAATGTAGCAAAACTTTATCTTGTTGGCCGAACACTGGAGCTACAAGAGTCTCCTCATTTCTTTCATTCATCTCAGGGAGGAAGACTCCACACTGCCAGTCACAGGATCATTTTTAAACAGCAGGCACACATGACCCTCCACACTCCCAAACACACACTCCCCCACACACATGTTTCTAGTGCTCTTCCTTTGACAGCAGATAATTGCCCATGTAAATGTTCATTATTAAAATATCACTGTAGCATTCTTATCTTTGACTTGTGCTGTTGTCTTCCTTTCATAGTGCAGGTGGTCTGTAAAAGTCTTTAAAGACAAAGAGAGGTTAGATCTTGTGATTCTCTTAGACCCTATATCTAGGATAGTCTGAAGTTGTAGGCTGTAAGCTGCCCCACATAATGCTGAGAACTAAACTTGTTTTCTGTAAGTTAACTTATTGTAGACAATTAGAAAATATAAGTTAATAGATATCCTCAAGGTACTAATATAATCAATTGCAGGGATAAGCCTGTTTAGTTTCCTGTATAGGTTTTTTAAAGTCAAGCTTAAAACAAGTAATTAGTAACAAAGTTTGTCTAATCAGATATACCTGGGCAGCCCTCATACTTCAAAGATATGCAGAATATGGCATTTATGACAATTAAAAAGTTTATATCCGACAGAGTCTCCCAGATCCTAGCAGTGACCCAAGGTCTCCAAAGAAGATTATGGGACACCACAATGTCTCCACACTGACCACTGGGCACACTACCGTCTGCCAGGAACCAACTCAGACTGTGGACACTGGAGGATTGATTGCACCACTTTTTCCTGGACAAAATGTGGTCAGTCTTTTCCATGTCCCTCTTCCACAGGAACCTCTCACCTATGGGCCTGGTAAAGCCTGTTGTTCTAATACTTCTGCCTCCAATGTTATGGACACCTAGGTATGACTGTAGATGGGCTGGTCCCTATTAATTTTAATAGATTCAAAAGCTGTTTGGTCTGTACTTAAATATAACTTATGTATCCTTCTGAGATCTCTGAGAGTTTTGATGACTAGGCTGACTGTAGCTTTGTTAGTCTGGCAGTATCAGAAATGGGTTTCAGATTTCTTTCCCCTTCTATGTTATAGTTCTGATAAGCTGATAGAGCAATGACTATTTACTGTTTGAACCACAAGCTCTTTGCTAGGACTCAAAGGTATGAGTCTATTTTTTTTTTACAGATATCTGTTATTTGCTTTTTCTATAATATGGATTTCAATATGGGCCTAAAAGTTTCAAATGCATTATTTTCTTTAAGTAAATAAATTTTAACTTCCGTTCCTAGTTTGAATTTGTCTCAACAGGTTTCCCCTTGGTTTGCAGACACAACCAAGCATCAATTGCTGACTACAATCCACCTCAAATGATTGTGGATCTTGCATTTGCTGAACACTGATGTGGACCATTCTATCTGATGTGAATGCTCCCTGGCTCTTCAACAGAGTCCATGACCCAGATGCTCCTGATAAATACCCCATTGCCTGAATTTCCTCTTTATTTTTAGCTAGCATTTTACCTTTGTTAGCTCTTGAAAATGACACCACAAGGTCAGCTAGAAGCAGTTAAAAGAATTCATTGTTCTGTAATCCCTGGTTGAGATGATGAGTCAAAAGAAAACTCCCTTACCTAGGAAAACTCTGCAGTTTTAGGAGAGGAATTCTGATTTTATACTAACCATTCAAAAATTATAAGAGACAATTTGGCCAAAGTTAGGAAAAGATTGGCCAAGCAGAAAAAAAATTGGACTCTTCACAAGGTTGGTTTAAATCTTGGTTTAATAGATCTCCTTGGATTTCTGCTGTTATAGGACCTTTATTGGTCTTATTTTGACTGTTGGTCAATGTATCATCAATAGTACAGTTTGTAAGACAAAGGCTTGCTGGCTATGCTATAATGTAACCTCGCCCCCCCCCATTATGAGGGCATGGTCATCATAGCAGATATCATCTAGATCACCAATTCCTCCAAGTGTTTTTCTGGCAGAGCCAGGGATCAGAGCTGACTTTAAGGGCTGTTTCAGGGTCAGGGGGCTGCATAGGGTAGGTCCCTGATGACAAGCAGTTCCTTTGCAACTCTACCACACCCCTTTCAGAATTAGAGAGCCCTTTAGGATATCTAGTTCCCTTCAATGATATGTGGTGAATGTGTTCTGATTAACCCCTGTGTTAATGTCCAAGTACTAAACCAGACCAGAGGCTATTGCATGCAAATCTGCTTGATCCCCGCATAACTTACCATCTGAGACAGACCTCCTCAAATGCCTCCAGTTTTAAGGTCTCCACAAGACAAAAAGAGAACCCTTTACAGCAATAACCCTAAGCCTACTCTTGGGAGCCAGCTGGGGAGGCTTAGGAACAGGTGTCTCTGCTTTGGTCACCCAGAACCAGCACCATTCTAGCTTACAGGCTGCAAAAGACACTGACATTGAGCGCTTAGAAAAATCAGTTTCTCATTTGGAAGAATCCCTCTCCTTTTTGGCTGAAGTAGTCTTGCAAAACAGGTGAGGGTTGAATTTGTTGTTTCTACAGTCAGGGGGACTTGGTGTAGCCCTGGGAAAAGAATGTTGTTTCTAAACAGATCACTCTGGGATAATAAAGGACTAGCAAAGAAAGAGAGGAAACATGAACCAACAAAGGGATAGTTTGAGTCATGGTTTAATAGTTCCCCTTGGCTGACCACGCTCATATCCACCCTATTCGGACCCCTGTTAATCCTACTATTTCTACTTACCGTTGGGCCATGCTTGCTCAATAAGCTGATTCAGTTCATCAAGCAAAGACTGGGAACCATACAGCTCATGGTACAATGTTCCCAGACCTATGTTCCAGTCAGGACAGAAGAAACCAAACTTTATGAGATACAGGGAGACCCATGATTGGGTCATCTACAGCCCCAAGACAAAGGGGGGAATGTGAGGACCAGAGAAACTCCATTTTGTAAAAAGGCTCCATTTCTGATTCTTAAGCTTCAGTTTCCTAAGACAGGAGGCCCCAATTCTAGGACAGGTGGTTCCAATTCTAGAAAAACAAGAAGCACATCCAGACCTGGCCAGAAGCACAACCACACCAGTCTGCAACCCAGCTGCTTGAGATAGATATCAGCAAAGTAAAAAATCCCTTAGGCGACAGCTAATCTGGCATTCCCCTGTAACCCTAACCCTAGCAACTGAGTGTTTTTGGATTTTCCCTTTATAAACCCTGCTGTAACTAAAAGTGGGGCCTTCTCCTGACTCCACTGCATTGGTTGACATGATTAGGACTATGTTGCTACAACTTGTACTGGCCAAACCAATAAACCTGGCTTTTGCATTCGGAAGTGTGGCTCCATGGTGGTCTTCTTGGGGGTCTCAGGACTCAGGCTGTTAACTAATTAACTATTTCTCCAATCTCTCTTTTCTCTTAATAGACACTGTTGGGATCCTACCCTCAACCTCTTCCCTAGCTAGGGAACACATTCCTAAGGTATGGTGAGTGCTGGCCATTAAATAATCACACTTGCTGCCTTCCTTGGGAAATTACCCTTAAGTAATGAGTGTTTCTATCTCATCTAGAAACACTTGGAAGATTATGCCTCTTCCAAGATGGAAGGCATAGTGGTCTGTAACCACTGTCTGTTACCAGCATAGAAGAGCCAACACACTGACCTCAAGATGGGGCACTCTGTGACATGGTTACTTACTACTTTGGGAGTAGACTGTAGAACCTACATTAATAGTACATCAATACTCATTTACTGCCCTATCTTTCCTGACTCCTTTCAAGATTTTACCCCTGAGCTTATTCTCTCAACACACACACACACACACACACACACACACACACACACACACACACAGAGAGAGAGAGAGAGAGAGAGAGAGAGAGAGAGAGAGAGATCCCTGTTGGGTCCCTTGAGGACAGGCCCTTGCACCCCCACTTGATCTGTTTTGCACTCTTGTGGTTGGCTGAAACAGGAACAAAAACAGGGACAATCTGCTGTTTTCAGCAATGTTTTATAAGGATGTTTACCCCTAAGCCATGTAAGTTGCACTGAGAGCTTTCTGCTTTTCCTGGCTCGGCCTCCCCTGCTGAGGGCTATATATACTCTATATATACTATGTGAGAAAGAGGAATAAAGGCTTGCCTGCAGAAAACCTGAAGTGTATGTTGTGAGTTAATCCTGACGTCCCTCGCTCAGAAGAACTACAGTTGCTGTGCTGGCATGGTAGTTCCCATTGTAGGAAGTTCCCATTGTAGGAATTTGACAAAAGATTATTATATTTCTTAACATCTAGGTCAAATATAAAGAATCATTTTTTTCTTTTCCCATTTTTTAATGTTTGGGTAGCAGTATACATGTATGTGCATATATTATGGGTTAAAGATTGATGGTTGGAATGATTATAGGTTGCTTTTCCACCTTAATCATTGAGGCAGGTCTCCCCATCAGACACAGAGCTCACGGATATGGCTTCCCTAGCAACTGACTTGTTCTGGAGATTCCCCCTCTCTGTATTGTGACTTAGCTTCCCTCACTCCCCCTGACCAACAGTGGAACTTCCTTGTGGTCTGTAATTGAAAAGGATGTTAGTGGGTTTCCACAGAAGCTTAGAGGTATAAAGATTTAGCTGGGAAAATAAAGGTTGCTGTTCTTCCACCTAAAAAGAAGCCTCCATGTCTCAATCCCGGCACCCCCTGCCAGTCTTGGCATCCAGGCTGCGCTGGTGCGGCATCTCTGCATTTCAAGACAGGAATTACAGGTAGCTGCCACACTAACCCTGCCTGAATTTATGTGAACTTTTTGAAACCCCAACTCCAGTCTCACATTTGAGTGGTAAGTGCTGAACCACGGAGCCACCTGCACAGCCCCAGACCTATATTTTTTAATGTAAAGTAATTGAGAGAAAAGAAAAAAGTATTTGAGCTGCTTTATGATAGTCTGTGACCATCTATCTGTTTTCTAGTTCTGTCAAAAACAACTCCATTTATCCCAAAAGCCAAAGGAAAATTCTGAAATGTCCAAAGAAGTGAATACTGAACAGACCCAAACTATCGCCTAGGTTTCTGCAATAATTTTTGATGACTACAAATGCCCTGAGGGAAGGTGTGCTGCTAAAAACTTCAAAGGGAAGAGTTGTGAGGATATAACTCTCAGAGTACAAACTAAGAAAGACAGGAAAAAACAACTGAGCTCCGCCCCCAAAGAAGCAAAGCAAACTCAAAATCTCACCCTGAAACAATAACAACAAAACACACAGTCATAGATGGCTTGAGACCAAACACACACACCGGGTTCATCAATTCTACTCTGGTTCCCAACCTATCATTAAGTCATCTTCCATTCATCCCTAGAGGTCTGCAAGTTCATTTTCTGGACCAGTTGTTTCAAGTTTTACACAGCATTTATTAAATCTAGTTTCTTATTGGGAAAGTATATCTAGATCCATTATTCCAACAGTGCCCAGTTGCTTTTCAGTTTGCACTAAGACTGTGGAGTGGAATCCTCAAATGTACAGCTTATATTTTTGGGGTACAAAATATAAAATAGCAGACTACACCAGGGGGTGTTTTAATAAACACTCATCTGTGCTTGTAAACCCTATTTTATAAAGGTTCAGAAATATCCTTTCATAGCCATTTAATAATTTAGGTCCCTGAACAGTGATGATTGATTCTGTTTGGTCTGGCAAACTCAAATTATCTCATAATAATTTTAGCCTGTCAGCCATGCTTACATTGATGGGTTTGTGTTTTAGAGAAGAAAATCCAGTGCTGTCATGAAAAATCGAAAGGAGTAGTGGCTAATAAAATAAAAGATTTCTCTGTGTTGAAGAAAATTGGAGCTACTTTACTTTTCTACACAAAATAGGTTTCATTTAATATCCAAGTGAAGTGAATTTGAAAACAGAAAACACAGTCCAATTTTCAAGTAGATGGATCCTTCAAGTGTTGAGTCACAGGCTTGCTCTGTGCCAATAAGAATTCACTAAGTAGGATGACAGTTTCTCTCTTTCCATTCCCAAATCATCACCACTTATGACATCTTTAAAAATATGAAGTGCTTTAAGACGGTTGTATAGAAAGTTCCTCTGAGTTGAAACATTCCATCCTATAGGGAGGCTCATTAAATTTCAGGAAGTAAATAAAGCTTACAAGGCTTAGGAAGTCAACAACCCATAAGTCTAGAAAAAATATCTGAAATGTACAAAATTCACAAGCCCCTCCCAAAGATTATATACAGAGTAAAGCCTGCTTGGAGGTACCTTCTGGTCTGTAGAGTAACCTTCAAGTTGTGCAGGAGGCGCCAGGGTCCCAGCTTTCATGAGTTGTCACCCAGGCTGGGGTGGGCTTTTTAGCAGTGTAGCTGCCTTGGAGTCCCGCACACTCCTGTAAGCAACGCCAGTCATCTCATGGGATCTTCAAGCTGGACTTTGGTGGGATCATTTTTTTTTTTGTCTATCAACCTCTCCATCTGAGGTTAATAGGTACTCATTCCCATCTCTCCAAGAAAAGTGACACAGTATGCATACAAACAAGTACTACCACAAAAACTTTACAAATGAGTGAAATAGAAAATGGCTATATGTTGGAGAGATAAAAGGAAAAAAGAATAGGGAGATGGAGGAGTGAACACTGAGCGAGGTGAATAAAATGTTTTCTTCTCATTTCTTCCTACCTGACTCTGCCTCAACATATACTACATAAAGGTGGTTTATGATGGACAACTAGCGATTTCTTCTGCCTCTGTGTCTAAGACATTGAAAAAAGAATCCACATTTCTTTACTAGTCATCTGTTCCCTTCACTAAAAATGAGGGACAGCTTCACTAAAATCCTTTCTAAGGCTGACCTCCTGGACTTCTAAAGCAATTTCTAGATCTGCAACATTTGACAAATATCTCTGCTGTAACAGCTGGAAAGTTGAGAAAAGTCAACAGGGTACAAAGTCAAAGTTCCCAGGGAACTGTACGTGGTTTCAAAAGTAATAGTCATTGAAATGTTCTAAGAATGTGAGAAGGTGTTAAGTCAGCAGTTTTGAAATACCCTTTTGGGTAAAATAAGAAACAATTATCTTCCATCAGACATTTCTGAGCTGCTCACCTTGACAGCCTTTGCCATTTTAGCTTTGTCTCCCTCCCACTCTAGAGCTAATTGCTCTTCCCTTTGGATACTCTAAGTTCTTCTGACTTGGCTGAAAAGTTTAATTGCAAAGTATCAAGAAGTTCCATAGTCTTCATCTTTATGGTTTGATTCATTCCTCACCTAATAAAAATAAGGTAACAATAGAGGTAATTACCCAGCATTCTTAAAAACATCTTTATTATTTAGAGTATTTACTTATTTTAAATTATAATTACATGTGTGACTGTATGCAGACATTACATATGACTGCAGGTGCCAATGGAGTCTTGGAGAGGACACAGATCCTCTGGAACTGGAGTTATATTCTATTGTGAGCTTTCTGACCTGGATGCTAGACATTGAACTTGGATCTTCTATAAGAGCAGTATGTGCTCTTAACCAATGAGCAACATCTCTAAATTACACTCTTATTATTTACTAAAAAGCAGTAACATTTCCACAGAGTCTCATAGACTGTGTTGCTGATTTTGTTAGGAAACAAATATGAGTGAGAAGTTTTTAATTGATAAGGGCTTATATAAGTATTAGTTTTAGCAGTATTAACAGAAGCAGAAAGAGTAAATACCACTTACATATCATTGATGTTTTTGTATACATTTCAATGGATTCAGCATTTATTGAACAATTCATATTTGTAGGCTCTGCATGAAAACCTGAAATAAACTGTATGTGAATGACTATAAAATTAATCTACAACATTCAAGATTTGTTTTTGTTTCTATTTATTGAGGCAGAGTTTTATCATATGGCTCTGACTGCCCTAAAACTCACTGTCTAGCCCAGACTGACCTCAAATTTACAACTAACCTCATATGTCAGCCTTGTAAGTGCTGGGTTGCATGTGTGCACTTCCATGTTCAGATTTAACAAGATTATAATTTTTGTATATTACTTATTAGAATCGAGTGATAGTCATCATCACTTTGAGTCTTTAAGCTGCCCTCTGGCTCTCTGGTTAGCAGGACAGGGAACCCTTTCCCAGGTTTAGGGCACCTAGAGAAGAGCATGACTTGCCAAGCTGCTACAGGAACAAGAATATTAAACATAAGGTTTCACATTAAAAGCAGAATCTGTTTCTACCACAGCAGGTGAAGCCTGTGGGCCCTGAGCTTTCGTTCAAGAAGACAAGCATAAAACATGTAAGGTGCTGAGGATGCCACTAACTTCCATGTGCATGTCTCAGTTTGGACACAGAAATGACCTCTGGTTAACACTAATTTTAATTTTGTCTGTGTATTTGTGTTTGGGTATGGCATGTGAGTACAGGTGTGTGGAGGCCATAAGAGGGTGTCCAATCTCCTGGAGCTGGAGTTAGAGGCTGTTGTCAGTACCCAGTTTAGGTGAGTGTTTGGAACTAAGCTCTGTCCCTCTATAAGAGCTCTTAACTCCTGAACCATATCTGAACTCAATGTCTAAAAAAGTTTCTACATTTGCATAAGCAATTCACCTCATTTAAATATCTCTTGTTATAAAACACAGTAACTTATGATTTAATATTCTCAATTCATCTCCTACTGAGTCACTGTGAGGTCTCGGCTGATCAAATCTCTCATGGTGACAACTGCAACCATAGGACTGCCAGACTGTCAGCCAGTGTGATTTTATCATCCTAGGGCAGCATGTCCAAAAGGCTACAGAGAAAGCACCAGGCGCTCATACAGAAACTCTTCCATCCATTCTTTAACAATGGTAAAGGGGTAACTCATGAAAGTTGCAAATATATTGATAATTTCATGAGTGCAAGAGGGACTCATCTGTCTGAGAACTGTCTCTGCCTTTGACAGTGTGTGTTAACCTATGAGCTGAAGTTAATTAGAGCAGTGGGCAGGCGCCTACTGAGACACAGTCAGAGCCCTTTGCACAGAGATCCTCACTGCTCTATTGGAGAGGCTTCTTGAATCTACGTTATCATCCATTCCTTTCATAAGCTTTTTGGGGTTTTGTGTAATGTTGATGTGCATGTTTGGGCATGTTTTTGCATGTATGCAGACGTGAATGTGGGTATGTTGCTTGTGTTTGCATGTAGAGGCCAAAGGATAACCATGGGTATTGCTCCATAGGAGCAGTCTACCTTGCTTTTTGAGACCAGGCCCCTCACTGTCATAAACCTTCCTGATTTGCCTAAAGTGGCTGACTGGAAAGCATCAGACAGCAGCCTGTTTCCCCTTGCCCAGCGCTGGGATTATTAGTATGTGTGGTCATGTATAGATATTTTATATGGGCTCTAGGGATTGAATTCAGGTCTTCGTGCTTGCACAGCAAGCCCTTCACCAATTCATTATTGTTTTGTCAAACTAAATAAAATAGAATGTTCATTTTCTGGTTCTTTTCTTTTTCGCCACCATACCAACTTTTGCTGAGGGCTAAGTTGTAACATGAGGGGCCTGCTCTTTGGGTTTCTGTCCTGCCCAGTACCCCACAGCCAGCAAGCCCCAAAGAAAATCACACAGAGTCGACATTAGGTTATTAACTGATTGGCTGGCCCATTTATCTCAGGCTTCTTACTAGTTATTATAACTTATATTAACCCATCTATGTTAGCCACATGGCTTCGTACCTTTTCTCAGCTGGGCAGCTTACATTGTTGCCTCCTTGGTGGTCTGCGCAGGAATGCCAGGGAAGCTCTGCTTCCCAAATTATCCTGTTCTCCTTGTGCCACCTCTACTTCCTGTCTGGTTTTCCCGCCTATACTTCCTGTCTGGCCAATCAGCCTTTATTTAAAACATGACTGACAGAATACAGACAATTCTCCCACACCACTTCCCCCTCTTTTTTAAAAAAACAAAGGAAAATATCCATAGTCCATTTTTTGGGAACCAGGCTACTTC
>JAQHUG010000071.1:6590547-6608171 GCA_028555095.1 Dicrostonyx torquatus | reverse complement strand
ACCTGAGGAATTGCTGCTACCAAGAAAACATGCTTTACTCTATTCTTTCCCAAGCTTTCTCAGGCTTTCTGTGGATGCAGTTATCCACGTTGGGTGCCATTTTGTAACATTTTGGGTGCCTGCTTGTTCCTTGGGATTACTGTCCCGCCCAGTACCCCACAACCGGCAAAGCCCCAAAGAAAATCACACAGAGAATCTACATTAGGTTATTAACTGATTGGCTGGCCCATTTATCTCAGGCTTCTTACTAGCTATTATAACTTATATTAACCCATCCATGTTAGCCACATGGCTCAGTACCTTTTCTCAGCTGGGCAGCTTACATTGTTGCCTCCTTGGGTTAGGGTTAGGGTTAGGGTTTCCTGCTTCCCAAATTATCCTGTTCTCCTTGTGCCACCTCTACTGCCTGTCTGGTTTTCCCACCTATACTTATTGCCTGGCCAATCAGCGTTTATTTAAAACATGATTGACAGAATACAGACAATTCTCCTGCACCACTAAGTATGTGGTCCTGAGTAGTGACTGAATTGATACTTTTGTAAAGCTAGCAAGCTATGAGTTAGGCTGGGAACCAGTAGCCATAGCTCTGTAGGGAAAGAAGTATGCCAGCAAGCAGGAGATTGTGCCATGCTGGAGCAGGCAGAGGAAAGGGGAGGGTTTAAGACCGCTCTGTTGGGAACTACATCCTACAGGAAAAAATACAGTGAGACTTGTCCTCCCTTATAGTATCTTTGAGCACTTAAATAATATCTGATACCCACTGAAGCCTTTTCAGTGAATGGGTGAATGGGTGTCTGACAGGCTGTTTTGTTGTTTCTTTTTGTTTATTTGTTTTAAAATAAACAGGGTCCCACTTTAGAGCTGCTGCATAGCTATTTCCTCTAAGTTGAAGCATTCTATCTTCCATTAAGGGTGGGGAAACAAACAAAATTTACTAACCTCAAGAAGCCCCTGATGCTTAACAAGTACCCTCTCCAGCAGTAACAACCATGAGGGAAAGCACATTCTCTGACCTATTGAGCTGCCTCCACAAAGACCCAGGAATATAGCTTGAGTGAACCATTATCCATGCTGGGATGGATATTCTTGTTATATAATTGTCATGCATACTCCGTATTCCTTTAAGTAACACAATAAACTTGCTAGTTCACTAAGATAGACTTGAATGATGCTTCTTTGGTCAAGGTCAGTGTCCACCCATGGCATGTCTTCATAGTAAAAGTCACAGAGTAGGAGCCTTAGAAGCCTAGACTGACCTTGAGCTCACACTTCTGCTACCGAGCCTCACAAATGCTGGGACTTCAGGTGTTTGCTATGATGCCTGGCCCAAATACATAGCTTTCTCAGTATCAAGAATTTAAATCTGAAATTGTAACCTATAGCTTTAAGTTTTAGTGGTGGAAGACAAAGTCAACTCTTTAGGCCATTCACTAAATGAAACATTCTAGTACACAATCAGCCTCATAAACAAAACATGCACATTGGTTGTGATTGGGCAGCAAACTTCTCTAATAACCATCTGTCAGGCAACATGCTCCATAAACCATCTGCTGTGAAGTGAGCAGAAAAAAAATATGTTGCTCCTGCATCTTGGTGGGTGACTAGATTAGAAGTCAAGGCTGTAGCCCAGTGGATGGGATAAATTGTTGTCAGAAAGCAGCAGGAATCAAGTCCAGAATTTAAAAATATATGAGTCATAATGAAGCATCACGTTGAAGTTCTGTCAGAAAGAGAGGAGAAAAATGTTCCAGCTCTTTGAATAAGAACAGAGAAAACTTGCATTTAATTTTAATGCATTTAGTTTAGCTGCATTAGAA
Organism: Dicrostonyx torquatus; assembly: GCA_028555095.1. NCBI lineage: Eukaryota > Metazoa > Chordata > Mammalia > Rodentia > Cricetidae > Dicrostonyx > Dicrostonyx torquatus. Next base: position 6,606,354 of record JAQHUG010000071.1, on the reverse strand, counting down.
TTTCATTATTTGAATTTTTGGAACATGTATGTGTGGAGGGTATGTGTGAACCTAGGCATATGTAGTTATCCATGTGTAGGCTCTCTTTGCATGTGCTAGGTACACATGCCCATGTGTGCTCATGTAAATGGAAGCTCAAAGCTGAAGCTAATGATGGGTGTCTTCTTTGATCACTGTTCTTCATTTGTTGAGGCATGGTTTTTCAGTTGGAGAGACTCATTGAGCTGTCTAATCTAGTGAGCTGGGCCCAGGGATTTCCTGTCTCCACTTACTTACTGTTAAATATCAATATTTACTTATGAAACCACACTGCACAGAAGCTGGAGTGGGAAGCAGAATCCTGTACTGAGGAAAATGCACGAAGAAATAAGATTCCAAGAAAAGAAATTTAGGTAGGGGCTGGGGAAATGACTTGGTCAGTGGGTAAAGTACTTGCTGTGCAAGTATGAGGACCCGAGTTCAAGCCCCAGAAACTACATAAAATAACTGCAGGCTGTGGTACGTGCCTGCAATTCCAGTGCTGGATGTGGAAACAAGATGTGATGATTAGGTTTTAATTCTCAACTTGTCAGTACCTTGAATCACTTAGGGAGAACGTCTCAATTGAGGAGTAATCTGGACCAAGTTAGTCTTGATTGTTAATTGAGGTAGGGGATCCACCTTGAACTTGACTCACTCCGAATGTAGCTTTCATGGGCCGGGGAACAGAGTGTATAAGAGTAGAGAAAGTTTGCTTGAGTAGCAAGAAGTAAACCAAGATTCATTTGTTGATTCTCTTTGCCCTTGACTGTGGATGCATTGGCTTAAGCTCCCGCCTGTGTGGCTTCCCTGCAATAATGGACTATAACCCAGAACTGTAAGCCAAAGAAACCTTTTGTCTCTTGAGTTAATTTGTGTAAGGGTATTTGTCAAAGCAAGAACATAGAGCCTTGGTGCTTATTAGCAAGGCAGTCTAGTTTTTGTCTTGAAGAGATGGAGGGCGATGGAAGAAGACATTTGAGGTTGTCCTCTGTATTTTACATGCACATATATGTTTGTGTGCCTGCATACCTGTGTACTAACATAAATATGAAAATGTACAATACATAAATTCAGGATACCCTAGAGTGTAACAATATTAAGCAAAACTGAGTTTACCAGGAAGCATGAGGACTGATTTATTAAACTTAGAGGAAACATACAAATAGATTTGGGAGTTGAAAAATGAAAGACTACTCTTTTGTCAATAGTGACATAAAGAAATGAATAACTCAATGAAAAAAATTTCAAAAATCAATAATCTCAAAATAGAGGGAGCGAATCTTTAGTTTTTTCTGGAAAATGGATGGTTTCTTTTATGATATCATGAAGACTAATGTATGAGAAAAGATGGTTTCAGTATGAAGAATACACATAAGAAGAGACAGAATTGGAACTCTGTGTGTAGGTCAGATGTTGAAATTGAGCGTCTTTCTCATCACCTCCTATGTTATTTTTTGAGAAATGGTCTCTCAGTGTACCTGGAGCTTGTATTAGACAGGTTGGCAAATAAGCCCTAGTGGTACACCTGTTTTCTCCTCCATGGTTCTGGGATTGTAGGTATGTTACCACATAGAGCTTTTTACCTGGGTTCTAGGAATCTAAGCTCAAGTACTTTAACAACTGAGTCAACCATCAACCCCCAACTCCCACATAAAATTCCAGAACATCAATTAATTATATACCATGTAAGTGTTTTATGACAGATACACTAGATTTTGTAAACTTAGGCATTGGGTCCGCATCTTTAATCCATTACTCTCTATATTGTTTCTGTAAGAGTCTTGTTACAAGGGCTTTGCTTCACAAAGGTTTTTTTGATAAGTCTAAGTACCACGGCCAACAAACTTGTCAGGATGAGGAATTGTTAGCAACTTCTATAGTTTTTCTCATTACTTTGAAAATGTTGAAAGATTGTCCCCCCCATCACTCATGCGTTGAAGTTCTAACATTCACTCTCATTTCCCAATATTTATATTTTTCAATCTTTATTTTGAAAAGATAATGGTTATATAGATCACAACTTTCATAGAAAGAATTGTGGGTAAAGGAAATGAAAGGAACAACATCAAACAGAGAAATCTTCCAATGGCTACAATGATGCTGTCTTAGATTGTTGTCACCCAAGACTGCTTATCTTTTCTTTAGAGATATTTAGTAAAATTTTTAGAATATTAAATCTTGGTACAATTTCAAAACTTTAGTTACGCCCTTGTCCTGTGTGTGTGTGTGTGTGTGTGTGTGAGAGAGAGAGAGAGAGAGAGAGAGAGAGAGAGAGAGAGAGGTTGACATTCAATGTCATGTTCAATTTTTCTTTTCTTTATTATTTTATTTTTGTTGTTAGTTTGAGACACAGGGTCTCTTACTGAACACTGACTCAGCTAGGTTGGATGGCCATCAAGCCTCAGGGATCCTTCTGTCTCCACCTCCCAGATTTGGGATTGTAAACATTTACATTCACATCCACTTTTTAAGTGTTTTAAGTGGGCATCCGGGATCTGGAATCGGTTCCTCATGCTTCCACAGCACTTCACTGGCTGAGTTGTCTCCCAGCCTCCAGGTCTTTTAATTTTCTTAGAAGGGAAAGTGGGCACTGAGGAGGAGTGCAAATTGCTCCAGATCCCCAGGTAATTAGGCCACGAGCAGACACAAGAGGATGGAATGCAAACACCAACTTTTAGGTGGTCATAAGTCTAAGTACCACGGCCAACAAACTTGTCAGGATGAAGAATTGTTAGCAACTTCTATAGTTTTTCTCGTTACTTTGAAAATGTTGAAAGATTGTCCCCCATCACTCATGCGTTGAAGTTCTAACATTCGCTCTCATTTCCCAATATTTATATTTTTCAATCTTTATTTTCAAAAGCTGAACATTGTCACTTAAGCTGAAAGAGCTCCTTTAGCAAGTCTCACCCTGGCAGTGAATTTCCAGTCTTTTATTTGACCACCTTCAAAGTTCTACACGGTTATCTTTTTCCTTTCTTCTTCTCCTTTTTTCTTCTGCCATCAAGTTTGCCGAGGGAACTTGAGATCTATTTTAACCTAATTGCTTTTGACAGGCCAAAGATACCAAACCGGATGAAATTATAACCTTTTCAGTTAATTGTTGTGATTATCTACTTAGCATAATGTGCTTGCTTGTCACATCAAGGAGATGCCTGCTGGGAGGATGTGTCTGGTGGCTTGAAAGTATGAAGGGTGTGACTTAAAATTTTGGGGAAGAGGGGAGAGAAGGGAGGTGAGGGAGGTTGGGAGGAGGGGAGTGGGAGAGGTGAGGGAGATTGGGAGGAGGGGAGAAGGGGAGGTGAGGGAGATTGTGAAGACAGGAGATGGGGAGGTGAAAGAGATTGGGGACAGGAAAGAGAGGGGATGCTAAGGTTGGAATGCACTATATGAGAAAGGAATAAATAAATACAAATTTAAGACAAATAAGGAAAATATGGCATACACACAGAGAGACCAAACAGCAACAAACAAAAAAAAAAAATCAAACCTCGTGCAAATCAAGGACTAGAACAGGAGCTGGCCCATGCCTTTAGTTTTCTGCTGCTGACCAGTGTATCTCCACACACTCTTTCATACTGTCCCCGTTCTTTGATAAGAACTTGAAAGAAAATGATAAACTTCAGCTTTGAATATGATTCATGCGATTCAGTGCTTAGTCTCCAGCTGGTGGCGCTGTTTGGACAGTAATAGACTGTGCTTTGGAGGAAGTGCATCCTTAGGGATAGACTTGGGACTTGAAGCCCTGGTCCCACTTCGTGTGTGTGTGTGTGTGTGTGTGTGTGTGTGTGTGTGTGTGTGTGTGTGTGTGTGTATGTGTGTGTGTTTCTGCTTCCTGCTTGCAATGTGATCAGTCTACTTCCTGCCTCCCAACTGGGCCTCACACTTCTACTGCCATGCTTTCCCTGTCGTGATTATTCATATCCTCTCCGGCACTTTAAGGTAAGATAAACACTTTCTTCGATAGTCTGCTTTTTGTCAGTCGTTATATTTTTTTAATAAAATTTTAACATAACAACAGAAAAATAACCAACATATTGCTGCGTTGAAATCCACTTTGTAAGGAAATACCAGGGGAGGCACCAGAATAATTTACTGTTGAGGGTACCGCATGGTGGAGCAGTTTACTGACTTGAGACAGCCCTGTGGGTCATAGAGAGAAAAGGAGTGTGTGCCTAGCTTAGAAAATGCCTGTGGTCACTTAGTTCTTAACTGCAGGAGTAAAGTAAAATCCTTCAGTGAAGGGTTTCTAGCATAAAAAGAAAGCAGGGGCTGCCTGAGTATGAGGAGGAAACAGCTCAATGAAGGGACCTGTCAGGATGTTGTTTCTGTCTGACTGATTTCAACAGCAGACCCCTTTACTTTTCATTTTTGTCCAGAAACATTAAAGAGATGAAGAACAGTAGAGGCATTCACTATTAATTTTTTTCTGTGGAAGGATAAAGGATAATAATATCCACATTACAATTTCAATTTCTATTAGGTAGGGACAAGGAGAATCAGGACTTTTGATTATATATAGGTCTGGGACCAGGAAATCATGGACATAAAGACTCTCTTGGTGTTTGCTGTGAGAACCAAATGCTCATTTTATGGCTCCACCCTTGAAACAGTAACCTTATTCTAATTGGCTTCGATATTATCCATAACTCAAAGATAATTAAAGTATGTTCAATACTTTAGAGAGGGCACCAGAAGTCAAACCCTTACTTTAGACCCTTCACACATTGCTTCCGTGGAATCTGACAATGGGAAATGTTAGGGTATTATCCATTTGGGCTCTGTCACCCAATAACCTTGTATAACTTTTTTTTTTTTTTGGTTTGGTTTTTCAAGACAAGGTTTCTCTATTGCTTTGGAGCCTGTCCTGGAATTAGCTCCTGTAGACCAGGCTAGCCTCGAACTTGCAGAGATCCGCCTGTTTCTGCCTCCCAAATTCTGGGATTAAAGATGTGCGCCACCACCGCCCGGCAATGTATAACTGTTTGTAAAAGATAACAAGGCTTGACTTTATCTGTCATGTGATGTGTGTGTTAGAGTGGAAAAACTCTCTCCCATGTGGGACTAAAATGAACAGCAAAAGTATAAGTCCTACTTTTAAAGATATTCTGCAAAAGCATATATAAAGGGGTCTGGGGATATGATTCAGTGGGTAACATGTTTGTTGTGCAAGCTTGAGGACCAGAATTTAGATCCCCAAAACTATGGATGTGGCCATGTGCGTCTATAATCTCAGCAATTCTATGTCAGGAATCTCTGAAGGACATGGACCTACTAGATTGGTGTCCACAGTGTCTGGCAACAATAGACTCTGTCACAAGCATGTTAGAATATGAAGATCAAGACCTCAAATTGTCCTTTATTATCCACATGCATGTCATGGAACACACACAGACACATGCACGTATTTACACAGACATAAAGGAGGGAGGTAAAGTAAACCATATGTAAAAAAATTGGACTTACGTATCCAATATGTCAAGTCCCTAGCATATTTTGTTTTGCAGCTGGAAATGAACCAACAGTTCACATAATGTGTTTATTGCATTTGTTGTGTTCCAGATATTGTGCTGAATAATAATACTCTTCTGTTAATTATATCTGATTTCTCTTTTCTTTTCTCTCTCTCTCCTTCTCCCTCTCACTCTCTCTCTCACCCTCTCTCTTTCTTTCTTTTTTTTGTTTAGAGGGTAATGGAGATCAAACTTGAGGTCCTAAGAAAGTTAAGTAAACACTGTTTCACTCAGTCAAATCTCAGCCTTCAAAGGTTCAGATAGTGAGAAATCTAGTTAGGCTACGAAAATGACTCAGTGGACAATGTCCTTGCCACAGTAGAATAAGGACCAATGTTTGGATCTCCAGAACCACACAAAGCTCAGGCACTCTGGACCATCCCTGGAGGCAGTGGATATCTAGGGGCAAGATGGTTATCTAGTCTCTCCAAATTAGCAAGCTCTGGGTTCTGTGAGAGACCTTGCCTCAGTAAATAAAGCAGAAAGTGAGTGAGAACAATATTTAAAATCAACCTCCAGACTCCACTTTGTGTACACACACACATATACACACAAGTGCATGTACACATGCACATACATATACACACACCTACATAGATGTATGTTATGGTGGTTTGAAAAAAATGACCCTCATATGAATTGATACTACTAGGAGGTGTGGCTTTATTGGAGTAGGTGTAGCCCTGCTGGAGGAAGTGTCACTATGAGGGTGAGCTTTGAGGTCTCTTATGCTCAAGCTAAGCCTAATGACACAGTTCACTTTCTGTTGTCTGGGGTTCAAGATGTGGAACTCTCAGCTGCCTCTCCAGCACCATGTTTGCCAGGACGCTGCCATGCTTCCCACCATGACGATAATGGACTAAACCTCTGAAACTGTAAGACAGCCCCAATTAAATGTTTTTCTTTATAAGAGTTGTTGTGGTCATGGTGTCTCTTCACAGCAATTGAAACCCTAACTAAGGCACATGTGCCAATACATCTCAGACTCTTACTCACATTCATAAATACCCACATAAACACACACACACACACACTTCTCTGTATGTGTGTGTGTGTGCAAGAGAGAGAGAGAGAGAGAGAGAGAGAGAGAGAAAGAAAGAGAGAGAGAGAGATAAAATTGGGTTGAAGTTGTAGGTTTCATGAGACTAGTACATGTCAATTTAACTAACTCATCCATTTGAATTAGGTAACAATAAATGAGTGGGTTATCTGGGCATGGCTATATGTGTGGCATGATCAATTTGTGGTATGATTTAAGGATGTACAGTGTTTTATTAAAGCATGTAAGCTGTACTTCAGTAAAGCGGTCATAGTGTGCAAGAAAATAGGGAGAAATAGCAGCCAATGTAACATAGGACCTGGATAGGGTTCTGGAATAAGAACAACATTTGTGTTAGAATTAATGGAATTCAAAGAAGGTCTGTGGCTCAGTTAAAATTCTTGTGCAAATGCAGAGTGTGTCAGTTTTGATCATTATGCTGTGATATTGAAGAAGATGTTAATGTGAGGGAATATGGGATCTATCATTACAACTTTCTATTCTAAAACTGATTAAACTTTAAAAGTTAATAAAGAATGCAGTGAAACTTGTTTTGCAATGATATTTGAATGGAACAGTTAAGGTAAACTTAGTTCCAGTAACTACTTTTAAAAAATGTCAAATACATCCTAAAGAAACATTGGGGGGCTGGAGAAGTGACTTAGTGTTTAAAATCAATGAAAACTTTTGTAGAGGACTCAAGTTGAGAGGCTTGCAACTGCCTGTAACTCCAGCTACAGAGGATCTGATGCTCTCACCTGGCCCTTGTGGGCACTGCATTCATACATAAATGATAAACAATGAACTAAGCCATTTTTAAATAAAGAGGCAATGAGTATAGCGGGGAGGTTTGGGTCACAGAGAAGGGAAGTTGTAGGGCTGAGAATGTGGACTCTGGATGTGGGTAGGCTGGGTTGCTGTTCTTTCTGGGCAATCAGTCTGCTGGTGGCCTTTAAGAAAATGGCCTCTTTCTGATTCAGGTTCTCATGAATGTGGTCAAGATCACTACCATGCTTGGCAATGCAGTTATTTTAATGTTCTGTAAGTGTTATCTTTTTTTGTTCCAGAAGGCTTTTTTTTCTCTTAAATAAAAAAAATGTTTCCTTTTCATTGTTATCAAGTGGTGGGTGTGTGTGTGTATTTGTGCGCGCACACGCGTGTGTGCGCGTGTTTTTGTGAGAGTGCACGTGTGTGTGTATGTGTATACATATGAGGAACTCAAATTTTGAAGTCAGGAATCTTCCTGCTCTCAGCCTTAATTTTTGTAACAGTGTCTTTCACCAAACGTGGAGCTCACTAACTCATCTAGAATAAGCAGTCAGCAAGTCCCCCGTATCCTTCTTTTTACTTGTTCCTAGTGCTGGGATTACAAACATGCACTCTCATTCCCATTCACCCACACCCACACCAGTCCCCATCACACACAAAATGTGGTTCCTTGGGATTGAACTGTTAATCCTCATGCTTCAGTGGCAAATCCCTTACCTCCTGAGCCATCTCCTCAGCTCATGGATGAGTCTTTAGAGCAAGAATGACAGGGTTCTGAAAGATCAGTGGTTGTGAGGTTAGAACATTGAGCCATGACTGTGCATTTGCCATCAGTATATTAGCTGAGGATGTTCCCTTGTTGCAGGGTGTTTGTTGTTTCTCTGCTCCACTCTTGTCCTAACATCCATTTTCCCCTTCAGTATGGCTTGAATACTGTTTACTACATTTCAGACTCTTCAGACAGATTTTAGTTAGTTTCTGTCAGTGGTAACCGCTAGAGATTAGGATCTAAGAGTAAAAGAAAAAAGATATCTACTGTCAGTGATAGCAGTAGAAATGAAAGCTGCGTCATTTCCACATGAAACAACAGTGTGATAGATAGAATTGGGCTAGATTGGATCTTTGACATAATAACTAAGTTCACAAACATGAAAATGAATTGGCAAGGTCAGTCAGGTGGCAAATCAGTGCTCCTGTGTGAGAGCTATGATTGTTTTCCTCCTTAGCCTTACCTGTCAATTTGACACAGCCTAGAGTCACTTGAGAAGGGATTCTCTGGTATAGAAGGTTCTTCTGTCTATGTGTTGCTTTCATTGATTGAATAAAGAAACTGCTTTGGCCTTTTGATAGGGCAGCAATTAGGTAGGTGGAGTAGATAGAACTAAATGCTGGGAAGAAGGGCAGAGGGAGAGCTGCCATGGAGCTGCCAGGTCAAACATGCTGAATCTTTCCTGGTAAGCCACGACCTCATGCAGATTATTAGAAATGGGTTGAATCAAGATGTGCAAGTTAGCCATCTCTTAAGGCTAGAGCTAATGGGCCAGGCAGTGTTAAAATGAATACAGTTTCTGTGTGATTATTTCGGGTGTACGCTATCAGGGTGGCTGGGATGACAAGCAGCCCGCTCGTTCCTGTTACAATTCTCAATTGAAGATGGCCCAGATCAGATTGCCCTGTGCACATGTCTTGATTAGCATTTGTAGGAGTGCCAAGCTTATTGTGAGTGGTACCATTCTACTAGTGGGTTCCTGGTCTGTACAAGAGCTAGCTAAGGGTGAGCCAGTGAGTAAGCCAGAGAACATGACATAAAACAATTTTTTTCTCAGTCATTTTTACTTGAATGTCCTGCTTGAGGTTCTACCCTTACTTTGCTCAGTGATGGAGTATTATCCATAAGCTGAAATAAAGCCTTCCACCCAACAATTTTTTTTATCAGAGAAATTTATCACAGCAACAGAAGTTAAACTAGAACATGTTATTCTTAAGCTGATGACGTATTGACTAATAGGATGGAGAGAGTTTCTTTTGTGTTATTTTGGCTTATAATTTGAGATGACACAGCCCACCATGGTGGAGAAGAAATGGTAGTAGAACAAGGAGTTGGGTGGTTGATCACATGGAATCTATATTCAAGAAGCAGAATGAGAACAGAAAGTATGGTCAGGCTATAAAACTGGAAGGCCTGCCCTCAGTCATCCAGTCCTCCATGACCTTCTGAAACAGTGCAACTAGCTGAAGATACAGGCCCCTGTGGGCAATACATCACATTCACATCACAACAACTTCCACCTTTCTATCTTCATCTAAAACTTTCCCATCTTAGAGTCATGCAGTATATTCTGATATGTCCTTTTGCACATAGAACCCCCTCAGTTATAGGCTTCCATCAGGGACAAATCAAGAGGACCTTGGTTGATATTTAATATATTGTTTTAATGTTGGTTCTCAGGATGTAGACAGATACCAAAAACACTAAAATTCATTAACCTGAGAACTCTATGATGGTAAGGCCTAAATAAGAGTGTAAGGCAAGATAAACAAGTAATTTTCATGAGGAAAAATTTGTACCATGGCCCACAAATAACAGAACAAGTAATGCTGTATTATGTCTGTGTAAAAATTTTATTTTTAGCCTATCGTGTTGGGAGGTATGAGACAAAATTCTCTTTTAACAACCTTTTGCTCCATATGGAAATTCTTAGAGACAGGATTTGAACTCACTTTCTTGTTGGCAAACGATTCTTGAAATAAAGTCTAAGTTCTAATGTGACTTGCTTTTCTTCAGGACACACCCGCCAAGCGCTGCTGTGTCAGTTTTAGAGCAACCCCAGGTGACGTCAACTTTGAAATGATACATTGCCTGAAAATAGGCTAACTCTATTTAGTAAGCTGTAGAGTTGGAACTCATGCCTCTATGAGGAGTGCTTTGATGGAGAATCAACAGTCAGAGACAGAGAATGGGGCAAGAATTGGTCTTGGATAGATGAGAAATGGATCAATCACATTCCATGTTAAAAAAAACTCTAGCTATAATAATAATAATAATAACATGGGCCTAGTGAAAGACCTTAGCCAGTAAAGGTGCTCACTACCAAGCAGAATGATCTAAACTGAGTCTACCTGGACTCACATGATGGACGAAAAAACTGATACCCCACAACCTCTATGACAAGCTGTGGCATGTGTGCCTTCTACTGCACAAATAAATAAATATATAAACATAAAAACAATTACATTTTTTTCTGTGTTGTGAATTTTTAAAATTAGACTTGTTTCTTATGTGTATGATTGTTTCGCTTCCATGGATGTATATGTACTACGTACATACTTGGTGCTGATGAAAACCAGAAGAGGGCTTTGGATCTTCTCAACTAGGGTTATGGTCAGGTGTGAGTTAGCTAGAAGCTTCTGGGAATTGGATTTGGTACCTCTACGAAGAGTAACAAGTGCTCTTAATTACTTAGCCAAATCTCTAGCCCCTGAGAACAGGTTTTCTTTTCCTTCCTCCCTCCCTTCCTCCTTTTCCTTCCATCCTTCCTTCCTTACTCCCTTATTCCCTCCTTTCCTTCCTTCCTTCCTTTTTTCCTCCCTTCCTTCCCTTTTTTTGTGAATGAATAATTTTGGGTAACTGCAGGTATCATACTGTCCAGGTTCATAAATTGTGCTCATAAGGACGTTAATTATAGAAAATTATATAAAAGTTAGTGTGGCTTTGTCTCTCAAGAGCTTGCCAAATATGACCTCAACTCAGCAATTCATTTTGTCTGTTCCTTGCAGATATATGAGCAAAGATGTAAATAAAAAGGTACTCTATTTCTTTAAAGACAAACTTTAGAAACAGCTAGCTTTAATGTCTAACAGTGAGAGAATGGCTAAATAAATTATGTTGCTCATGAGTTAGAATCACTATACGGGATTTAAATCATTTTATTTGAGTTTCTTATGATGTAATATTAGATGGAAAGGCAGGATATAATACTGTACACATAAAACCTTAATTTTGTGAATATCACATAAATATTTTGTAGTAAACCAGAATGGGAATAAAACAGTATAGTGTTGAACACTCCCTCTATCTAAGTGGTATTTCAGTGTAATCTTCATATAAATAATGCACTTGTATATGTATCCTCCTTTTATTGTATAATGTAAGGCAATAACCGTTATTTCCTCTTTTTCCTTTCCTCACTTCACTTGCATCTCTTTCTCCTCCTTTCTTCCTCCCTTCCCTCCCTCCCTCCTTCCTTTCTTGTCTTTTTTCTCTCTTTCTCTTTCTCTCATTATTTCACAGTACTGGGGATCAAACCCAGGCTCTCACACATCACAGTCACACACTATCTTGCAATGATTATGCTTCACATGTAAATATTATGTACAAAGCACTGCATACATGCACATACATACCCAGAGAAAACTATCTGGGCAGCAGCATGCTTCATGAGAGGGAAATGTGCACTATAAGAGATGAAGGAATAGATGGTTAGGGAATGGGGATCTTTTTGTGATAAGCATAGGATTTTATTGGGTCAGTTGGAGAGGAGGAAATGGTTACAATTACACCTGGGAAGCACAGCCCAACTGGAGCAGGAACAAGGAGAAAAGTCCCCAGTGAAGAGTGTGTCTGACATATTAAAGGTGAAACAAAAGAGCAGAGTGACTGGAAAAAACTGAGCATTGAAAAGATGGTGAGTTTCAAACGCAGAAAATTACACCAAAGTCAGAGCACACAGAATCTATCAGCCATGAAAATATTGGTGTTCTGAAAATGGGCTACCACTGGATAATCTGAGATTAGCTGAATGACTGCAAAGGGCTGCTCCATCTAAAAATGTGTATGGGTTATCTAAGGGCAAGGAGAAAGAAGGGCCAATCTTGAAGCTTTCAATATATTTCAATGAAGATCATTAGGATAGCAGCAATGTGACACTGTTCCTGGGAGACATGAGCAAAAGCCCACTCCCCTCAGATATGCAACCTACAAAGACTAAAGTAGTGATACTACCAACGTCTAATTTGGTGAACCAGTGCATTTATGGGGTTACTTATGTGACTATGGGTGAAAGGATACTTATGTGAACAGGAAGACTCAAAGACAACTGTGTCAGCAAAAGTGCACCCAAGAAGAAAAAACTAGAACCTTGAAGGCAGCTCTTAGGTCAGAAAGTCTCGTTCAGGCTGCTCCATTTGCTTATTTCCTCAGCAGGCATCATTGCTAATGGAACCGTGGGAAGGAAGGAGCCTTGTTCACCTTTGATGTTTTTTATTATTTACACATGAACCTTAAAGAGTCCTCTGTTAGAACTTTCTTAATCTTAAAAAAGCAGCTCGCTAGGATAGAATGTTTCATCTTTGAAGGCAAGTGCTTTTGAGTTTTTGAAGCTTTTATTAAGTCATAAATATTATCTAAACATTTATACTATTAAAATATATTTTTAAATTTTTATTATGATATTAATGGTTATAATAAGTTATATATTAGAATGAGTTATTATTCTAACTAATTCTAGAAAACGATGTCATATAGTTTCCTGTATATGAATTTGGGTTTGAGTCTCCATCAGGTAATTAAAAACTTAGGAATTAAGTTTTTGTACTCTGGATGTACTTAACAAATATTTATCCTTTAACCTCTTTGAGATCCACTGCACATAACATTTAAAATGTTTACAGTTTCTGAAGGGAACCAACACCATGCCTAACAGTGACATTTGGAGTCTCCAAAAGAAGAATTTGTCCCCACAATGAGGATTCCACCAGGACTATGATAACACCACTAATATGAAGAACACAGTGTAAAGATTGACTTTGGACTACAAACTGCTCAGAACAATTTTGAGGTGACTAACTGAAATGACCCAGCCTTACAGACTACTCTAGTGAGGACTTGAGACAAGCCATCCACTTTCCCATTATACAGTGCCTGGACAATAATTGATACAGCTGTCTCTCCCAGGACTTGACAAAAATTAACCAAAATTTTTCTTTTCAGAATCCCCTAAAGATACTGTTACCCCCAGGCATCAGGAAGTAAATTTAAGAACATGATGCCCACATTCCCAAGAGTTAGGATGAGTAGTTTTTGGCCATTTTGTTTATGGATATTTGTCATTGTTTAGAGGGAGGGTTATAAATTGTTATTGGTTATGGTCAGAAAGAAAGTTGAATGAAGAATATTAGATTTGGAGCTCTTGTTTTGGAAAGAAGGGGATATAGATATGATAGAACGTAAGGGTAGATTATTGAATCTACTCTGAGAAGAATTAAGGGAAGATAAAAAGATAGATATTAAGAGATAGATTATTGAATCTACTTTTAAACCAACAGAAGCAACTACTAGTTTTAAATATTTTACATTGGCTTAGATTTTTTGTATATTGATACAAAGTTGAGATTATTTTTGTTAGAACATACTGTCCATACATTTCTAATCTTGTTGAAGGTATGGTACATATGCAACTTATTTAACAATGTAATTCAAATTTCTAACCCTTGAGAAAATGGAGGTTAAAAGTTAGTCACCTATTATAATTGAACTTGCAGTCATATAAGGGTTGTTTTCAAGGTTAAACAGAGATGTAGACAGGTCATCTTTAAACACTTCAGAGATATACAGAACACAGCATTTAAGATGTTTTAATAACATAAGTTCTTTTCTATTTTTATGACAATGAGACATATCTGCTTCTGGCAGCACCTATCTACTTCAGAGAAGATGATAGGCATCAAAGAAACTCCAGATGGAGTTTACTTTCTTTGTGGCAAATGTTAGTGCCAAGACAAGGTAGAATAGCCATTCAGAATATCCTGCTTCACAGAAAAGTTTGTCAGATATATTAGGCCTATGGACCACAGATAAATGCTCCAATATTGCAGAAGAACCTCAGCTGACTTTCCAGGCAGCTAGATGTTTCTGTCATTTCTCAGACATTTTGGAAGTTGCTTACTTGCACTTCATGCTGACTCAGGCAATATTATCTCATTTTTGGGTCTCTGATGGAGTTGAAGACTTTATAGTTTTAGTTTTCCTTGTTTACCAGGCATAGAAAAGAAGCACACTAACAAGATCTAAAGTATATAAAGTTGAGAGACATAAAGGATAGCTTTGGTAATGCAAGTTAGAATAAAAGTGAATTAGGTACAACTTTCGGTCCAAGATAGGGTAGATATGGAGCCTTTTATGGAATTTGTCAATTGTTAATGGACTAGACATTGTTAATGTATTTATTGCCTTTATGCATTATATAGTTATTGTACTTATTGTACATAGTTTTTCTTATATTAGTTATAAGCTTCTTTTTTAATTTTTAGAAAAAAAGGTTAAGAAAATGTGTTTGTACAAATAAAGATTGCCTGAAGATCAGTGGGAGGAGCTAGCCACTAGTATACCATAGAGTTCTGGAGGTCTACAGACAGACAGGAAGTGATATGACTGGGTAGAGAGAGGAAGTGATGAAGCAGAAGGAAACAAGAACTCAGTCTCTTTTTGGCTAGAAGTTGAGAAGTAAAGTGATTGTGGTTTGGTTCTTTCATCTCTTTGATCTCTCAGTATTTTCCCCAATATCTGACTCCAGGCTTTTATTTTTAATAAACATTAGAATGCTACACATAATAGAAACTGAAGGAACTTTGCCAAACAACTTTTTTTGTGAGGATGCAGTTACTCTGATACCCAAACCACACAAAGACTCAACTAAGAAAGAGAATTACAGACTAGTCTCTTTCATGAACATTGGCACAAATATAGTCAATAAAATACTGGCAAACTGAATCCAAGAACACATAAAAAGAATCATCCACCCATGAAGTAGACTTCATCTTAGAGATGCAGGGATGATTCAACATAAGAAAATATGTCAATGAAATCCACTGCATAAACAAACTGAAAAAACACACGATCATCTCACTAGATGTTGAAAATGCCTTCAACAAAATCCAATACCCCTTCATGATAAAGGTCATATAGAACTCAAGGAACAAAGAACATACCTAAACACAATGAAAGTAATACGCAGCAAGTCAATAGTCAACATCAAACAATATGGACAGAAACCCAATGTGATTACAGTAAAATCAGGAACAATACAAGGTTGTCCCCTCTCTTCATATATATTCAATATAGGACTGGAAGTTCACAAACCCAAGAGCCTGTGATTTTTGACAAAGAAGCCAAAACTGTACAATGAAGAAAATAAAAAAAAGAAACTAGACATCAAAATGCCAAATAATCCACTTAAAAATTGGGTACAGATATAAACATAATTCTCAACAGAAGAAACTCAAATGGCTGAAAGACATTTAAGGCATTGTTCAACATCTTTAGCCATCAGGGAAATGTCAATCAAAACAACTCTGAGATACCATCTGTCTGTCAATATGGCTAAGATAAAAAACACTGATGACAGCTCTGGTAGAGTAAGGGGAACACTCTCCCACTGCTAGTGAGAGTGAAAATTTGTTCAGCCACTT
>JAQHUG010000071.1:6572844-6587543 GCA_028555095.1 Dicrostonyx torquatus | reverse complement strand
GGAGGAGGGATCATATGAGGAAGGGGGAGGTCAAGATAATGATTGGGAAAACCACAGAAATAGCTGACCCGATCGAGGGGGAGCTCACAGACTCTGGACTGACAGCTGGGGAACATTCATGGGCCCAAACTAAGTCCTCTGAAAGTGGGTGACAGTCATGCGGCTTCATAGTGGTCGGGGGAGGGTGCTCGCAGTGGACCAGGGCTTTTCTGGGTACATGAACTGGCTTTTTGGATCCTATTCTTTATGGTGGGATACCTTGCTCAGCCTTGATACAGGAGGGAGTAACTTGGTCCTGCCTCAACTTGGTATGCCAGACTTTGTTAACTCACCAAGGGAGACTTTACCCTATCTGAGGAGTAAATGGGGGTGGTATGGGATAGGTGTGGGGTTGGAGAAGGGGAGGCAGCAGTAACTGGGGTTGGTTGTAAAATGGAAAAACATTAAATAAATAATTAAGGTGTTCTTGTTTTTTCTCTCTGTGTGTATGTAATTTAATATCATAAATTTTAATATAATTTTAGATATTCAAGGAAAGGAAAGTAGTCTGGAGTTGTCATAAACAATAAGCAAGAGTGAGTTCCCCACTTCAGGTTTTAAATATACTGATTTCACTCCAAAGGAGGAGGAAACAAAGTTGTGGAAAAATGTCGATTTTATCAAAAGTATGTGTATTTGAAAGGGATTTATATTAGTTACATTTCTGATTGCTGTGACAAAATACCTGCCAAAATACAGCTTAAGGGAGGAAAAGTTTATTTTGGCTTGCAGCTTGAGGAGATGCAGACCATCGTATCAGCAAGGACATGGCAGCTGACAGAGGAGGCTAGATGATCCCAAAGTGTCTGAATTCAGGATGGGTAGCATGAACAGGAAGTGGGGATAGGAAAAGAAAATCTTGAGGCCTGCCTTAAGAGGCCCACTTCCTCCAGGAGTCTTTCCTTCATAAACTTTTGTCTTCTTCTTAGATAACAGCACCAGCTGGTAGCCATGGATTCAAACATTTAAGCCTGTGGGGGAAATTTCATTCAAACCACTGTGTGACACTGAGGTACATTGCATGAAATCATTACTGAGCCAGTTCCATTAGCTGAAAAACATGCTAATTCTACAAACAAAACTTTTGCTAACGATAAACGGTTTATCCAACAGGCTGTGAAGACAATTAATTAGCAGAGGAGCCCAAGCCACATGCTTGCCATTCAGGTATGCTTATGGATAAAGGAGCAGGTGATTTAGGGAGTTGGGAAGGCTGGGTGAACTAATCTGAGTTTTACACGTGCTTAATCAAATGCCATGGCTCTCCACAGGGCACGTTCTCAGAAAACAGTGGTGTCAGCTGGTGACTGGTGGAGTATTTGGTTCACTGATGTTACAAGACCAATTTCCGGACCTTTGTACAGACCCAAGAGAAGCCATCTGTTTCAACAAAAGCACCCTTCAAGCCTCTAAAATGTAGCCTAGGCAACCATTAGCATCATGACATGCCATCAGCCTCATCTCTAACAAAACTAGAGGGAGACTCATAGTGTATTGCCTAACTGCATAACTACCAAAATTAGGAGAATTTCAAAATTTATTTAATTTGTGTATGGATGTATATGTGCCTGTTTATATATATATTCATATATGTGTTTGTGGATCCCAAAGGACAGCCTTAGCTGCCATTTTTTTTAGTGACAATCCACCTTGTATTTTGAGGTAGGGTCTCCCCTTGGCCTATGAGTGGCTAGGTAGACTGGGATGACTGGCCAGGAAGCTGTCTGTACCTCCCCTGAACTGGAATTACAAGTAATCATCACTGAATCTGGCTTTTACACCTGAGTTCTAGGGATCAAACTCAGGTCCTGATGCATGCAAGGCAAACACTTTATATAAAATACCATTTCTCAAGAAACAGTTAGTGGTTTTGCAATTTTTCTAAAAGTAAGTAACTGAAAACACATGAAACTGGGAGGTTTATTCTGAGTTTCACTTGGTTTTAGCATGAGGAGCATTTGGATCAGCGATGAGTGGTGTCCCTGATGGCCTGCACTGTTCAAGAATACCAAGCTGGCGAAGATTTCCTCTATATGGGTCAGGCAGTAAATACTTCGGATTTATTTGTCAAGCAACAAATCTGAGAGATTACGTAGTTTCTTATTTAACCCTATAAGCCATCTAACTAGGTAAGAAACAAGTCTGAGAAGATACCACAGTCAGCAAAACTCGAGGATCTGAGTCAGTGTAAGATTCTATGTGAAAACCACCAAGCAAACAGCACAATTTGTAATCAGCCCCAAGAAGAGAGACAGCTGGATCTCTGTGATCTCTGTCTGGCTAGTCTAGTCTACTTGAGGAATTCCAAACTGCTGAGAGACCTGGTTTCAAGAGAAAAAAAAAAGAAAAAAAAGATGAGCTTCATCAAAGGTTGACCTCCGGCCTCCACAAAAATGTTCAACTTACCTGTACACATCTATGCTCACACACATATGAAATACACACGTATGTATACACAAAGACATGTCAAAAATGCAAGAATTATTTCAAGTCATTCTTCATACACAACCTGATACCTGACACAAAGCATGATGAGACTAAACACTAAACTTCCCTTGTTTTCTGGTCACATCAACACAATTAGGATATAATGACTTCCCAGCACAGTCTCAGAAGTGCCATGTCTTATAACTTCCCAGAAATCCATTTGTGTTACCCAGAACTGCCATGGTGGCAACCAAACCTAGACCAGGAGCTCCTTTCCACTTAAGTTCCTGCCAGTTTTTTAATCTTGTGTTTGTCTTTGTGTACATGTGGTGTTTTGAGTGAGAATGTCCCCTGTAGGGTTATGTATTTGAACACTTGGGTCCCAGTTGGTGGCACTATTTGGGAAGACTTAGAATGCATGGACTTGCTAGAGGAAGTATGGTACTTGGGGTGGGCTCCGAGAGTGAAAAGCCTCACACGGTTGCCAGTTCGCTATCTCTCCTTCATGCTTGTGGTTCACAGTGTGAAGTCTTAGCTTGCTGCTCCAACCGCCAAGCCTGCCTTTGACCATGCCTTCCCACAATGGTCACGACAGATTCTCTTCCCTCTGGAACTGCAAGCAAACAAACCCTTTCTGCTATAAACTGGCTTGGGCATGGTGTTTTAGTGCAGCCATGAAAATGTAGCTAATGCAGTGTGGATGACTGCAGATTCCAGAAGAAACATCAGCTCTCCAGGAGCAAGAGTTACAAGAGGCTGTGAGCTGTCTTGTGTGGGAGCTGGGATCCAAACTCCATTACTCTTACCTGCTGAGCCATCTCTCCAGCTCTTCACCCCTTTCACTCTGAGATCTTGCTCTTTTTTGGCATTAAAAAAATATGGAAACCTATTTTTTTTAATAATCCTGTGAGGCTGGCATTAATTCCATTAATGAGTTGAGCAAACTGTGATTCGTAAGTTAATGTCTGGGGCTGAAGAGGGTGTGTCAGAACTAAGCTGCCCTGTCAGAGGACATGGGTTCAGTTCTCTGTTCCCATGTCAGGTGGCCCACAACCACCTGTAACTCCAGCTCCAGAGGCATCTTATGCTTTCTTCTGACCTCTGTAGGCATCTGCATGTACATGTACAGACACATGGACACACAGACACAGACCCACAAATAAACAATATGATTTTTAAATGTTATTGTCTACTGTGTCCAATGGTATCCAAAATCATTTTTGCCACACCAAAAAAAACGTACGATGCTATTTATTTGACATTTCTTACTGTTTAAAAGATGTTACATATATTTTCTTCTCCTTTGTTTAGGAAAAGTGTTGGCAAGGAAGTAAGGTTCATGTGTGACTATAACTTTGCAGGTCCTTGTGCTTTGTAACACACCGAAATGCTTCTATGCTTTTCCATTGTCTGACCTCTGTTGTGATCGTCCTTAAGAACTGGGTTTGCTAAGCTGGCCTCATATCAATTTGATTATAAGAAGCTTACGCTTTGATGTTTGAAACATTTATTGTCAGTGGTCGGTTTAGGGAAAAGAGGAATGGTCAAATATGAAGTATGTGACCTTGGTTTCCTCAATGTATTTGAAGTTGAGTTTTTTCCTAGAAGTAGATAGGACATATTGAAAGCTAAACTATAAAGGTACGCTTTTGTTTTAGCCACATAATGTGTTCAAGCTGCTTGGCTCCCTGTAGACATGACTGACATTACAGAACAAAGATCTCCAAGCAGGCAGGACTTAACCTTCATCTACATAAACACTAAAACAAGGTCTTGCCAGTGAATGAAATTCCTTAGCTTTTATACTTCTCAACAAGAAAAAGAACTTTTAACAAAGGTTCATAATTCTTTCCACATTGATGTGTTTTAAGTAGATTTTTATTTTTAGAGCAGTTTTAGATTCATAACTCCTTGCTCTGCCCTCTCCTTTTCTCCTTCCCTGCTACCTCTTGAGTGGCTAAAAACCCCAGTCCAGTAGTGAACCGTATAGCAAGCCATCCCAGAACTTAGTGATATTGGTATGAATTTATACTTATCAAACCTCATAAATATGCTGATAATTTAAAAGCAAGTTTACTTGAGAATAGACACCTGCTCAGCTGGTTATTCATATCATTCAAAATAACCTAATCATTTATTTCAAAAAATTGTATAATTTTATAAAAATGTATAGCTCAATAAAAAATAAAAAACCGTATACTTTATAAAATGAAGAAATAAAAAGCAGTGTCATTCTCACAATTGTTAACTTCTGTTTACATTTTATATGTATATTTTAGTTTTAACTTTATATGCAGTGTTTAGAGACCAATATATTTCTTATGAATTTCAATTTGTTCACCCTCTTAAACATTATCTTTTGATTGGAAGTTTGTTTTTCAAATATGTTGCATAATCTATTTTACATGGAATTAAATAGTACGAACATAGTTAATTTTATTTATTCCTATTGATATTGTGCTTTGCTACGCAAGCTGCTTACTATTTAAAAATCCATGCATATTCCTAAAATGCATGCCTCATACGGGTCATTACTTGCTCCTATTTATGATCATTTCTTTTGATTAATTTTACCCTAAGAGAGTGTCTGATTAGATTTTAAAGGTCAATAATAGTTTCAAAACCCATGAAATTAACAAACTACAATCATGCAAAGCAAGAGCTTTCTCTGAAGTTTAAAGGAAGTGACTATAACTCACTCAGGTCAGGTTGGTGGCATTAGTGGGGACAGAGCTGCTTCTTGGGTAACAGCGACTTCACTAAACACTCGAAATTTAAGAGGGTTCAGTGTAAATAGTTAGTCCCTCCCCTTTAATTTTGGGGCAGGGTCTCACTATGTGGCTCTGGCTGCCCTTGAACTCACAGAGACCCACCTGCTTCTGCCTTCCGAGTGTGCTGGGATTAAAGGTATGCACCACTATAACTGGCCATTTTCTTCCACCTAACTGTTTTGTATGCTTGATTTGGTGGACTGTGTCTACATACATGGGAAACACCATAATAAATCACAGGGTGTAGCACAGACAGGAAGAGAGGAATTCACCTTTTTTGGATGTTTTACAGGGACAGTTTATTCTGCACCAGAATAAGTATGTTAAATTGTAGCACAATGCCTGCTCTAAGGGCCATGCTATGGTTCACAAGTCAGGCAAGGGCCTGAAGATTCACACAAACACACACACACACACACACATACACACACACACACACACACACACAAACTCCCCTGCCTGATCAATCAGCGTTTATTTAAAACATAATTGACAGAATACAGACAATTCTCCCACACCAATAAGGGTCCTCTGGAAAGGCAGCAAGTACTCTTAATCATCAAGCCATTTCTCCAGCACCTATTTTTATCTGGGGCAGGGGAGTTTGTACATGCAAGTGCCATTGCACGCTTGTGGTGGCAGAAGACACCTTTGTTGAGTTTCTTCTTCTACTTTGATGTGGGTTTTGAAGATCAGCTTGAGCAAAAGAAGCTGTGTGACAAGCACCTTTATCCATTGAACCAACTTGCTGGACCTGATGTTTTTAATATTTATTTTGGTATTAATGTTACTTTAAATAAAGAATGTCTTGTTATAGGAGTCTCTGGCCCTTCATAGATGGGACTTGTATAAATAGAAATTCTTTACAGCTTACGAGGCTCTCCTTGAGAAACAGAGGGGGAAGTCTCAGATTTCCTTCACAGTTATGACCAGACAGATAGGATTTAATATATCATGCAACTTGGAAGATGGGTAAATTAATGTCAATGCCCATGGCTCTAAGAAGGTTAAAAAGGTTGTCCTAGAAACAGTGACTAGAATTGAAAGGGTGACCAAGAAGTCTGTGATTGATTATCCTACCCTTCATCATCGGGGTTAAAGAAGAATGAAGGGAAGGCTTGAGACAGATCAATAGGTCTTCTGGGCTGTGTCACTTTTCTTGCCAATGTGACAAAACATCTGATCAAAACAGCTTCAGAAACTAGGGGTTTGCACCAGCACAGAGTTTGAGGCTATAGTCCCTCATGGCAGGGAAGGAATCTGTGGAAGGGAGTGCTAGAATGCTGATCACACTGCCTGCAGTCAAGAAGTAGAGAATAGACAGGAAGTAGGTCCTAAGGGCTTCAGGGTGGGTTTGTTGGTGAAATGTTTCCCATACAAGCCAGAGACCCAAGTTTGATTCCTAGGACCTACATAAGAAGTCTAATATGGTAGTGCACGCCTATAATCCTAGTGCCGGGGAGGCAGATACAGGAGGATCTGTAGGTTGTGTTGCTTGGCTGGTCTAGCTGAATCTGTACTTTCTATACAGAGTCTTGTCGCAAATGGTGGAGATACTGATGTCCACCTATGCCTCCACATGCATTTTCACACATACATGTATGCATACAAACACACACACACACACACACACAGAGAGAGAGAGAGAGAGAGAGAGAGAGAGAGAGAGAGAGAGAGAGAGAGAGAGAGAGAGAGAGAGAGAGCGCTCCGGCTCCTCCATTAAGGCCCTGGTACTGAACTTAGTTCCACCACCTTCCCAAACAGTGGCAGCAAATGTTGAAACACATGAATGAGACTATATGGGGAGTTACACATTCAAACCAAAACAGGCCCCGTTTGGCTTCATTTTACTATTTTTACAAATGAAAAAAATTCAAACGCTAGAGACTTCTTCGAGGAATCTACAAATTAAAAGGTTTCTGGAAATAGTTCCCAGCTTTGCGGTTCCCCTATCCCGAGCTTTGTCCACAAGGGAGCTCTCCTGGGAGACTCAAAACCAACTGTGCAAACACAGCTTTGTACTCAGACAGAAGGGCCATGTCGTGTTGATCTCTCTTGATGTTTTTGTGGATAAGCTGTATTAATGAACTCTTCCCTCTGAGCCCTTGCTGTCTTCTGCGAAGGAAGGCGCTGTATTGCTTATCCCTTCCTGCAAGTAATTCCCACTTTCTTTTTTATCTGTCTGCAAGTTGAGTTTTGTTAGGGCCATTTAATTTTCAACCCCGTCTGCGATTGAATCTGTACGTCTTCTCTCAACAACCTCTGCTTCCGTCTGCTCGTCCCCTTTCTCTTTCTCTTCAATGTCATTACACATTGCACTTACTGGAGTCTTTTCTCATTTGTAACCTATCACTTGATTTTATTATTTTCTTTCAGTCTCAGGCTCCTTTTGAGTAATGTGTTTTCCTTGGACTCCTTTTCTCTCAGGAAAATAAAGAGGAAATACAAGACAGAAGGGGAAAACCTCCACATTATGGAGCACGAGAAACACGTTTGCAGCTTGGCTTCTCTTTGTTCTTCATCTCTACAACTGTAATTTTTCTGAGGGTAAATAAAAGACCTCAGATTACTCATGAATCCTCAGACATTTTCCAGCTAATTAACAGCCTCTTTAACATGTTTTTTATCTACTTAAAATACTACTCATGAAAAAGGTCAATAGAAATCAAGAAACAAAAATCAAGAACATGTATTAATAAATTTAACCTCCCATGTATTGCCATATATTATTAAACTTATGACTCTGATGATGTAATTCTTATTAAATAATACATTAATTGATGTATCTGTATTATAGTTGTCTTTGAAATAAATCACTGACTAAGTTTCTTGTTATTTTGCTTTTGAGTTAGTAATTTATTTCAGATCCACATGGCTAAAGTGATTCTGTCACGTTATGTGTCATCTTACTTTCCGATCCCATACATTATAATATGAGTTGCCTAGTTAGAGGAGAGGCTTCCAAATGAATTCATAAGTTCCATAAAGGTGACATTTGCACAGACACAGAAGAGAAGTGTGAGAACAGTGATGCTTTTAACAATTTGCTGGAGCAGGAGACATGGCTCAGAAGACAAGAGTGTGTCCTGCTCTTGCAGAGAAATTTCAGTTCCCAACGCTCATTGGGCAGCTCCAGATCCAGGGCAGCATCCACCCTCTTTTGGCTTCTATGAGCACCCACAGTCATGTGCATGTTTCCTCTCATCTTTATAATGAGTTGCTGCAGGTGTTCTGTGATTTTTCTAGAGTGTTTGTCTTTTGTAGTGCTTTTTCCTGCAGCAATAACAAGATGCCATTTTGCACTTTGCCTTGTAACTGTAACAGCCAGAGCAGACCAATCCATTGCTAGTCAGGTCATGGTAATAGTAATGGAACTATTAACACTGCCTAAGGAGGATTAGAAGAGCCTCACCTGGGATTTCTGCTATTATTCTTATTCCTAGCTGCAAGCCATGTTGGGAGATGAAAAACTACACCATAAGAGAAGTCCATGAGGTCTCCCTCCAAGTTGAGTTAGGGCTTTAAGGTGATACAATTCTTTATGGGTCACCTGGGCCTGTGAGTAACCCTTTATGGGGGCTCCATAAGTAAGCCGAACAAAGTCACTGATCTCATGGAGCTGTGGCACCCTACTGGGGAGAAAAGATACCATTTGCTTCTCTATAGGAAAAATCAGTGCAACAGCATATTACCCTGTGCCTGCAGTCTTGTTTTCGTCATGGCAGACACAAGTAGAATACAGTCTTATGAAACAGAGTTACATCATGCCCATGGCCACCTTAAATGTACTTTCAGACTGGCAGACAAGGGTTAAGACTATTTGTTTCCCCTTCATTCATTTTTGTATGGATTTATGTCATTGCCTTACCTCTGTCATTACAGTGGTTCTTAGTAAGGATATATACCATGTTCTAAATGAGTAGAATTCACTCAGAATTATTAAGCATTGACACACACACACACACACACACAAAAACACAAATTACCATCTTATCATCAAGTCAGCTGCTAATGAAGAGGACTTCTGGACACCAGTGGCTCCCTTCTAGACCCTTGATAAGGCACAAACCACACCCAAGCACCTGTTTTCACAGAGAGATCCTTTACTAAGCAGAGAAGAAAAGTTCAGTGATCACTTTCTGACTCAGATAGAAAAACAGCAGCAAATGACCTTGCAAGTATCATTCTTTATTTTCTAAAGATTTACTTATTTTCTGTGTATGACTGCCCCATCTGCATGTATGCATAGATGCGAGAAGAGGGTATCAGATCCCATTATAGCTAGTTGTGAACCATAATGTGGTTTCTAGGAATTGAACTCAGGACCTCTGAAAGAGCAGCCAGTGCTCTTACCCACTGAACTATCTCTCCAACAGATGTCATTCTCAGAAAGAGAGGAAGGGGAGATCTATGTTAGAATGGGCTAGAGTGCCTAGGGTGTGGTAGTAAAGGAGATAGGGGAGGAAGGAGAAGAGAAAGGGAAAAGAGAAAGGGGGCAGGGATATTTGTCCTGGAAGGACAAAGGACTGTCCTTGGATAGAGAGGAGACAGCCATGGCGCACAGGCAAATGGTGGTTTATAAAGGTAAAGGGGAAAACCCTGTGTTAGGATGAGGTGTTTAATTTTAATTGGACATGCTAATTAAGTGAACCAGTGGGGGCTTCTGATTGCTGGACTTTGGTAGTCAGTCTCCGGAGGAAGAAGTAGCCAAAAGAGGGAATGGACTTTGGTGACTAGCTTTAGGAATATAAAATGTTATTTTAACAAGACAGAGTAATAGGGGAGAAGGGCAAGGCTTGCCGGAACCACATGTTCTAGTGGGCTAGAGTCCCTTCAGTCAACACACATAATGGCTTTAGGTTATTTCTTCATCTTCCTTATCCTTTCATCTATTCCTTCTTCTGTCCTGAGATGTCTAGACATTGTTGTGTTGAGTCTATATCTTCACAATTATAAACATTATATTCCATATTCAATGTACTTAACACAGTTTTTTAAGCCTCATGGAATAGGTAAATGTTTGAATCTTAGTTTTTGACTTCATGTTCAGTCCACTTGGTTTTTCTGTGGGTTCTGCCCTCAAGTTCCTCTACCATTCATTCGAGTTATCAACATGATGTTACCAGTGATTGTGGTTTGGACCACGTCTTTCTAATATCTTGGCCTCTTAGTCAAATAATGGAGAGTATTGGCTCACATGGGTTTGCAAAAGCAGGAAGATAACTCTATTTAAAGCAAAGTGATAGTCCAGATTCCAGAGTGACACCATGTCAAGACTGACAACAGGTCACATGAATGAGGGTACTCGACGGTTCTGTTACTGTTCAGGGATTTCTTTCCGGGTGTTGAAGTGAAAGCGGTGTGGGCTACCAAGGAGTTTACTTTGGGCACTTCTCTATTCTGGTTGCTAGGTTGGGTCATGCATTCAATTTTGCTAGTGCAAAAGTCCCTCCCCATAATGCAACAGATTTTAATCATATACATATCCAGTTATACAAACACTTAAGATGGCAAATAGAGGATTCTGACTAAAAGTTTATTAGAGGATATGGTTTTGTCTCATTGCTCATGCAACCCAAATAGGCTCAGGAGAGATAGAACATTCTATTTTTCATATGGGATATAGCAGGCATACACTTGAGCTGAAAGTGTCTAAATTTGTGTTATCAGGGGAGGTACAACTTGTGATATTATTAAGAGATTAGAGTATGGGTAGCCAGAGACAGGTGGGGTTATGAGGTTGCTGGGTATATTGTTTGGAGATGGCAGTATGCAGACTACGTGCAGATAATGAGCTGAGCTGCCAAGTGCATTGCTAGAGCAGGCATGCCTACCTCCATACCAAACACAGCCCCAGAGTGTACTAAACTTTCTCTGGGCTCTCCTGATTCAGTTTCTTTCTTTTTTTTTTTAAACTTGGAACACAGAACAGTCTCTCATTCTTCTGTTTCTACTCTACCTCCTAGTCTAATCTCAGTGCATCAAACAGATTCAAACCTGGGCAACAAAGATCACTATCATGGCAGACCTGCAGTATGGCTGCCACGTTACTGAGAACACAAATCTGTTAAATGGGCATGTATTCTACCTACCTGCCTTTTGCTTTCCTGGCCTCACCTCATGTTACTCTGTCCACTCTGTTTCCCTGTTGTGTCTTGAATGCGGCACTTCTTTCTAGCTAGTTCTCACATGCTATTTTTTTTTCTGCTTCAGTGCTCTCACCTAAATGTCTCCATGACTTGTAGTATAAGAACATGAGCTTGCCTTTAAGACATTATCAGTTAATAGGCTAGATTCCACAGGGGAATCAGGTCATCTCTCCATGCAGCTCTTTTGGGTTGTAGAGTTAAGAACTTGTACATGCTTGTGTGTGTGTGTGTATCTGTGTGTGTGCATGTCTGTGTCTGTGTCTATGCAGCTTGACAGTATTCAATTATGTCAAAGACCTGGCTCCTCCAAGGTCTTTGATGCTATATTAATTAAATTACATAGTATGAAACTTCCATCCATTTCCCTCCTCTATAAAACAGTAATATTTTCTTTTTTTTCCCTTGAGACTGCTTAGGGGATTGTTCTGGAGAGTCTACCCTGGCATTCATCTAAGGATGCACTGGCTTTCTTTTTCTCTCTGTCTCTCTATCTCTCTATCTCTCCCATTCTCACTGTTAATGGAAATCTTGCCTTATCTTTCAAAGCTCCATCATGCTTGACTATCTATATATACCATCCTATATCTCAGTCTCCCATCCCAATGCTCAAACATGGCCTTGAGGCCTGTTCTCTAATAAACTATAATTTGTGAAGGAAAACATATGTTTTGTTCCTTCTGGAGAGACTGCTTCTGATTTATCGCTACAATATTATCAGCATTTTAATAAATGTGAAGCCTTTTCCTGGCTACTCTCACTGTGTTTGCTTAGGTGGCCATCAATCTTCACCTCCACAGCAGATCCTTCATTTGGGTGTCATAGTTAGATTTTGTCAACATGATACAAAGCTATACATATTTGGAAGATGAGAGTCTCAACTGAGGAATTGCTTTCATCAGATTGGTCTGTGGCCATGTCTATAAAGCATTATCTTTATTGTTTGTTAATAGTTGGAATAGTGTCAAGTCCCCTGTGGATAGTTCCATCCTTATCCTTGGGCAAGTGGGCCTGAGCTCTATAAGAAAGGCAGATGAGTGTGATAGTAGGAGCAAGCCAATAAGCATGTTCCTTTTTTATCTCTGCTGCAAGATTTCTGCTTCTTGATTCTTGCCTGCTTGAGCTCCTACTGGTAATAGACTGTGGTCAGGATGTATAAGCCAAATAAACCCTTTCTTTCTCAAGTTGCTTTTGGTCAGTGTTTTGCCACTGGCACATAAAGCAGATAGGACACTCAAAATAGCAACATTCCTTGGTATATTCACTGTTCCTCTGATTTCTTTTCCCCATGGAATTAATTGAAATATTGTTCACTGCTTATTCATTAAACACTATATCTTCTTTATAGTTTAGAATGCAAATTCCATGAGAGCAAAGACTTGATTAAAACAGAAAAGAGGTTTAAGGAATTTATTTATTTATTTTCATTTTGGAGGTTTGAAAAGGATTCTATTTATTTATTTTCACTTTTTGTTGCCTTTAAGGTCATATACAAAATTTTCATAATCAGGATCAAAGTCAAGGTACTTCTCCCTGATAATTTTTGGTCATTAGTTGACTGATTAAGTTGCTTCTACCCAGTTCAGTATTAGTGTTTAGTTTCATAATTTTTAATGTTTCGTAGCTCCCATTTTTCACAGAAAGGGAAACACCAACAAAAGAAAGTCTTTGTAGTACTAAAATCCCTGGCAGAAAATTCAGAAAGGTATCAAACTCAAGCTTGTCAATATTTAATTATGTATATGTGAGTCTGTCTGTGTCTGTGCCTATGTTTATGTGAGTTCAAATCCCTTGGAGGTCAGAAGCATGTGATGGATCCCCTGGAGCTGGAATTACAGGACTTGTAAGGTGCCTGATATGGGTGCTGGGAACTGAACGTGTGCCCTCTAGAAGAGCAGTGCACATTCTTTACCACTGAGTCATTGCTCCTATTGCAAGTTGCTAAATTAGTAAAGCATAGTGCTAAGTGTGGTATGCAGTCTCGTGGGTCTCCATTGCTAAATTGTAGCATACTTAAATTTTCTCTCTAATTTCATGAACAGTGTGAGATTACAGATGAATGCCATCAAGCTTTATATTTTTAAACTTTAAAGAAATTCACATTACCTCTAACTTAAAAACTTAATTAATTATATTTGACTATTCTAAAAATTGAAAGGAAGAAATGAAGAAACTGAAGCTTACAAAATAGGGGAAATTACTTCCAAACTCCACATATAATGAGACATGACTATCCTAAATTCACACAACTCAATAATAGAAAGACAACCAGACTGAAAAGAGGTACAAAGGACATAAAAAGGACAAGTTTCCCAAGAAGATTGTATTAGTTCCTTTCCTGTTGCTGTAACAATATATCACGACCAAGGCAATAATAAGTAAAAACATTTATTTGAGTATAGTTTCAGGGGATTAGTCTGTGACAGCAAAGACCTGCAGGTAGGAACAGCTGAGAGCTCATGTCTCGATTCACAAACAAGACGCAGGGAGAACACACTAGGAATGATACACATCTTTTGAATACTCAAAGCCTGTCCCCAGTGGCACACCCCCTCCAACAAGGCCACACCTCCTAATCCTTCCAAAACAGTTCCAACACCTGGGTATCAAGTAATCAAACACACGAGCTTATGGAGGGAAGCCTTTGTCATTGCAAGCATGCCAGATGCAGCTCACAGATAAAGAGAAAGGGGAACACCAGGAAGAATGCGGGAGACCTGTCATGATTGGTAGAAAAGTAAATTGGTTCAGTCAATGTGGAAACAATATTCCTTAAAATATTAAAAAAAGAAGCTACTATATAATGTTGCATTCTGATTTTTTAATGAATAGCTATTAGGCATGCATTTAAATGAATATACTAAAATTAGTTTCTCAGACAGATTCTCATGTTTATTTACATTCATTAATATTTTGTGTGACTATGTATATTTATGGGCATTCTTATGCTACAAGGCTGATGTAGTAGCCAAATGATAACTTAATGGAGTTGGTTCGTTCCTTATATCATGTGGGTTCCATGGATTGAACTCAGGTCATTATATTTGAGAGCAAATGCCTTTGTCTGTTAAGTTATCTCACTGATACCTCTTCATAGTTTAAAACACTATTTACAATAGAAAAGCTGTTGAAAAATGTGTTCATCAATAGATGAATGGATAGAGAAATTATGACTGGTATATTCAATGAAATAGTATTAAGCATTAAATGCAAATAAATAGCATTAAAAAGGGAAGTGTATCTTTGATGACAGCATAGCTCACCTTGAAGGCCACAATGCTAAGCAAGATAAGCAGATATAAAGAATAAATTGTGT
>JAQHUG010000071.1:6525880-6554116 GCA_028555095.1 Dicrostonyx torquatus | reverse complement strand
AGAGAGTTCAAACTCGTCTGTCTCTGCAAGTCTTAGCTTAGAAATCCATGGTGCTTGCCACTTATGGAACATAATGATGTAGCCATTCCTCATCTTCCAGCTATTCAGAAACTATCTTTTTCTAGGTTTTGATTATTGGAGTGAAAAAGTCAGCTGCATAATAAATATTCAGCCTTGTGCGAAGGGATAACTGACCATTTGGAACTATGACAGCTGTATGTTTCTATCTTTTTTTCCTTTTTTTCTACTTCCACATCAAAATCACTTATATTTCAAACAGAAAACTTGGAAGGAACAATACACCACACACAACACAAATGTTTTACAAATGTTCTTTTTTTTACAATGTATCCATAAAAACCAGATTGTCTGTCTAAAACTGTTTTTCCATTAGTGTGGGGAGGTTTGGCTGTTGTTCAATATGCTATTCTGGAACGTTTTATCTCAATAGAGCAGAGTAGGAATCACATATGTTCACGTAGACAGCTAGGAGAGACAGAAACTCAACAGCCCTTCTTTACTGTTGCCAGTTTCCTTCAGAAGAAGAGAGACACGGGTCAGTAAGGTGGCCCAGTGGATAAGGACACTTGCTTCCAAGGCTGAAACTGAGTTCAGACTCTGGCCCACGCAAAAAGAAAGGAGAGAGAAAACTCTGACAAGCTGTGCTCTGTGTTCCACGTGTGCAGTGGCACTTGACAGAGACACACATACAGAAGCACACACAAGTGTATTCAAAATGGTAAAAACAAATAAGAGAGATAATCACTGAGTAAAAGTGCTCTAAATTGAATATCTCCAAATCAAAATAAGTGGAGGTCAAGTATTTGAGTTTTGTATTATTTCTGGATTTGGGGATATTTGCAAACGTATAAAGAGACAGTTTAGCAATGGGTCCTGAGATCGTTGATACTGATTGTTCACTTGCCAGGATCTAGACTCACCTAGGAATTTGGGTTTGTCAGGGAGGAATTTCTAGATTGCATCAATCGAAATAGGAATATCCACTCTAAATACAGGCAGCACTGTTGCACAGCCTAGGGCTTTGGATTCAGTTAAAAGGAAAAGTGAGCTGAGCACCGGTGTTCTTCAGTCTCTGCTTCCTGACTACACACGACATGTTACCAGTTGCCTCATGTTCCTGCCAGCAGGCCTTCTGCGTCGTGATGGGTTATACACTCAAGCTATGAGCAGGCCTTCTGCATCATGATGGGTTATACACTCAAGCTGTGAGTCAAAAGGAACCTTTTCTCACATTGCCATTGATTAACTTGATCATGACAATGAGAAAAGTAGCTAATCAAGACCAAAACTGAGACATAAGCTTAATTTACAATTCAAATATTGTATGCTTATAGAACAAAAACAACACAGCTTTACACTTCAATTCAAAAAAATATGTATATGGAACAAAGTTTGAGTACATAGAACTATTAAGACTTTCAGAAGCATCAAAATACAAAGAGGCTTGGTTTGAAAGCATTTTGGATTTTATATTTTTTAAATTAGGTCTTCTCAACCAGAAATGGTAATTATATGTATTATTTGAATCATCCAGGCCATCAGAGGACATTATATTACCTGGAGCTTGGTTTACAGTTAGGAGTGAGCTGTACAAGGTGGATGCTGTGAATGAGACAGTAGTTCTTTAGAAGACCAATGCACAATCTTAACTGCTAAGCCATCTCTCTAGCTATTGTGTCCCTTTTTACCATGAGAGGAGATGGATAAAATAGTTAATGCAACCCAAATGAATAGTGTCTCCCTTGGGAATTGATGCTATGTCTCAGAACCTAGGGCAAAAAAGGTCAGAGAATGAAGAAATATAAGATCTTAAGTCATCATTTCAGATGAAGCAGTCCAAACTGCATTAAAAATTATCCTAGGATTATGGAAACATTCTAGTAGGCAGGGAAAATGGCAAGTAACTGCAAATGTTTAATTTGTTTGTTTGTTTGTTTGTTTGTTTTGTACCTGCAAACCAGAGAGTTTCCAGGCAAGGCCTGGGACAATTTTGCAAAGCTCAAATCAAAGTTTCTCAAATACGTTTACCATGCATCTAACCCACACTGAATATAAAATCAGGACACCACAGGAAACAGATATTCTAGCAAAATACATTCAACTGGTTATAAGTTTAGGCTGCAAATGAGGTTTTAGAGGAAACTGAGAATGGATTCATTGAGAAGCAAACATATAATATACATGATAAGCTCACCAGTGGGGGACCAGGAGTAAACTTGGTATAATGACTATGATTTTGTCAAGTAGGAATGTAGCATCTCAAGAGTGGAAACTGTCGCCTGTTACTGAAGTGTTTGTACATAAAATTGCACCTTTACGATTAGCTATCCTCATGTTTGCAGATTATTGTCTCAACTACAGACTAATTATCCCCATAGAATTTTTCAGTAAGGACAGATTATATGATATGTTAATGGTCACTATATTGCAAAGCTTTGCTGCTTTGAAAATTCTTGTATTAATTTCTTTTTTTGTTGCTATGATAAAGTATGATGATCAAAGGCAACTTAGAGAAGAAAAGGATTATTTGTGTTTTCAGTTCGAGGAGACAGAGTCCTCCATGGTAGGGAAGGCATAGAATGGTGGCACTAGTAGAAAGGCAGCTGATCACATTGAATCTTTAGACAGGAACCAGAAGGAGAACAAGAAATGAGGCAAGATGGTAAACTCTCTAATCCTGTCCTGCAGAGATACACTTCTGACAAGGCTTCACATCCTAAAGGTCCTATAACTTCCCAGCAGCACCACCGGTGAACTGGGATCCAAGAGTGCAAATGCATAAGCCCATGGGGGCATTTCTTACTGAAACCATAATACTTCTCAACTCTTATTCTGCTTCCCTTCAGTAATGGAAAGAGAGATGGGAAAACAACAAAAAAATACATTGAATTAACAATTGTAGTTGATCTCCCCGAGAATAGTTCTGTTCCTAAAAATAAGTAATTGAGCCAGAAGATCCCTAGAACTGTTCTTACATCCATAGAAATTATGTCTTCTATATTGAATATTATGATCCCGAAGATCCTGGTGTATATTAAGGATTATAGGGACTCTTAAAAGCAAGAAAAATACCCTTTCCAGCTTTGAAGATAATAAAATGTAGTGGGGAAACATATAAATTCAGAATCTTTGTTGAATTTTAAGCCAGGTCAGAAGAATACTATGTTAGATATATTACAAGGTGTAGCACAAACAATAAAAACCCACAAACAGATCTTGGGGTTCAACCTGAAGATCAGAAAAGCAAAATAAAAACCAAGCCACTAGAGAGTTCTTACCTCTTTGAAATCTTCAGATGAGTTCCTGTCTTATCCTGCCTTACACTCCTCTCTAGTGCTGGGATTAAAGGTATGCATCACCACATCCCAGCCTCTATGTCTAACTAGTGTGGCTGCTGAGATTAAAGATGTATGCAGTCACTGCCTAGCCCGTATGGATGATTAATGTGGCTACTTTTCACTGACCTTCAGGCAAGCTTTATTTATTAAAATACAAATGAAGTATCACTGCAACAAGGTCCTGCTGAGAAGTATAAATGGGGTTTATGGTAGGATACCCTTATCATTGATTTCCTGAAAGACAACGTAAGCTCTAGAAATGGCTGCCTAGGAAAAGATGCTATCAATGGTGTATGGAATCTAGTTGGTGTTAGATATGGTCTGTTACCATTGGAATTTCCAATGGTACACCATAGTTTGTGTGGTAAAAGCCTGGTCACTAGACAAGCCTATTGGAAAGTAGAGGAACAGTAAGGAGGAAGAGTGTTGTGAAATATTTTAACTTGGCAAAGGTGTTACTTTTGTTTATGCTGCCTTTGTTAATGATGTAAAGATATGCTAGATTTGTTTCACCTTGTCTGCCTAAGGCACTGGATTGGTCTAATAAAAAGCTGATTGGCCAATAGCTCAGCAGGAGATGGATAGGCTGGACCGGTGGACAGAGCGATAAATAGGAGAAGACAAGAGAGAAGAAAGAGAGGAAAATGAGGGAGAAGTAAAGGGAAATGCTTGTGTCAGAATTCAGGCAACCATGAGAAGTAGTGAAAGCAGGACATACAGAAAGGAAGAAAGGTAAAAAGCCCCAAAGCAAAACACAGATAAAGAGAAATAGAGACAAATAAGAGCTAAGATAAGGCTGAGCATTTATAACTAATAATGTCTCCATGTCAAGATTTGGGAGCTGGTTAGTAGTCCAAACTAAGAAATCCTGGTACAGAAGAGCTTCCTGGAGACTCTCCAGGTCACTGAAGATGTGCCTTCAAAGGCAAATGTCCCTCCCTTAACTCTTCTACCTCCTCTCCTTCACTTTTTGGTCACAGTGACCAGATATTTTTATATTGTGTTCCTTCCACAGCTTATCACTTCACCTAACTCTCCAGTCAGTGGGCCTATTGGTCATTTGACTGTACCCCAAAATCTCTGGGCCAAAGTAAACACTTTCATGTGAGTTTGGCAGATTGGTTAGTTATTTTCCATCAGTGTGACAGATTACCTGAGTAAATCAACTAGAACAAGGAACAATTTAATTCAAGTTGTTAGTTCTGAGGTTACAACCTAAGGTCAACTGTATCCTTTTGTTTTGGGAAAGGCAGAAGTGAAGCAGAATGCCATGTGACAGGAGGAGGAGGCTGCCCCCCCCCCCATTTCACGGTGTCAGGAAGCACAGAGAGATGGAGGAAGGTGCCTAGCACAAGACATATTCTTCAAAGATTCACCCCATGTCTTAGTTCTTCTGGAAAGGCCCTACCTCTTAATAACACAAAAAGATTTGTGGCACTCTTTCTTCATGATATCACCAGCTGGATACCGGGCATTAAACGCAGGTCGAGTTCTATATCCAAATAATAACACTCATGCATTATGGCAGTGTGAAAGCTGAGTGACACATGGTCTTTCCAACGTAATATGTTTCAATTCTTACAAAGGATATATTCACAAAATTTCTCATCTAAAAAGGTATTATGGGGTTCTTGTGGGGGACCCAGTATGAGATAAAACAAAGATTTAGGTAATATAGGAAACAGATGTGCTCTGTAATTAAAACAAGGGGTTGGAAAACATTTAAATATGTAAATTTCTCAGGAAGAATGCAGTTTATGTTGGGACAGGTAATGCATATCTTTAATCCCAGTCAGACATAGAAGGGTCTTTGAGTTTGAGGCTAGACTGGTACACACAGTGAGACCCTGTCTCAAAAACAGTGGTCTTTGTAATGTGACTTATACTGAATGTCATATACCAATGGAAGGGAATCCCTGTTTGACTCCTAAATTATTTGAAGTAGAAATTAAGGAACAGAAGTGATAACATGACTCAGACTTGGAGCCAGTTCCTAGGAAAGATGCTGCTCTGTTTCCAAAAAATTAGGAATGACTAGAAAGCAGTGCTGGAGCTAGAAGAATAGACATGTTTGGACCACTGATGCATCATTAGACTGTCCAGAGGTACTGATGTGGAACTTCGGTTAGAAGCTAGGACTGACAGTATGTGCTTGTAAATCATTGGCAGGGAAGTGCCAGATAACACGAGGGACTCAGGGAAAAGCAGATGGTGGAGGGAACAACTTTGGAATTAATCCAGCAAATATTTATCCAACTTGCACATGTATCAGGAAATCAACAAAGTGAAGAGACTAGGCTGAGTGTCTTTCTCTTTCAAGGAATGTGGCCAGTGGATCAATGTTGGGAGGGGAACCAGCTGATTAATTCAAAAGAAGATATGGGGAAACACATAAAGAAGATGGCCTTGGAAAGACGGAATGATTAAAGAGTGACAGTCAAAGAAAGGGATAGCTGTTCATGAGGTTTTATATTGATTATCATATTATGATTATCCTTAGGATAGATCCTAAGGAGGCAAGTGTCTGGGTGTGTTTGGGGGCAGTTTCTAGGCTGAGCTAATTGAGTTGGGCAGACCCACTCTGAATTTAGGTGTCACCATTCTGCCTGTTGGGTTTTAGGGTAATTAAAAAGGAGAAAGTGAGCTGAGTACCAGCATTAGTTTCCCTTTGCTTCCTATCTGTGGATACCATGTGATAAGATGCCTAACAACACTCCTGTTGCCATGGCTATTAACTGGATCCTCTTAAGCCATGAACTAAAAGAAAACTGCCAAGTGTGGTGGTGTAGGCCTTTAATCCCAAAGTGATCAGGAGGCAGAGGCAGGAGGATAGCTGAGTTTGACTAAGGCCATCCTGGTCTATAGAACTAGTTCCAGGGTAGCCAGGGCTACATAGAGAAGCCCTGTCTCAAAAACCCAAAACCAAAGCCAAGCAATGAAGCAAAACCTTCCTCCTTTAAGTTTCTTTTGTCAGGCAATTTGTCAGAGCAATGTGAAAAGTAATGAAGACCCAGCTACATCCCATGTCATTTGCAATGTGGAAGTTGTGGTGTTACTAAGATACTGAGCTTTGATATCCTGCTCATACAAGAGGAAGACAGATATTGTGATGATTAAGTAACAGAGATTAAATCCTCAATTATAAATACTCCATCCATGTCAGTCTTTCTTTACGATGGTTTCATATAATCCTTATGATGAGAACAAATACTCACTCGTGTGCCTGTCATAAGTTAGCCTAGCACACTGGCCACAACTGGTGGTGCAAATGCCAAGCTTCCCCTGTGTCTGAGGAGAATGCATGCTGATTGCCTCAGCTCACTTTGTAGCCCTTCTCTGCTTCCCTCTGCATGTGCTCTGCTGATTTTGCTCTTCGGGTGACATCAACGTTTGAGATACCTGCACAGAATGCTCTGTGTTCTTCCCAGTTCACAGCTCATATGGTTGTTTCAGTAAGTCCATCCTTCCTGGAAACGATCAGGCTGTATTTTCTCCTAGGACCCAATTCTCCTTTATAGACTCCCTTGTACTTGGCAGTAAACAATGAATGGTCTCATGAGTAGATAATTGTCTACATTCCCCTGAGGATGTATGATCTGGAACTGTCTTTGCCCCAGGTTGCTTGATTCGTAACTTTGAAGAAGATGATCAGTCTATGCCGTTTTCATCAGAGAGTAAACGATATAAGCAGATTCTCAATGAGGGACGATTGAACAGATGAACGAAAACCTAAGAGCAGGGGATAGAGAAGTGACTCAGTTGACAAAGTGCTTCTTGTTCAAGCTACAGGCCTGAGATCAGAATGCCCATGTGAAAAATTCAGACAAGGTGGTGTGTTCCTGCAATCCTAGGGTGGGGAGATAGAGATAGGAGAATTAGTAGGACTCACTGGCTTGCCAGTCTGGACAATCAGTGAGGTTAGCTTTAATAAGAGACCTTGTTTCAAAGAATAAGAGAAAACGTCTGAGCAAGACACTCTACATTGACCCTTGGCCTCTATGGACATGTGTACACACATGTGCATACATATACAAACATGCATGAACACAAAACACATATATAAACCCAGACACTAGAGATAACTTCTCGGAAAAAATATAAGCACATAAGTGATCAAACAA
Organism: Dicrostonyx torquatus; assembly: GCA_028555095.1. Lineage (NCBI taxonomy): Eukaryota > Metazoa > Chordata > Mammalia > Rodentia > Cricetidae > Dicrostonyx > Dicrostonyx torquatus. The sequence goes on along the minus strand of JAQHUG010000071.1, from coordinate 6,546,636 downwards.
AAGTTCACTATAACATAATATTTTATCAAATAATTGACCTTATATGATCATATTGTGGTACAAAGGGATTATGTCTTAGAAGCAGGTAAATGTTGGTCAAACTTTGGTCTTACCATGTATTAATTATGACTTTGATTAAGTCAAGTACCTGTCCTGAGCCTCAACTTCCTCTTCTGTACTATGATGTTTTTGTGGGAGTAATAAAAGGTCAAAACTCAACAGAGATGGGAACAATTTTCAGAAAATAGTACTTTGCTTCTTGGTTCCTCTTTCTTTCTTTTTTTTCTTTCTTTCTTTTTTTTTTTTTTTTTTTTGGTTTTTCGAGACAGGGTTTCTCTGTGGCTTTGGAGCCTGTCCTGGAACTAGCTCTTGTAGACCAGACTGGTCTCAAATTCACAAAGATCCGCCTGCCTCTGCCTCCCGAGTGCTGTGATTAAAGGCGTGCGCCACCACCGCCCGGCGTTCCTCTTCCTTTCATACAAGAGCATCTCTTTAAGGACATTTAGTCCTCTGTATGTTCTGTTGTCTTGTGTTATTTTTTTCTTTAAGTCATTTTACTTCCAACTTAATGTTTTTGTAACAATATCATAGTCCCAAAATGGTTCTCAAAAACTCTTAATTGTAAAACTTAATTTAGCCTTAGAGTTTATCTTCTTGACAAGTATTAGCTCTACAAAATATGCATGAATAAGCTTCTAGATCAGTTATTTAAACATATTAATGCATTTCTAGTGAATCGATGATTCAAGACTGGCTAAATAAAAAACAGAACTGGACCATGAAAATCAAAGCATAATTACAGTTTGGAAAGCAATACTAAATGAAGTGTTTGCATACCTGCGTGCTTCAGGGAGTACAGGGAAAGAAAATGTGGTTTCAAGTTTGAGACAACAGAATAATTCATCATTAAAAATGAATCCTCTAGGTCCTGATGGTATCATGAAGCCAATAAGAGGATTTGCTGTTCTCACAGAGGCTCTGAATTCATTTCCTAACACCCATATTGAACAACTCACCACTCCCTGTACCTTTAGTTACGGGATAACAGTACCCTCTTCTGACATCTATGGGTACATACTGCCAAAACTACTAACAACGTACACATAATTTAAAACATTTTAAAAATCTTAATAAAATGAGCGTCATGATGGGACAATGTGGTACGTGAACATTTCTCCTTCACTTGAAGATAAGCTTTCCACTGTATATTTGTACTGCAAGTGCTTAGTAGCTGACACTTGAAAGAAGTTTATAGAACTTGACTAAAATTTGTTTCATTTCTCTATTTTAATCCATGTTTATGTTATATCAAATTTTATATTCATTATTGCCCTTAAATATAAGGATTCTCAGAATCCATGATGCCTTCCTTTGTATAATCTTTAAAACTAATTACAAATTTCATATATAATAACAATCAAAGTATTGATTTTATATCCCAGGAATAAGCGCGATGACATGTCTACTTCGTTTGACTAGAGATGCAGCACATTTATTAATTAAGCTTCACAAATACATCCCCTATTCTGGTTGATTCAGAAGACAGAAATTATGTGGTTTGAATAACTGATCCAAAGCACGTTGAGAAACCAAGCTGATCTCAGTGTGAGCATTATGTGTTTGGATCCAACTTCATGGAAACATCTGTAGATAACATAGTTACAACTGTTACCAGTGGTTGGGATCTTAGCCAGGTGTTTCCAGGTCCTTGGCTTTTTTATCTAACAAGTTGAACACAAGGGCTCACATGGAGTTGCAAAAGAAGCATGGTACCTTTATCCAGAATGAAACAACAATACAGACTGTTTAGAAGGAAACTGAATCAAGACTGAGAGCAGGCCACAGGAGTGTGAGCACTCAAGAGCCCCATTATTGTCTGGAGCTTCCTTTTGTGGGTTTCAAGGAAAAGACAGGCTTGTTGCTAAGTGCTCTACAAATCTGTACATATTGTTCAGGGATGGGAAGGTATGCATCCTGATGCAGATTGGAGTACCAACAGAACTCTAAGGTTGGTAGTTTCATTGTTTGGAAAGGGGTATGTGTGCAGTGTACCCAGGCAAAAGAGCTGGACAGCCAATGTCATATTACAAGGGGCTTAGTTGGTGAACAACCAAAACAAAATAAGGTTCCAGGGTAAAAACTTGTTTCTTTTGAGCTTCTACCTCACAGACTTATCAGTAGCAATAACAACTCTCTCCATAGTTTACCCCAGATTACAGCATTTTTAAGGCTATTTTGCGACTGTTGAAACACATTCCTCTAGGCTCCTTATTACCTATTAGTACTTGAATGAATGAAAGGCAGACCAGTTCTTAGCAAATGCATTATCTATTATTTTAGAAACATTCCCACCTGCATTCCATTTTCATTCTCTGTAGACAGTAATAAATCTTCCAAAAACATGAGGTAATGAACTAATGATTTAACTTATCATTATTTAATTTAACTTTAACATCTATTATTTAAGCATAGTTTAATTACTCTTTCTTCCCAATCAGGCATTGAAAAATTTGAAAATATTCCTGTGATGCTGTTGGGAAAGATTGGATATGATTATAAAATGGAGAATGCTAATATGGATAATTTTACAAGAACAAAATCTGCATTACTCTCTGTGATGGTTAGTGTTGATTATCATATTGATAACTGGGAGATGAGCATCTAGGATGGCCTGCAGAGGATTATCCTGATTACTTTAATAGAGATGAGAAGACCCATCCACTGTGGGTCTCAGTCATCCCCTGGCTGTGATCCTAGACTATATAAATAGACAAAGGAGTTGAGTAGCATCATACATTCATCCTCCCTTGCTTCCAAATTTTATATATAATGTGATCAGCTGTTTCAAGCTCCTGTTGCCTTGACTCCCCAATCATGAAGGACTGTACTCTTGAACTGTGAACTATCCTTTTACCCTAGATCGTTTTTTGAAGTTATTTTATCACAGCAATAGGAAAGGAAACCAAGACATCATCTTCCCATGTTCGGTGCCTAACCTAGTACCATGGTTTAAGAGCTCACTATGGGCCGGAGAGATTGCTCAGCAGTTAAGAGCACTAACTGCTCTTCCAAAAATCCTGAGTTCAATTACCAGCAACCACATGGTGGCTCACAACCATCTGTAATGAGATCTGGTGTCCTCTTGAGGAAAAGACCTAATCAGTCGTCCTCATCAACTTAGACCACGAAACCCAATATGAACAAATTCAACAGAACCACCACTTATGTATGGGCTGCCCATGCATGTGTCAATTGAAAAATATTTTTATTACCTCAAATTTTATAAACTTTTCTCTATATATTTATAGATTTTTAATAATATACACACTTATAAAAATGTAATTTGCTTTTCTGTAGCACCTTGATTTCTGTTTAATGTCTATCTTGCCAATTACAAAAATATTTATCAACTATTTTTTAAAGAAATTAGTATACCTCAGTTATTTTAGACTTAAAATTTATATGCATTTATTATTTTCTCTTTCTATATTTGTATGGTTAAGATGAAATGTGTTCTAAAAAAAGCTCAAGAACTATGCAGGCTTTTTCTCTAACCAGCATGGATCTAGTTTTGAAGAATAATTTGCTCCCAAGGAATGTAACCCATTCAATGAATTAAGCCCTTGAAGAAGTCATAACACATTGACATTATTTGGAGTTGGGGACAAGTTAGATAAAGAGGTTCCCTGGGGGCTTGTTTTGGGGTCTGATGTTGTTTGGGGTGCCTCCCTCTGTTTTTATCTTCCACTGTGTTGTTCTTCTTCCTCACCACAAAACTTGGAATCCATGAGCCAAAATACAGCCTTTCACCTTGAGATATTTGCCAGTACAACAGAAAACTAATAACTAATATGCTGAGTGTGATGGTTAGCTTTAATCGTTAACTTGACACAGCTTAGAATTGACCAGGAAAAGAGCCTCAGTGAAGTATTGCCCACATTGGGTTGGCTTGTAGTCATGTCTGTGAGAGATTAGTTTGATTAAGTTAATTATTGTGAGAAGATCTAGCCCAATGTGGGTATCACTGCTTCCTACACAAAGGATTCTGAACTGTGTTATGAGGAGCAAGATGAACACTCCTCCATTCCAGGTGGAGTATAAACTCATTCAATCCCTAGGGAAATCAATATGACAGTTCCTCAGAAATCAGGGAATTGATCTACTTCAGGACCCACCTGTACTATTTTTGAGTGTATACCTGAGGAATGTTCCATCCTATCACAAAGATACATGCTCAACTATGTTCACAACAACTTTATTCATAGTAGCCAGAACTGGAAACACCCTAGATGTCCCTTAACAGAAGAATGGATAAAGATGTGGTACCTTTATTTATACAATGTAATATTATTCAGAGAGAGAGAGAATAACTGTGCATTTCCCACAAATTCTTTCTTATGATAAAGATGCCACTATGCATTTTTGTATTAGATAGCATAGTCCTCACCTGGAGACACATATGTCTAAAAGGAACAATTTGGGGGTTATACGCTTGTTGTCAAACCAAGCTCGTAAAAAAATAAATAAAAAGCAAAAATAGATAAATAAATTTGATACTTTTTAATTTTAATTTCCTGCATGTATTCCTATAGTCACAAGTCAATGATTATAATAAATCAAAAAATGTTTTTGAAATCCAAAAAGAAAATTGTAAAAGTTGAAGAAGGCACAGTTTTAGGTTAACAGCAGAGTAAGAAAAGTATATCTATTCTAAAATTTTTCAAAAAGAACTCTTAACATAATCTCTTGATACAATGTTGCCTATGCAAGATCCAGTACAATTTAAAGGATTTAGTCACAGGGCAATGTGTACTGGAATAGGATGTTAAAAGCCTAAAAAGATTGTTGTGAGTCCTGGAACTTCACCACGTATGTAAAAGGTAAATTTGACTGCAAATGTGTATAATATGTAATTAAGGAATTAAGTACTAGCACCAGTGTTACTTGATGGTTTTTTCCATATCCCCATAGGTTTAAACTGGTATATTTGAATGACAAGGATACATTTTAAAACCTTACCCTTGAGTAAATGTGGTGTTTCTCAGGAGTTGAGAACCTGCTGAAAACTTAGAATAGACCGCTGTGATTCAGCTGTAAGCACTCATTCATGTGCATAGCTGAGATCTTTGCTTTGGTCTCTAGGTCTTGGTCCTGACGTTGATCTTTGCAGACATTAGACACTACCTTCATGGTTCACGATTTCGTTGTTAGGTTGTACAGCATGATTGGCTGAACCCAAAACCACTTTGCAGAGTTGGTACTGGGTCATGGAGGTTACTGTGATAGAAGCTACCTGAGAGACTGTAGGACTTCTTAGACTTCATAGAAGAAAGTAAAATGTCAGCCTTCTTTACATGTATGGGGCTTTGCTGTGCAATGCTACTCTGACTTAAGTCTGTTAGCAGTGCTGCTGGAGTGGTCAGGGCCAGAGAGAGCTAAGGCCCTGGCAGCCGCCCATCCTCCAGAGACCAATTACACAAGCAAGTGAGATTTACTCAGTTTCATCACAATGAAGGGAACAAAGAGGTCTAGTGTCTCCCAAGTCAGTGTATGTCATCCGGACATGAGGTTTACGTTTAAATAAGAGGACAAGAGATGTACATAATTAAGCAGTCTTGGCCAAGATGTGGTCCTGTCTATCACTGACACATCATTGTCTCAGTTCCAGTCTCTCTTCCAAGGTGATCTAGCAGATTGTCAGAATGGTGAAATCTCTTTCCAGAAGAAGTTTCACCTCTGGCTGGCATCAGGCTTCAGCCTTTTCCTTCTTCCAGCAGGAGATACCTGGGAAATTCCAATTTCTACTGTCTTAATATTCTGATAAGCATAGGGAGTGGTGGCACATACAGCTATTTAGAAGATCTTTGCTCCTGCCACGTCAGTTTTAGGTTAGATGAGATTAAACTGAGACAGTCTATCAAATAGTAGTTTCCTCCACAGCCACATTTCCTTCTCCAGCAGGGCAACTGTTAACAGTGCACCCATTTCTGTGCAAGCTCTTCGTCATCATTCTTGTTTACCTTCTGACATCCCAGGCATAATCTTAATATGCTAAAAAAGGATCCGCTATAGATACACGTTTCCTGGTGTGATATAAATAGAGCACACCTGTGCTTGCATAAAAATTCAAACCCGTTGTATTCAAGCTCCTAGATCAACTATTACCAGTTCACGAAAATCACTTTAGAACGAGGATCAAGTTCAAGTCCCACAAAGAAGCATTCGGCCACATGCAGACCATGATTAATGCTCCAAGGCAACTGGCCCAGTTTTTCGGCAGCAAACACACAGCATAAAGGGGAAGAAAGATCGCTAGATTCTGACATTACTAAATAGCAGCTGTGGTGTGGAAGCCTTGTCTGACTCCCCTGTCAGAGTTACACACACTAACATGAAAACTTTCTTTTACAAGGCCAAACAAATTTGAATTTAGAATGTGTATTAGGAAACACTAAGGAATTAATACTAATTCGGTTATGTATAGGAATGATGATGTGCTTATACAAACAAGCAATAAACAACACTTTCTTGAGAAACAGCCATTAAAGGAGTTCTAGGGCTGGGAATGTGGCTCACTTGATAGAATATATTTCTAAAATGCCAAATAGCTGTGTTTCAGTCCCAGTATCACATAAAAATTGGGTGTAGTGTTACACACTATAATCCCCACACTGTTGTGAGGTGGAGACAGGCATATCAGATATTTAAGGTCATCATCCTTGGAGAAATAGCAAGTTTATGGTCACTGTGGTATACATGAGACCTTCCCAAGACAGATAAAAGAGATGATAAATGAGATAGATTACATGATAGATAAAAATTAAACATGATAGATGAGGGCTTAGGAAGTTGGTTTTGTGGTTAAGAGCACTTTTAAATCTCGTGGAGGACCCAAGTTCAGTTCTCAGTACCAGCAAGAAGGCTCAAACCCATAGTAACTCCCATTCCAGGGGAATCTGACACTCTATTCTGCCCTCCACAGGCACCAAGCACTCACAGGTACACATGCATACATGCAGGCAGAACACTCATGCACAGAAAACAAATAAATCTATAACCTAATAAATAATAAATAATAATACATACATGAAATAAAATATGTCTGTAAGGAATATATAGTGGGATTCATTTTAGTAGAGTAATGAAACCGCAGTCATACACAGAATGTTTCAGCTGTGCTTCAGTTCAAAACTGAATGGAATCAGCCACTGCTGCCTCGAATTCGGTGACCTTAATTATTCTTTATATTTACTTATGCGGGAGGATAGCTAGGAGGGCGTCAGAGGACAAATTTTTCATAATTTCATCTCATTTATTTACATATTCTAAGATTTTTCTGTCTTAAATTGACAGTCCAAAAACTTTTCTACAATCTGAATAAACACGCCTTCTCATATCAACACTGTTCAGTTCATCAAATGCTGACTACGTGGTAAAGTTTACCATATGTATAGCATTTGCCATGTTTATTTACCACATGGTAGAGTTTATCATATGTTTACCACATGTTATGTTTTATTATACATGTTCTTGTGGTTACTTTCATACACACTACTTTTAAAATATTGAAGTTTTTCAGGTATTTGACCACTGTATATTCTCTCAACTAAGAAATGCACAATTGGTACTTGAAATGTTTCTGACTTTAGGTTTAAGGAAAACTCTGATGTTAATGACCTTTTGAGAGTAAAACAATATTATAAGAGTTATTAATGTCACGGACAGGCAGAGAGGCAACAACAGGCGGGGCTGTTGAGGAGAGATCCTGCTGATGTGGCACAGTGTGTGGGGTCCTTCTTGTACATTTTCTTTTGAGGTGGTGGGGAGGTCTATGTTACACAACTGACTGGTGACATATTACATGTGCTTTCAGTTAGGCTGTCTGAGTCCTGGTTGGAGTGAGTAGTCTGCTGACCTGAGATTTGTGTGTAGAATCAGCTATGAGGCTGCGGACAACACAAATCTAGAAAAGTGAGTTTAGGGGATGTGTCTAAAAGTGGCACAGCCCTGGCTAACTGCATCACAGGGAGACATAAAGTTTTTTTTTTATTTTATTAAGGAGTCAGCAGATGTCGAAAGACCATGATTCCTTGTATAGAAATGCTATGAAGTTTTTTGATTTCTTTTACATTTTTACCCTAGAGTTTGACTGTGAAATTCAGAGAAATTCTGAAACAAAAGCCTGCTCCTCAGTGCCATGCTGATCCTCGGTAGCCTTCATGTCTGTGCTCCTGCATGATGGCAGCAGCATGTAGCTGAGGCAGGGAGTACCACAGCTGATGGAGATAGTATGATATAGACAGATGAGCCTGCTGACCATTTTGCAACAAACACAGTGAGGAGAACTTGTGGGCTTGCTCCTCTGAGAACACTGTTCTCTTCTTTAGTGACATGGAAACATTGTGTGTGTGTGTGTGTGTGTGTGTGTGTGTGTGTGTGTGTGTGTGTGTGGCTATTTTTGAATTTGATGGAGGTCTTCTTTCTCACAACAGTTTGGCTCAGCTTTGGGTCTAGGATCTCAGAAAAAAAAATCAATGATCACTAAAATCAACACAAGCCAGTAGTTTGAGTTCTTATTTCCAAAGTTCCAAGAATGAAATTCTTCGTCCCCAGAGGGTGAGTTTTAGAGAAAAGTTTATTATAGATTTATGGTCTGGGGTTTTAAAAAGAATTTATAGCAGAAACTGGGGTGAGAAATGGGGAAAAAGAGTGAGCTGCCAGTCCAATTGACCCACCAGTACCCAGGTGTCTGCCTCCTCTCAGTCCTCACACACTATTTTAGGTGAGGAAGAGAGAAGAAGGAACCAGCAGCCTCAACTCTCCCAGCATTAGTGGCTTCCAGCAAAGGTATTGCTGGATTTGCTGCTCAAGGTTCCAGCCCTTCTTGACCATTTTTTTTAATGTTTATTTTTAAAACAATCTTATTTTACTCCCCTTTTTCCCACCCCACCCCTCTTTTTCCACTGTACCCCTCATATGTTTTCTTCCCCACTTCTTCCTTGAATCTCTTTTTTTTCCCACTCTCCTTTGCCCCTTTTGGTTTCTGAGCCTTAAGTCATATCTACTCCCACCGGAAGACACACATTTATCACATAGAGGCTGGGTTCCACATGGAGTAGGAAACATAGTGCATTTGTCCTTCCAAGCATGAACTACCTTGTGTCTTGTTTTGTTTTAATTTGACTATATACTTCTCCCTTCCCTCCCCACTTCATGATAAGGAGAACAGCCAGAGACAAAAGCTTTTCCCTGATCCTTGCCTGCCCATGCTCCTTTTGTGAGGGCCACAGCTTTGTCTCAGTCCACACAAACACAAATGAATAATGGAAATGGGAATCATTGTCTCTTCTAATCATTTCAAGAGAGTTCTGTTTGCCTTCCCCTGTCCACCTGCTGCTCTTCACTGCTTGTTCCTGGAGTTACTGAAATGTGGTGCTCGATGCCAAATCAGTACAGAATGCTGAGGTGGCCTAAGGGCTTAAGCAAGTATTGCAGAAAATCAAACACACTATGAAACCACATGTGGGTTGCAGTTTGGGAAATGAAAGGAAGCACATGCTAGAGTGGATTTTCCTCTTGAGGGCCATGCATTCTGCAACCCAGAGGAAGACACTTCTAAGACGATGTGCGCTGGGGATGAAGAGACAAAAACAAACAAACCAGCTGGTCAATACTATAACTCTATAGTAGAGCTTGAAGTCAGGGATTGTGATGCCTCTGGAAGTTCCTTTATTGTACAGGATTGTTTTGACTTTCCTGGGTTTTATTTTCCATATGAAATTGACTATTGTTCTTTCAATGATCTGTGAAGAATTGTGTTTGGATTTTGATGGGGATTTCATTAAATCTGCAGATTGCTTTTGGTAAGACTGACATTTTTACTGTATTGATCCTACCTACCCAAGAACATGGGAGAACATTTCATTTTCTGATATCTTCAATTTTTTCAAAGACTTAAAGTTTTTGTCAAACAGGTCTTTCACTTGTTTGGTTAGAGTTACCCCAATATATTTTATGTTGTTTGTGGTTTTTTTGAAGGGTGATGTTTTGATTGGGAGGGTAGATTTGGGTGAAGGTCAGAGAGGGAGACCAAGGAAAGAGGGAACCGTTATGGGGCTAGTGAGAAACCAGACACTAGGGAAATTATCAGGAATCCACAAGGATGACCCCAGATAAGAATCTAAGCAATAGTGGAGAAGGTACTTAAAATGCCCTTCCCCTGTAATCAGATTGATGACTACCCTAATTGTCATCATAGAACCTTCATCCTATAAGTGATGGAAGCAGATGCAGAGATCCTCAGCAAGCACTGGGCTGAACTCATGGAGTCCAACCATAGACAGGGAAGAATGTTATTACGAGCAAAGGGGCCAAGACCATCTTGGGGTAACCCACAGAAACAGTTGACCCAAGCTAGTTGGAGCTCACTGACTCCAGACTGACAGCTGGAGAACCTGCATAACACCAAACTAGGCACCTCTGAATGTGTGTGAAAGTTGTGTGGCTCTTGAACTGGCTCTTTGGAGCCCATTCCCTATGGAGGAATATCTTTCTCAGCCTAAATACAGGGTGGAGGGCCTTGGTCCTGCCTCAATAGGATGTGGCAGACTTTGATGGCTCCCCATTGAAGACCTCATCCTCTCTGAGGAGAGAATGAAGATGGGATGAGGAGAAGATAGGGGGAGCAGAAAAACAGGTAGTATGGATGCAGCTTCCCTGACACTTCCAGGAGACAATCTTACAGGAAGTATTCTATTCTCTAGCTCTTACAACCTTTCTGACCCTTCTTCCTCAATGTTCTCTGAGCCTTCGGTGAAGATGCTGTGCTGCAGATGGATCAATTGGGGCTGGGTACCACAGGATCACTTGTTCTCTGCATTATGATCAGTTCTGGTTTTCTGTAGCGGTCCCTATCTGTTGTAAGTATAATTTTCTTCATTGAAGATTGAGAGCTGCACTTATCTGTGGACATAAATATGAGTATTCAGAACGCTTTTAGGAAATACATTGTAAGCTACTGTCAAAAATAAAAATGTAATAAAAGGTTAAGTCCTTCAAGGGCAGGAAGTATCTGGGGGGATTAAAGGCATTTGAAGATGACTGTCTGCAGCTCCCCACAGTCACAGACACTGATGGCATATGGACTTAGAAGGTTACTCAATGCTTCACTTTCTGACAGTAATGCGTGTTTCTTGACAGTTGGAGCTTCATCCTGAAGACAGGAGCAGAGACTCTGAACAACTTTTCATTGAACTTGCTAGATAATTACCTCAGTTTTCTATTTTCCTCTTTTCTAGTAATTTCACTTTCTAATGACAAGGACTAATTCTGGGATTATTCTTGGAGCAATAAAAAAGTAGAAACGTGTGTGTGTGTGTGTGTGTGTGTGACAAATTTTATTTCTTTTCTTCTGTCCTAAGCCTCTTTCAATACATTATCTACATAAATTTGTACAAGGATGGCTCAAGAGGAAAAGAACCAGATTGATTAGAAGAATAGGGAGCTCAAATTCTTTCTCTATCATCTTGACTTTTGGCTGGTAAGTCTTCAGCCCTGATGGCTTCATTAGACCTCTTTCTTGTGTGTGAGTGGGCCGGAACTGATCGTAATGCAGAGAACAAGTCATCCTGTGGTACCCAGCCCCAACTGATCCATCTGCAGCACAGCATCTTCACCGAAGGCTCAGAGAATATACTCACACACTCATGTGCTTGCATCCACCTGTTCATGTGTATGTGTTCCTGGGTACATGCATAAGAAAGTCAGAGACATGCATAAGAAAGACAGCTTCAGTTGTCTTTCCCCAAGAACCGAATACCTTGCAGTTTTTTAAAGGCAGGGTCTCTCACTGTAAACTTTGAGTTCACTAAGGTAGGTGATCAGCCAGTGAAACTTGGGATCAGCCTGTCTTCTCCTCCCTGATGTTAGAATTACAGCTATGTGCTACTGCACCTGGTTTGTCTACACGGATGTCTACCTAGGGTTTTCTGCTTATGCAGCAAGCACTTTATTAAGCAAACCATCACTCAGCTCCCACTTTGCCTTCAATTTCTTTCCTTGAGTCTTTGGCGCATCTGTTTGCACAGTCGACCTTATGGTCCTTCCTGTATTTTATTATTATTATATTTTTAGATAGAAAGTTACTATATACCTTTGGCTTGCCTGGAATTTTTTGTGTAGAATTGACTGGCATTGTACTTTTCTTGCATGCCTTTTACTTGACTCTAAGAAAACTTCAAGATGGCTGTTGCCCTTGCCCTTGTACTGATATTTAGATAGTGTGGTTTTAAAAATACTTTGTACAACACCACCCTTTCTTTGTGTCTTTGTACTCCCAGGTGCTCTCTGGTCAATACAAATCAATGTGGTTCTGTCATGGTCCAGGGACAGGCTGGTGCTAGAATTCACCCATCACTCACAGAGCACACCAACCTCCATGAGCATTGAGCTGACTTGGGCCCCATACCTCGCAAAGGTGCATCATGTAGTACCAGGTCGATGATGCAGAAAGCCTTAGCCTCCAGGGTGATGACAAGTGACTCTGAAGCACCAGAAGATTTAATTCACATTGCATAGTAATGCTCCTAAGATGAGCTCCCCGGGGGGATGTTACCATGCAGGACTTTCCACAGAGGCTCATTGTTTCTCCTGACAGTGTCTAAAGCTACTTAGGAATTCTGCCCTGGCTTCCTCTGTTTCCTTGCAGGACAGCATCTGCATAAATCACACCAGGTGGTGAGGCTGTATAGATGGCTCAGGTATTAAGAGCTTAGCTCTTGCAGAGAGACCCAGAGTTTGGTTCCCAGCATCCACCATAGCCTGGCGCACAGTTTCTTGTGACTCCAGTTCCAGGGTATTCAACACTGTCTTCTGACCTCGACATACACTGCACTCACGTGCCCTGGCACATATGCATATCAAGGTGAAAATCTTTGAAACAGGCCAAGCAGAGGTGGGCATAAACAAGACCTTCCTTACCAGTCCCCAGTCTTACTGCCACCATACCTGGAAGTTGGTGAGGGAGTGTTTGTGCATTTAGATGGACTTTGTGTATTTCACCTATGTGAGCTCATTGCTCAGCATCCTAAACCACTATACAAACCCATGTCCTTCCACATAAAGGAGCCTTGTCTTTGAAAACAAAGCGTAACGTAGAAAGCAATATCTTCCCTTTTCCTAACTGAGCAGTGTTGGCCTGTGACTTTCTGCATGTGCCCCCAACAATGACTTTACATTGGAAGTGTCTACTCATAGTTAAATATTTCAGAAAGAGACTGTTACAGGGTTTGAAGTCATAGCCTATACCCGAAGAAGCCAGGTTCAGCCACCTGTCCTTGATATATCAATTAAAATAGTCAAATTTATAGTGAAAGGAAAGAGATAAAATATTAACTCAGTGTGGCCACATTGGTAAGAGACACTCCCAAGTTTATCATTATGGTCCTGTAGTAAGGTTGATGTTTAAGTAGAATTCCAGGGTTATGTGTGGCTAAGCATCCAGGTCAAGGTATGGTCCTATGCATTATTGATTCATCATTGTCTTTTTCCTTGGGAGCCCATTGTTTCCGTGGTCTGATAGCTAGTAAATGAGACAAGAATACTTCTTTCGAACATCTCCATCCCTGCCAGGTTGGCTTAAGACTAGCACTAGTCTCTGTGGATTTTGCTTGCTTGCTTACAAGGTGAACCCCAGCCAGAGATACAGACAGCCATGGCCAATACTACCTTGCAGGAGAGCCTGGGGCTGAGACAATTATGATGAGTGTGGCCACCCCTTGACAAAAACTGTTTAATACATACATTCTTTGGCCTTTATTTAAACCCAAACCCTTAAACTTCCTGTCAGGACCTTGAAGATGGCCATGGGTGAATAGTGATGGGGTCTCTGAATCTCCTCATTGCTTTTCCCAAGGTGGCCAGATTGAATAAATCTCCTTCTCTGCCTTCCATTGTCACTTGTCTGTTCAGTTGGCTTATTGAGGACAGGTGACTAAAGTGGCTATAGTGGAGGGACTGTGCAGAGGAGGCTGGCCTGTGGGTGGGTCTAGAGGGCTGCTGTAATTGCTTTTTGGTGTGAGAAAGCCTGGACCTTTATGGGCGATACCATCCCCTAGGCAGTAGTTCCTGAACTATACAATACAGGGGGAAACTAGAGAAAGTGAGCAAGCAAGAATCCATCCTTTCCCCCTATTTTTGATTGTTGTTATAAGACTATCTGCTTTCAGTTCCTGCATTAACTTCCTCTCAATGATGGATTGTGACCTAGACTCATAATACAAATAAGCCCTTGCCTTGATAAGTTGCTTTTGGCTAGGGCCTTTGATAGCACCAATAGAAACAGAAATTGGTACTTACATGCACACCCATTGTCAGTCTGCAAGAAGCTCATTTGGCCAACTCTGACTGGCAGCAACTAGTTGATTTTAAGTTACAAATCTGATGATTGTAAATAGCATGGTGCTTTTGTTTGGACTTGCCCTTCAAATATAGAATTTGTGGTAAAAAATGTCTCAGATAGATTACCCAGAGATGTATTATAAATATGAGAAGCACAAGGAATAAGGCCTTTGCAGCAATACTACTGCTCGTATTCATTTTTGAGCTTTGAGAGATAAGTACAGAGAGGTTACATAGAGGACAGAGATGTCATTGGGCTCACCCTGGGGAAATACTCCATTCTACAGTATTACAGAGGACCAACCCAGCTGGACACAAGACAAACCTCTCTCTGAACTGAACTTTTGGCCTGGTGCTCTGATCCTGTTAGATTGGTTTTAGTTTCCAACAAGCAATTTGACAGCAGCAGACTAAGGTTATGCTTTGAGGTTCTTGTCACTAATCCAATGTGACACTCTAACCTGAAATTATTTCATGATTCTCATATGCAGTTCTTGTTGTATTCAATAATGGTCCATATGCAAAAATCAATGAAAACAGAGGGTTCGTGCCCTGAGAATAAAAGTCCCTTTCTTCTCACAGATCACAGGTCAACTGACCACACTAATTAAGACCCACAGCATAGCACATATTAGCATGGACACGTGTGAATGAAGTTCAACAGGGAGAGTTGATTTTCCAGACACAGCTAAGAGAATAGATAAAACCTCTGAAGCTCTAATGAGAGATGCACAAACCCTCGCTTTACTACTCCACTGCTAAACATTGTGGTTTCCAGATTCATAGACTGGCACAGCAAGTGATGATGAAATACATGGAGTGATTACTGTCTGCCCAGGTCCCATTATCAGTGATTCTTATCAATGGCGTGATCTAATACTCCTGACATCTTTGTGAATCTTGTCTATTCACTTTACAGACAGGCATAGAGAGGCATTTGCTTTTCCAGAGTTACACCGTTGGTAAGGGGGTAGCCACAGTGGTTTAAATGCAGGTAGTTTGGGTTTGAGACTAAATGATCAACATTCATGATTCTAAGAATATCTGATTTAATGACTATGAAACAATGAGCACACATATCCAACAAAGGCAACACACACATACACACACAACCTGGCCTATGCGATTTGCCTAAAAACAGAGAACAGTGAAGCTGCTTGAAATGACATAATGGATCATTGACCAATCTTACTTACAAAATTTACTGATAAATCTCTAGCCTAGTTTCAATATATAGAATTTAATTATGTGTGCTTGCGTGCATGAGTGAGGTGTATATGTCTGTGTGTGTGTATACATAAATGTGTGCACACATGTGGAGGTTGGAGATTAACTTTGTGTGTCTTCCTCAATTGCTCCCTATTTACTTTTTGAAACAGAGTCTCTCACTGAAATTGATGCTGATTCAGCTAGATTAACCAGTCGGCAAGCCCTAGGAATTCTCCTGTGGCTACCTCTCCAGTGCTGGGATTACAGAAATACGGTGCTGCACTTTGTCATGTTATACAAGTTCTGGGTAACAAATTCATGCTCTAGTTCTTGTGCAGCAAGCGCTCTCCTGACCCATAGATGCATCGTGGTTCTTTACAAAAGAATATATGATTGAATCTCAGTACTTAGGAGGCTATAGCAAGATTGTCAGTTCCTGGGCAGCCTGGGCTACACAGTGAAATTATTTCTCAAGGTAAGAAAGAAAGAGGAAGACAAAGAAAGAAAGAAAGGAAGGAAGGGAAGAAATGAAGGAAGAAAGAAAGGAAGGAAGGAAGAAATGAAGGAAGAAAGAAAGGAAGGAAGGAAGAAAAGAAATTATAGAAAGATACACTACCTCTCTTAAAATGAGAAAATTCAAATTCCTATCACTTTTATTCATTTCTGGAAGTTACAGTTCTGTTTGAACAATTCAACACTTAAAACTAAATTTTAAACTAATGACAACTCATCTTCTTTATATAAAATATTAATGACAATGAGGAAAGGGAGAATAAAAAATTATTTAATATTCAGAAATGTATGCAATTGCCTTGACATTTGCTGTTTCTGTAACTGGCCACTTCTGTGCCTTCTTTCGCTCCCTATTTCTTGTGCTTGAGGTTCTGTTTTTTTAATGGAGTGACCTGGATTACTGTTGCTATAGGGAATGACTTCTCAGTAACTCTGCCTTTTGAGTCTTGGCTCTTAGGTTTTATGAGCATCTACTGTGAGCTAAAGAAGCAGTAAGAGACTCCCAGAAAACTCATCTAATTTTCTGAAGGATCATCTGGATTCTGAAACTTGGTCTCATGTAGTACAGTCTGGCCTCTAACTCTATATGTAGCTGAGGATGACCTTGACTTTCTTGTACTCCTGTTTCCAAATCCTTAAGGCTGAGATTACAAGTGTGAATCACCACATCAGGTGTGTGTGGTGTTGGGGATGAGACACAGGACATTTTGCATGCCAGCTGATCCCTGTATTACAGAGCAGCATCCCCAGCCTCTGCAAAATAGAATCTTGATCAATTATACTCATCCTCTTTGCCCACAATGGCACTTAGTGTGCTAGGAACAGGAAGCAATATTAATATAACTGGGTTGACAATTATCAGAGAGAAAAGAGAAACTTCCTTATTCTCTATTAGGTTTCTAGGCACAACTGTTTGTGGAAACACATTCTATGAAGAAGATTTGCTACACTAACACTCACTCTTGTGTTCTACACAACAGCACTCCATTGTTTTCCTTTCCCATTTATGGTAACCAAGTCTTCAGGAGGCTATTCTACAGTGTGGATGAGTGACAGTTTAGGAATCCATGGCAGGTTATAACATCAAAACTTGCAAATTAATCCAAACAAAATATATGGTTGTTAGTAATGAATTACTTGATCATATGTGTGTGTGTGCATAAGCAGATGAGTGTGTGTGAATGACCATACATTTATGTATACATGAGTGTGTAAATAAGAGGCTTATATTGCTTTCCACCTTATGTTTTGAGACAGGGACGGTTATTGAACCTGAAGATCATAGATTCAGCTACACTGGCTGGCCAGTGAGACTCATGGATCCTTCTGTATCTGTACCTTCATGAGAGGAATACAAGTGTGTGGCTTGGTGCCTAGCTTTTTATGTAGGCTGTGGGGATTTGAACTGTATGCTTTGGGAGTTGTCTGTATGTTTGCACAGCAAGTGTGTTATAAACTTAGCTCTCTTCCCAGCCCTCGTAATAAAGTGCCTTCTGATGTAAGTATCTTGGAAAACAATCAACTATAGCTTTTAGTCATTAGTTCAGTAATGATGCCCATGGAATCTCCGAGGTAACATGACTATGATCAATTGTGCTAGCACAATCATAGAAAGAGAATAGAAAATTTGGTGTTTTAAATTTTTATGTAAATATACAGAAGATGAAAGAGCTTTTTTAGTGTCCCTGAAGAATCTCTGGTTTGGTATAGCTACAAGGCCAGAATTCTTTTTTTAAAGACACAATATTTAATTGTATAGGCAAAAGACTTGCAAGGTGAGTTCATTCATAACTTTCACACATATTTATCAAAAGGAAACAAAAGTAAAGTAGAGTAGACTCTGGGGAGAATGAGAATCTTGAAATTAGGACTTAACAAAGCTGAGACTTGAATTAAGTCATTGTGGAAAGATTTGGCCAGTGCAGGCATCCCTTCCTTCCTGTATATGAGAGAGCAACTCATCTTAGCTTGAAGTCTCAGATGTAAACTTCCTTTAGCAATTGTCTTCAAGAGGTACACATTTTTTAAAGATGCCCTTAAGTACCCCTTCATAACTGGACTCCCATAGCAGAATATGTCTAGAGGAACAGTTTAAAATCTGACAAAGAAATCAGTACTTATACTCCGAAAGAACTGCATGCATTTTCAAATTCACATCAGTGTAAATCTGGGGAATGCGTATGTCAGCTGAGTAAGAACATTAGAGCAGGAGAAACAGAATTTGTCTAAGTTGAATTCTTCATATAAGTAAATTAAGTAGATTCTGGATTGGATGTGTAACCTGTTGGAAAAGCCTCAATAGTTCATGTGGTATTATGATTGATTGACTTGTAATAACTAGTCATTGACATTTCATGTACCTGGTATTATAGAATGTTCTCACAATTAGAGAAGGTACAGAAGCAAAGGTGAAAGGGAAAGAGATGCTAGAGATACGTGAAACTCAATATCCACTCTCTTTAACACTTATCCCAAGAGAGTCCAGAGGCATTTCGTAAGCTATATTATAGAACGCCTTAGTGTAGGTAGTTCATGGTTTTATTTTTTTCCCATGGATGGCACAGTTTTATAGGCTATTAGTGGGAAATAGAACTGTTAAGTTGGCTCCCTGGGGCTAACACGATGTCTCAGTAGTTAAGAGCTTGCTGCTCTTGCAAGGGGCCCATGTTTCATTCCCAGTACACACGCTGGGTGGTTCACAACAGAATGTAACTGCAGATCTAAGCAATTCAACACTCTCTTCTGGATTCTGTGGATATCTACACACATGCCGCACATGTTCACACATGCACACACTTGCACACATATACACACACATGCAAACATAATTTTGAAAGGTAAGTTTGCTTTTATCAAAGGAGAAAATTGCAATCTCAAAGCATGATAAGAGACAAAACTCAATTATGTTAAAATTTTAAGATTCATTTTATTTTTAGTTGTATATGTGTAGGGGGTACATGTGAGTGTAGTGGTTGGGGAGTCCTGTAAGAGGATCATAGATGCTTCAGCAGCAGGAGTTACAGGTGGTTATGAGATGCCTCATGTGAGCCCTGGGATGGGAACTTTGCTGGGCCTTCTCCCCAGCTCTAATATTACTCTTGCAAACTATTTAATCTTTTATAATCAGTTTTTGGAAAAGCAATGACCCGTTAAAATTATGTAGAGATAGTGTTGGTGCATGTGCCTGGAACAATAATTATTTTTATAGTACATTAAGTGTTAGGACTATATTTGGTCGAGATTTTGCCTTCTCACCACTGTGTGACAGTAAGTCTTCCTCACACTTCCCAAATGAGCCATGAGGGCTCAGAGAAGATTGGCAGTGTAGGAAGAGTCAAAATTCCCAGAATAACCTGATGGATCATTTAAAGCCTGTCTCTAATTTCAAGTCAGCAAAGTAGGATCTAAATTGTATAGCTATATCATTTTCCACTTTATCCCTTTGAAATTTTGTCTCCGTTACATTGTCATGGGTTTTTCGTTTTGTAATAGCCTGGGGAAGTAACTGATATAGGCACTAAAACTATATGACTTTTATTGAGTGTGGCTATTGAGTATTTGGGCAAGTGGTTTTCCCAGCAATATCTTGAAAATCAAATTTGATATCAAGTGATGTTAGTGATGCTTTTCCTGGTGCCTTGTTCTCTTTGGTGGAATGAGTTTGGCCCCATTATGATTTCTTAAGGATCACATCACAGTATTTATTCCACATTATAAAGATATATTTTTCCTCTTGGGAAAATTAAAGAAAACTTGTTTTAGCATAGAGACTTAGAGATATAAGAGTGAATCACCACGAGCAGTCAAGGACATGTGTTTTGTCTGTGAGCATCTGTAATTACCTCAGTGACGGTCAGTTTAGTTAGCTTTAGGAATGCAAGGCAATTTAGGGCAGGCTTGACAAAACAACCTCTACTTCTGAGAAACCATTTTCTTTTCTCTTGATCTCTCTCTCTTCTCCATATATATTACACATATGTGTGTGTATGTGTGTGTGTGTGTGTGTGTAATTAGAAGTCTAAAATATGAACCAGAACAGGTGGTGAGTGACCCACCTGCAAGGGAAACTTCAGTTCTCCCATTTTTTCCCCTGGCAATGTTTCTGAAGCCCACACCAACCCACATCATCACTAGCCATGTTGCTGGACCCTTTCTGCAACCCCAGAAGACTTCCACCATTCGGGTGCAGGCCACACCAACCAGAACCAGAGAGAGTCCCACTTGTCAAAGGAGCCGCCCTCTCCCTGGATTCTGTTCCCTGGACCATTTCCTCAGCCCACATTGTTGCTGGCCCCACTGCTGGGCCTAGGCCTCAAGCCCAATGAACTTCTGCCTCTCAATTACAGGCCACACCAGTTTGAAACAATGAGTGATCTGCAACCTAGTGATGCTGTATATTCCCTGGGCCCCTTCTTAAGGCCCACAACATCCCAGATCATCACTGGTCCTTGTGCTGGACCATACCCCAAACTCAGTAGACATGGGCTACTTAGCCCTAAGTCACACCCATCAGAACAGGAGCAAGTCACACTAGCTTGTACAGACTCTAGCTGCTCAGGTGCAGGTCATGCCAATCAGAAAAATAGAAACCCAGGTTCTGGCCAGACACAGAAAAACAAGTATCATATGTATTCACT